>WOXC01003694.1:0-556132 GCA_011680675.1 Gymnobelideus leadbeateri | reverse complement strand
AACTATGGCTGAAAGTTAAGCAATGTGTCCAAGGGTACAGAGCTTGAACTTGAACTCTGGTTTCCTTGGTCTTAAATTCTGTGCTTTCCATTTTACCTTCTGTCTCTCATTAACAAACTCATCTTGGATCTCTCTTAAAATTAACATTATTTATTAAGAATTTTACATGTTATCTCATTTAATTTCTCGCAACAATCCTGTAATACACGTCCTGTTGTTTGACTTGCTGTAGAGATGAGGAAACTGAGGTTAAGGACTACTTCTTTTTTGTTTTTTGCTTTTTGGAGGAGGGAAGGTAGGGCAATTGGGGTTGTGACTTGCCCACTGTCACACGCCTAGCTTTTGTGTTAAGTGTCTGAGGCCGGATTTGAAGTCAGATCCTCCTGAATCCAGGGCTGATGCTCAATTCACTTCGACACCTACCTGCCTGGTTAAGGACTTCTTAAGGAGCAAACACTAAGTATCTGAGAAGAGATCTGAAACCAGGTCTTCCTGAATCAAAGACCTAACCACTACAGTAGTTTTTGTAATAGCAAAGGACTGAAAGAAGAGTTGGTAGATAAATGTTAAAGATTACTGTACTGTAAAAAAATAATAAAAATGATAAAATCAGAAAAGGATGGTAAGCTCTTGCACAGATATGAAATTAATTAAGGAGAATGAAGAAAAGCACTGACATAATGACAACAGCATAAATACAAAGCTCAGCAAAACAATCAATATGAAAGCCACAAAATTATAACGACCAAGTTTACCCCCAAATAAGAGACATAAGAATGGACATTCTTTCCTTCTTTGCCAAAGTTGGGGACAGGGTAGTGAACACGACATATAACTGTAGTACTTGGCTAATGTTTTGCCTAGTTTGGCTGAAAAAAATTTGTTAAAAGTAGATAGCTTTCTGAGAGAGAAAAGAACAAGAGATAAATCAGGCCAAGATATTAAACCAAAATATAGCAATAAAAATGTTAAAAAGGGGTAGTTGAAAGGAAGGTTAATCAGCACGGGAGGGTTAGCTTTAGAGGGACAGAAGGGTATGTATGAAACCAGAAGCAAGCACAACATGGCAGAAATAGAGAAGGTTAAATTTCCTTATTGTTGCATTGCAATTCTATTTTCGACTCTCCATCATTATCTTCACCAATATCTATTCCAAAACTTTTTTCTCAAGTCATCTAGAAAAGTGGTGTCAAGAAACAATATTGACTTAGAAAATCACAATTTGGGGCATCGAGGTGGCCAGTGAATAGAGTGAGCAATGGCACTGGAGTCAGGAAGACCTGACTTCAAATCCTGTCTCAGACACTTAACACACAAAAAACCAGCTGTGTGACCTTGGGCAAGTCACTTAACCCCAACTGCCCTACCTTCCCTCCTCCAAAATTAAAAACCACAATTTGACATTATATATGTAGTACTGTATTTATTTTGTAAAACATTTCCCAATTACATTTTAATATGTTAAGCAGGATGCCTGAGTTTTGCTACAAGTTTCACAGCCGTGATCTTGTAATAGGAATGGGAATTTGAAGACCTCCCCGAAGGCAAGGAGACAGACAGTTTTGTGAGTAAACATTGATCTTGTATTGGATTGTGGGAAGGCTGAAGAATGCTGTGGCTTTCAGTGTTATTATGGCTTCTGAATATCTTTGATACTATGATGGAATTGGCTTACTGGTTTAGGGATTCACTTTTCTGGTGTCTAAATAAATCCTTCAGTTCTATCCTCTATCTGGAGAATCTGGTATACTTTGTGATCGAACATCATGCAATACTTACAGTCACTGTCTTTATTGTGATTGTGGGCGCTGTAAATATTGCACTGGTGCTACAGATCTACAACACTATGTTCTTATTTCCTTTCTGCAGATGCTAAAAGGTGAGGGGTGAGGAGGGAGCGTATTCCAGGTATGGTGGAATAGTGTATACAAAAGCAAAGAGATGGGAGATGGGAGTGTTATGTGAGAGGAACAGCAAGGGTACAGAAAGGAAGTAATATATACTTTATGAAGAAAACTAAGACAGACATAGTGAAGGCCATCCTTTTGAGCTCATATAAAGGTTCAAACTGCATGCTGGAGAATGCTGGCTTTCCTTTCAGGTCACACCCTCTATTTCATTCATCTCTCCCTTGACCTCACTCACCATAAATGTATTCTTTCCCCCTTTCCTGGCCAACTGTTCCTCTACTCCTCCTCACAGCTTTCCTAGTAAATTATTCTTGCTCTGGTCTTACTTCACTCCCATTCAAAATTTGACCCTAGAATTAACTGGTTCAACTTTACACTGTCCTATACCTTTGAAATCTTTGCCCTGTTATTCTTTTTATTTTTTTATATTAATAAATTTTCATTTCAAGGAAGCCTGTATGATAAATACTCCTATTAAGAACTGTAAATGTTTTCTTTGCTTCCTTCTAAGTTTTCTTTTGCTCCCTGCTGTGTACTTTTTTACTTTGTTCTTCTCGCCCCCTCCCTCCAATCCCCCCACAGAAGGCCACAATAAAGTTTAGCTGTTTCTCAATAGTTATAAATATATACATACCCTCCCCCAGAAGGCTACAATATAGTTTATACTTCTCCACAGCTATATATACATATACACATTTACATATACTTTCCAAAGCCTATTATTCTACTCTTGATCTTTTTTATACGAATCTTGTTTCCTATCCCTCCTGCCTCCTCTACTTTACTTTTACCCCCTACATTGCCCTCCTAGGACTTGCCTGCCCCCCTCCAAGGATCCCTCCCCTATCCTCCCATTCTCATAAATCTAAACCCCCTTCTATACACCTATTTTACCTATTCCCTCACCCTTCTCTCTAAAGATCCCTCCCTTGTCCTCTCCCTATGCCCCTACCATTTTATTTCTTCTGAATTTAGAACACTTTTTTAAACACTCTTTTAAGTAGAGATGTATTGTTCTCTCAAACCCATTCCCGTGAAAGTGGGTTACCAGAACTACTGCCCTCATACCCCATCTAATTACTGTGTATCAATTCTTCCTCTTGTACCTCATTTGTATAAATGAATTACTCTTTTAAGCTGTGCCTAAATGGTTTTACTTTTTAAATTCATATCATACTTAGGTTACCCCAACCTTTTTTATGAACTACCCAATTATTAATAAGAATCTTAGACATACATTTTACATATATAAATAGTAAATAGTCTGTCCTTATGAATCCCTTATAATCTATCTGTTATATACCTTACATTTCTATTGATTCTTGTATGTCAAATTCAGGATTTTTTTTTTTTAAGTTCAGGATTTTTTTAAACAAAGTCTTAAATGTTTGAGAGTTTCTCAAATGTCCATTTTTTTTTCATTCAAGATAATATTTAACTTTGCAGGGTATGATATTTTTGGCAGGAGTCCCAGGTCTTCTGTTGTTTGATATGTTGTGCTCCAAGACCCAGAGTCCTTTAATGTCTCATGCAATTCTAACTGTGTTACCATCATAGTTAAATTGTTTTAATCTTGATGCTTTTTAATGTTTTTCTCCTTGAGCTGGGGGTTTTCGAATTTGATTATGATATTCCTGAGTTTTCTTCATAGGATCTTTTAAAGTGGTGATCAATGGATTTTTTTCCCCTATTTCTACTCCTCCCCTCCCTTGTTCTAATGCTTCAGGACGTTATTTTTCAACGATTTCTTGTATTATTGTATTAAGGTTCTTTTTTTGATTGTAACTTTCAGTTAGTTCAATTATTTTTTATATTTTCTCTTCTTGTTCCATTCTCCAAATCTGTTGTTTTTCTTTAAGATGTTTCACTTTCTCTTCTATTTTTTCATTATTCATATTTTGTTTAATCATTTCTTCATCTCTTATAATTACACTGGCTTCACTTTGCCCAATTCTAATTTTCAAGGTGTTATTTTCTTCCATAAGATTCTCGATCTCCTTTTCTAGTTGGCTGACTTTCCTTTCATACCCTTCTTGTTTTTCTTGGACTATTCTTATTTTCTTTTTTAGTTTTTCCTCCATCTCTGTCATTTGATTTTTAAAGTTTTGTTTTTTTTTTAAAGATCTCCTATGAATTCTTTTTGGGCAGGTGTCCATACTTTTGTCATAGGGAGAGAATAGGTTGTTTCATTCAAAGATTCCCTGTACAATCTACTATTTTTTTTTTAATAGAGGGGCAGCCATTTTATCTATCCTGGAGGTCAAACAATCACATACTTTCTCAGTGAAGAGAACTTCTGTAACTAAGAGCAAATCATTCACTCAGGCCTCCAGATACCTGAGGGTTTATTTTGCTTCTTTTATTATTCAAAATATTCAAATACTCTTTGGTGGTTTCTTCAATATCCTCCTCTGAAGATGAACCCTAGTCATCTCTATTCCCATAATAGGTTTCTATAGTTGGATTCTTTCTCCTTTGCCTATAATTTTTTGTGGTGATAGCTTAGTTATTTGTAGTCACCTCTAGCCCTGAGGTATGGGAAATGGTGCCTCTTGCCCCAGATCTTCAGTTCTTCCCTCTAACCCAAAACCAAAGCCAAACCTCCAACCTTCTTTAAGTACCCACAGCCAGGGGTTTTCTACCTCACTGCTTCTGTACTCACTGGGTATGTGCTGGTTCCTTCTCACCCTGGCCACTCTTCACAGCACAGGTGGGTCTGGTACTCCTGGTCAGAAGAGGTTTCCTCGATCTTCCTGGGCTCAAACACCCAACTACCCTCACTATCTGGGGGTAAAAGCTCTGGTGGCTGGGGCCAAGGTAGCCTCCCAAACCAACTAACCCCAGAGCTTGCTGCTAAAAGAATCTAGCCTGGAGGTATTTACTCTTCACAGGGACCAAAGTCCTGGGATTTTTCTTCTGGATCTTCCCAAATTGTCCCAAGAGGACACCAGTTATGCCCCTGTTCTTATTTATCTCCACTCACACTTTGTTTGCCCTAAGGTGACATTTTAACCCTTTTGTGGGGGAAAATCTTGAGAGTTTGGAATTTTCTGATCTACTCCCCCCATCTTCCCAGAATCTTCTCCCCTGCTGGTTCTAACTCATTTCTTTCCAAACTCTAACCTATTTCTTCTCTATTCCTACTACTATTGAATCCTGGAGGAAGTCATGCAACTACACTTACTTGGTCCACTACAAATTTGTTTTTCATTCTCAAGTGTATCCTCTTACAGCTAAATGGAAATTCTTTTATTCTTCCCTGATAAAAATCACCCTCCCTAAAACATCAATTCCAAACTTTCCAATCCCAGCTAAAGTCTTCACCTGCCACAGAGACCCCCATCTCAATTTTACAGAGAAAAAAGGCCCTAGGTCTTGAGCTTCCTCTTTGCCTCAATTCATATTTCTTCAACCTCCCTCTCCATCTTGTCTTCTTTTGCTCCAGGGAAAGAGTAATGTAGATGAACTCTTGATAACATCTCTTCCTATTTCCCCTTCAATCATTCTTAACTTTTTCCCCACCCCAACCTCCTCCTATTCATCAATCTCTTTTTATTCACTAACTCCTTTCTGAATGCTTATAAACATGCTATCATCCTGTGTCTCCTCTCCCTTCCATAGTCCAAATCCTAGCGTGAATGAGCTGACCTTTACTTTCTGCTTACCACTTGGCAATCTAGATTCTGATTCTACAACTAGATGGTGACCAGTAAACTCTTAGATGCTAAATATAATGGCTTTCTCTCAGACCTACTTCTTGAGCTCTTTGCACTGTTCTATACTTCTAACCACCCTCTTCTCTTAGATTTTCTCAATCTACACACCATTTATCCCATTATGTACCCTTCCAATTCAAGTCCTCACTACCACTTGCCTAGATTATTACAATGATGATGATGATAAAAACAACAGCTAACAAAGGACTTGAAGGTTTGAAAATTTCCTGACACATTTCATTTGATCTTCACAACAATCCTGTGAGGTAACTGAGGAGATGGACTGAAAGGGGCTAAGTGATTTCTTACACATTATCCCTAATCACATATTCTTTAATCTTGTTACACTGGCTTCCTTGCTGTTCCATGAATAAGACACTCTATGGCATATCATGCCTGGAATGCTCTCCCTCCTCATTTCCACAAATTGTTCTCCTTGGCTTCCTCTAGTTCAACTAAAATCTCACAAGAAGTCTTTGCCAACCCCTCTTAATTCTAATGCCTTCCCAGTTATCTTCCAGGGCTCTCCACATAGACAACGAAGTTAATGCTTGCATTGCCAGAGCTAGTTCAGCTTTTGAGAGGCTCTAAAAGCACCTCTAAAAGCACCATGCTGACTACATTGTTTTAAGCCTGTGAGACCTGGACATCCCAGAAAATTGAACTGCTTCCACTTGGATTATCCTGGGAAGATCTTAAAGATTATGTGGCATGATAAGGTACAAGACACAGAGGTCCTCTCTAGAGCTGAAGTGCCAAGTATTCAAACTCTATTGGAAAGAATGCAACTCCAGATGGGCTGGTCACACAGTTCTAATACCAAATGGACGCTTACCCAAAAGACTATTTTATTGAGAACTCAAACAAAAGTTAAGTGCTCACATGATGATCAGAAGAAGCACTATATGGACAAGGTATCTGTGAAGAACTTTAGTATTGCCTGTGAGACATAGGAAACACTAGCATAGGACCATCCAGCATGGCATGCCTGTATCAAAAAAGGTGCTGTATTCTTTTTTTTTTTTTTTAAAGCAATTGGGGTTAAGTAACTTGCTCAAGGTTACACGGCTAGTCATTTGATTTATGCGTGGGTGCTCATTTTCTGAGGCCGGATCTGATGTCGGGTCATCCAAACTCCGAGGCCGGCGCTCTTACTCACTGCGCCACCTAGCCGCCCCTTTAGGGCAATTAGGGTTAAGTAATTTGCCCAAGGTTACATGGCTAGGTTTTTGTTTGTGCAGATTAAGTGTCGGGAACTCAGGTCCTTCTGATTCCAGGGCCGGCGCTCTATTCACTGCGCCACCTAGCCGCCCCGAAAGGTGCTGTATTCTATGAGCAAAGCAGAATTGTAGAAGCACAAAGGAAATATGAACTGCACAAATCCAGAGCCACTTTTATTCTAAAATTCTAATAGACCACTTGCACCTGATCTGTGGTAATCAGTGCCTTCCGAATTTGTACTGGTCTGATCAGCAACACCTGAACATACCATACCCTGACGTCAATACTGTGATGTCACTAGTCTTTGAAAATGAAGGATGAACAGCAACAGCTTGTTTGTAGTCTCCTCTGTTAGATTGTGAGCTCCTTCAGGGCAGGGGCTTTCTTCTTCCTCTTTTTGTAACCCTTGTTTTTGGCACCTAGTAGGCACTTAAATATTTAACAGTTGAACTAACTTGCCATGGTTCAGATAGCTAGCAAGTGTCTAAGGCTAGATTTGAAAGCAGGTCTACCATGGTACAGCTAGGTGGCACAATGAATAGAGCACCGGCCCTGGAGTCAGGAGGACCTGAGTTCAAATCTGGCCTTGGATACTTGACATACTTGCCAGCTGTGTGACCTTGGGCAAGTCACTTAACTCCAACTGCCCTACCCTCCCCCCACCAAAAAGAAAAAAAATTAGGCCTTCGTAACTTCAAGTCAAGGGGTCAATCCCATTTTGCCAGTAAATAGCTTTCTAATTGGTCTCCCTGTCAAGTCTATCCACTCTCCATCTACAAAGATTTCAAAATGATATTCATTAAAGCAATGATCTGATTATGTCATTCTGCTTAATACATGATATTGACTTCCTATTACTTCTATAGTGTATATCCGGCTCTGGCACTTAAAGCCCTTAATATGCCTCCAACCCACCTTATTATACATTATTATTATAATAATTATTAAGCTTTATTATGCTTTATTTTCTATCATGCACTGTAAAATTTAATCACACTGACTCCTTAGTTATTTCTCAGGTAATACCCTATCTCTGTGTTTCTGCACAGAGAACCCATGCCTACAATGCACTCTTTTTGCCTCCAGTCTTGTTTCTGTCTCTAATCCATCCTACCCACAGCCATAAAATTCTCATTCCTAAAGCCCACATCTGACCATTCAATTCTTTGCTCCAGGAACTTAAAATAGGTTCCCTTTGCCTCTAGCATAAACCAGAATACCTGCTCCTTTTAGCACTGAAAAACCTTTGCAGAATGGCTCTAATCTATATTTTCCTAATTTCATATACCGCCCCCCCCCCCGGCACATATTCATCGTTCTAGCCAAAATGCCCCCCCCCCCCCCAACTCAACCTTCCCTTCCAGCACCTCTGTAGCACAGTCCCTCATGCCTTGAAGGTTCTGTCCCCCTGCCCTGGCTCTTGCACTCTCCATCCCTAGATGAAGTCCAGTTCTGGGGCTCTTTTCTGATCTTTACTGGTATTTGTGATTCCTTCCCACCAAATTACTTAATCTTTACTTTGTATAGATTTTGTATTAATTTGTGTACTTCATGTTTGTTCCCCATTGAACGTAGGCTACTTAAGGGCAATGGTTTCCTCTAATATCTAGCACAGGCTAGATATTTGACCAGGTCCTGTTGAAGTAAACCGAGGAGAGAAAATGTGAAAGCCCAGGTCATATACTCTGATATTCACATTGAAGTAGGAAGCATCTCTGTTGAGAAAGAGGATGGGGCTAGGGGTATATAATACAGGAATATAGTCCTTTGTTAATAGAAACTAATGAAACTGACATTCAATGTTGCAGAATGAATCTCTTTTTATACTACTATATGAACTCTAAAGATGAAGGGAAAAACATTAATAAAAAAATAAAAAAATCTACAAAATAAATTTAGAATTACAGAAGTGATAAAAGTATCTACTTTATATCCTCATAATTCATCTTTAAGTAAAGGATACCAATACTCCCCCGTTTTTTATTATTTTTTTATTTTTTGGAGGGCAATTGGGGTTAAGTAACTTCCCCAAGGTCACACGGCTAGGGTTTTGTTTGTGTGTGCTTTGTGTCTGAGGCCGGATCTGAACTCAGGTCCTTCTGACTCCGGGGCCGGAGCTCTACTCACTGCGCCACCTAGCCACTCCCTTCTCCCCAGTTTTAATATGACTTGTTTCCTACAGATTCATAAATTGCTTGAAATTTAGAGTATGAGGGGCGACTAGGTGGCGCAGTGAGTAAGAGCGCCGGCCTCGGAGTTGGGATGACCCGAGATCGAATCCGGCCTCAGAAAATGAGCACCCACACATAAATAATGACTAGCCGTGTAACCCCAAGCAAGTTACTTAACCCCAATTGCTTTAAAAAAATTTAGAGTATGTTTCCCCAAAAGATTAAGATGAAAGATTGGCAAATACCTAGGTTAGCTTAAAAAAGTCCATTTGATCACACACACACAAGCACATCCATGTATATATATGAAACAATATTTATAGCAGCCTCAAGGCCTAGGCCCTGGCCTTTCAAACTTCACAACCATAACCCACTTCCAGTGACTAAAGTGGAGACAATGTACAGCCAAAAGGGATCTAAAAATCATTGCTGGAGGTTACAAAGAACCTTGGTCAAAAGGGCTTTAAATTGGAAAATGGAGGATGAGGGAGAAAACAGCTATTAAATAGACCAACATAGATACCACAGTGAGTAATGAGTATGACACAGGGGGAAAAAAGGTATTTGTAGAGAGGACCAGTGAGTCACACAGAAAATAACATCCAAGATGAGAAAGAGTAATAAACCTGTGTTTCCACATGTCCATTTATAAATGTAAAAACTATGGGCCAAATAAAAATGTGGACTACAGTTCTTAATATGAGAAGAGAAATTTGACCTCATAGATATCACTAAGACTTGGAGACTAATGAACAGAATATGGACATGAAAGAATGAGCCTTGCTCAAAAGGATAAGAAAAAGTTGTATGCAAAAAAGCCAAATATTTTCTCATGTAGCAGCTCTCAGCTGTTCAGTTCACAATCCAAGTTTCTCCTACTCCCTGCCTTCAGTGGGGTGGAACTGCAGAGTTGTCCTAATTTCCATTTCTTGTCTTCTCCTCTTGACCCATTTTGAAATGTTTTTTGGTTAATATTCTCATTTGGATAAGTTTCAGAAATAATTCTTTCATTTGAAAATCTCTATTCTCTGGTCTTGGTCCTTAGGCTCTCAGTCTTTCTTTCTACCATAACACCTGCTTTCATACCATGGGACTTCACAGTTTAGTTCCTCAGTTTACCTGGTCCCTATACTTCTCCACTCTACTCCAAATACACAAGAGGTAGTTATATCTTTGATCTTGACATCACTCACAACTCTTCTATTTCCATGTTTATCTGATCATTTTTTAAAAAATCATTTCGCCTTACCTTGTGTCTCATAACCCTTGTCCCTTCTTCATCTTCCTTGTGACCCCCAAGCCTCCATCCTTCAGGTTTGTTCTGAAGATCACCACTGCTGAACTGGCTACATCTCTTATGTTTCCGATCTCAGGGAACCAATTCAGCTCCCTCTATACTTCCCTATCCTTTTGAATCCCATGTCCTTTTGTGCTATTGCCAAAGATGCTCAAACAAAAACCAATCCTGGATAATTCTCACTCTCCTCCCTTGCTCCTATTCAAATGCTGCTGAAAAGAAGTGGTGAAAATTACAAAATCATGCTCAAAGAGTCTACTACAAATTTATGTCACATAATTTCAACTGGGCACTCAATAAAGTAAGGTAATCCTTTTATACCTCCATATTGATCCACTTTTGTCATTAATCACAGTAGCTATTCCATACCTTTTAATTTCTTCTCAAGTCTCCACCACCCTCCTTCCTCCATTCTCTCAGGTAAGGACCTTGTCTCGTGTTTCAGTGAAATTCACCAAGAACTTTTTTTTTCTCATATTCTTCATCTCACATTGTTCAGTCTCCCCCAACCATCTTCACTTTCAGAGGCAGGTAGGTGGCACAGGAGATAGATAGTACATGGCCTGAAGCCAGAAAGGTCTGATTTTAAATACAGACCCAGAAACTTACTATCCATGTGATCTTGGGCAAGTCACTTATTTGCCTCAGTTTCCTTAACTGTAAAATGGGGATAACAGCATTTGCCTGGGTTCTTGTGAGGATCAAATGAGGTAACATTTGTAAACTTCTTAGCAAAGTACCCAGAACACAGCAGGTGTGATACAAATGCTTTTTCTTCCTTTCTCTCTCTGCCTCCTCTCCTTGCTATGGTCACCTCCTCTACATGCACTCTTGATTCCATCCCCTTTCATCTTGTCTAGAAGATTGACTTCACTAAAATCACTACTCTCTCACTAATCTTTAATTTCTCCTTACCTTTTGCCTAAGGATCACTCCCTCATCCTTAAAAAAAAAAAAAACAACCAAATACACAAAACCTTTACCATCCTTATTAGCTGTCATCTAATGTTTCTTTCCCTTCTTGGCTAGATTTCTTGAGAAAGCCAACTACACTAGATGCCTTCATTTTTTCTCCTCTCATTCCTCTGCAATGTGGCTTCTGACCTCAAGATTCAACAAGTGACCAAATCTCAAATGCCAAATTGAATGGCCTTTTCTCAATCTCATACTTCTTTATCACCCTGAAACTTTTGACACTACTGGTCACCCTTTTCCAGAGAACTCTCTTCTCTTTAGATTTTCCTAACACTGTTCTCCTCTGGTTCTTCTACCTGTTTTGACTACTTCTTTCAGGGAACCTTGCTGGATCTTCAGTTAGACTGGGGTAGGGAACCTGCAGCCTAGGCCATCAAGCCAAAGTCCCCCTTTGACTGAATCCAAACTTAACAGAATAAATTCCCTTACTAAAAGTATTTGTTCTGTAAAACTTGGACTCAGTCAAAAGGCCACACCCAAGGACCTAGAAGGCCACAGGTTCCCACCCCTGATCTAGATTACACTCACACTCAGGAACCAAGGATATCCCCCCCAAAAGTTCTGTCTTCGATCTTCTTCTCTCCTTTCTCTATACTATCTTGTTTAGTGGTCTTACAAATTCCCCAGGGCTCAATATTTATCTCTATGAAGATGCTTCCAAGAGCTACATATCCAGATCTATTCTCTTTTTAGGCCTGTATCACAAATTCCTTTCGGACTTCTTGAACTATATAGGCACCTCAAACTCAAAAGGTCCAAAACAATCTTATCTTTTCTCCTAAACTCTCTCCTCTTCCCAGTTTTCCTTTACAACAGAGGGGAATATCATCCATCACCCACAATTAAAACCCCTCAGTTATCAGCCATAACTCTTTACTTGCCCTAACCCCATATATCCAATCTTGTCTCTACCTTCACAGCATCTCTCCTCTAAGTCCCCTTTTCCCCCAGTCTTATAGCCAAAACTACCCTAGTATAGGCCCTCATCACCTCAAGCCTTGACTACTACAATATCTTTCTGTTTGGTCTCCCTGTCTCAAGTCTCTCTCCATTTCTTTCCAAGCAGCCACCAAAGGGACTTCCCTAAAGTAAAGGTTTGGCCATGCTAGCTTAACTACATCAATAACACTAATGGCACCCTATTACTTCTACGATTCAATATCATCTTCAACAATCTAGCCTCGTTCTATCTTTCTAGGCTGCTGCTGCTTCTTTTTTTTTTTTTTTGGAGGACAACTGGGGTTAAGTGACTTGCTCAAAGTCATAGGACTAGTAAGTGTCTGAGGCCGGATTTGAACTCAGGTCCTCCTGACTTCAGGGCCAATGCTCTATTTACTGTGCCACGTAGCCGCCCCCTTCCTAGGCTTCTTAAACTTTATTCTACTGCATGAATTCTATGATTCCGTTGTAACTGCCTACTTGCAAGTCTTTGAACATAATACTCTATCCTTCAACTGTGTGTTTTAGTATTGGCTGACTTTTCCTGGTCTGTCCCTTCCAATCACCTGTAAGTACTAGGACATTTGCTCTGAAATTACCTCCCATTTACTCTCTATACAACTTGTATATACATGATGTCAATATGAGCTCCTTGAGGACAAAGTCAATTCCCCCCCCCCCCCCCATTCATTCTACCAGTAGCACTTAGGACAACAAGGGCTACTTTAGACCATATTCAGTGTACTGTGTTCAGTTTGGGATGTCATAGTTTAGTAATTAGCTAACAGTCTAATTAGTAATTAGCAAATAGACAGTAATTGGTTTGAACAAGTCCAAAGAAGGTTAAGCAGGACTATGAGGGCTCTAGTGTGAAGCCATAACACAGAAAGGTTAGCTGACAGAACTAGGAATGGTTAGCTTGGAGAAGAGACCATGGGGAAGGAACAGAGGTAGGAGGTAAAGAAAATAGATGATGGTTGTCTTCATGTATTTGAAAGATTACAATAATGCTCCACTGGCTTGTTTTATTGGATGAAAGTTGTAAATAATCATTAACTAGTTAAGCAAGAGATAGATTATCTTGCTGCAAAATAGTAGCTTTCTCTTTTCTTCTTAGGTCTATTTTGTAGGACAGTCACTAGGATTTATGAGCTGCATGCTAATAATACACTATCTTTTCCATACTATAAAGGTGTTAATGATATACCCATAATTATTTTTCCTAGAAGGTTGATGGATTTACATCAATCTATCTACACCCTCTCCTTAGGACCCTGGGAATCAAGTGAATGGTGGTCTGTGAATACCAGGGTTAGGGGCTTAGTATATAAAGAAAAAGAGCACCCTCCCCCCAACTAATCTGGTCTTGCCTAATGACACTGTATTATGGCCACTAAGCTAAGTACAATCCCAGGTAGGTTTTCCTTTTTCAAACTTACGAAAGAGGTACTATGATGAGGAAAGGTCCGTTGATACGCTTGTGTTCCATGAGGTATGTAATTAAAGCAATTGTCTGGATAGTTTTGCCAAGGCCCATTTCGTCTGCCAGGATCCCGTTCAGATTATTATTATATAAGGACACCAGCCACTCCAAACCCTTAATCTGAAAAGAATAAAAAATTTGAACATAGCTAAGTGACATTACATTGGTTAAAGAGAAAAATATACTTTGAAAGGATCTCAAATGACAGAATCCCCTCCCCACCCCTTTTTTTGTTGCTTTTTGGAGGGGGGAAGGCAGGGCAATGGGGTTAAGTGACTTGCCCAAGGTCACACGGCTGTTACGTGTCTGAGACTGGATTTGAACTCAGGTCCCCTCTGACTCCATGGCCAGTGCTCTACTCACTGCACCACCTAGCTGCCCCTAGAGTCCTTTTTTAAAAAGTGTACTAGTGAAGTAGAAACTGGTGATGAACTGGCCAAAAAACAAGGAATCACTTTCCAACTTATTTCACATAGATCAACACATGACTCTTTAGAGGTTCTGGGAATTTTAGAAAAAAAAAAAGGTAAAAAAAGCATAATTATTTTAAATGGAATATGATATCTTTCTCATAGAAATTTGGAATCTCAGAACACAAGCAATAAAGCTCACTGATCTAGCCAAGTACTAATTTTTAAAATTCCATTCTGCCTTTGGAAATTTCCACTGGATAAGAGTTTTTCTGTGAAATCTCGTATCTGCACTGAGACAAGACTGTGGAGTGGGTTTAAACAATGAAACATACTTAGTACTTGAATTAATTACTCTAGTTCTTTTTATAAACACACTATTTCTTTTGATGCTATAAAAAAAATGCCAGTTATTTTGCCCATTCATTCAACCAATTAGAATTATTAAGCATCTATTACATGCAAGGCATTGGGGATAAAAATACAAAATAAAAAATAATTCCTGGAACTTACATTCTATGAGGAGGAATACAATATTTACACATCTAAGTGAAAGATAATTTGAAATGAAAGAGAATACTAACAATCATCAGGTTCAAGAAAAACTTTCTGCAGGAGGTAAGACCTCAAGGAATGTAACAGCTATAAGTGGGAGATGTGAGAAAGTACATGGCAGACTTGGGGGACATAGTGCATTTGAAAAGGAACAGAGAGACTCCCTCTATCCCTCAGCAAATTACCCCTTCTAATGAATAAAGCAAACTCAGCCTACAACCAGTTTAACAAGAGGCATGTGCAACATAAGATGCCCACTGATCTCTATTAGGAAAAAAAAAGTTTTATCATGTATCCATCAGATCACTGCATTTCATTTGTAACTACCCTATTTTAACTTAAAACTTATTTTAACTTATTTTAAATTAAGCAGATTAAAAAGTAAACATGGTACTCCTGCCTATAGAGAAAAATTATTAGTACCTAACATCTATTTGGGAGATGAAGATAAGTATGGCATTCTTCAACTGCTGAGCAAAAGCGCCACCAAACTGATACTTAGAAAGGTGTGTTCCAATTCTCTCTCTTACCTGGTATTGTTTGAGTACACCATTCACCATAAGTGTAGACTGTTTGTCTACCCTTTCAGTGACTGCATGGGCCACAGCATAATATGACTGCAGACCACGGGCAAGGGCCTGGGAGACGCCATACTCATCATCAACATCTTGCTTGGCATTTCTATGGTTTGATAAAAAAGAAGGTCAGGGAACAGATGCCTGATCTTTGTAATAAATATTATAAGAAAACTAATTTCTCTGGCCATAGTAATACTAGACTACTCCACTGCTTTTTAGTATGGAAAATTAGGTTCTTCAGTCTGGCACTATGGCAAGAGCTACGGGCTAGAAGCCAGGGGACTCAAGGCCCTGCTCAACTTCTGTGTCTCCTGGGACAAAGCACTTCATCTTCAGTTTGCTCAACATGAGCAAGGTTTGCATAAGGAGACTACTAAGGTTCTAGTTCTAAAGCCTCTAACCTAACTATGTTTTGTAAATTCTTGGACTCTCAGGGTTCTGAAATATAATGCAACAGGCCAAGGACAAACCTGACATAAGACTAAGACTGAGACCGAATTCCACTGACAGCTACCAGCTCACTTGGACGTAACTATCCATCAGTTTCTCCATCTGTAAAAGTGCCTCATCACCAGTATTGAATATAGAGGATAAATTCACAAACTAAATATAGAAAATAGTTTTTTAAATTTCACTTTTAGTGAAATTTAGTCCCCCCAAAATGTGGGGACTTTCATATAAAAGGAAATGAACCTATAGTGAAGTTTCTGAAAAAAATCTCTATAGAAAACAAATGGATCTGACTTTGGTTTGCACGTAATATTTTCTGGAGAACTGTTATTCGAAACTGCATTTGTGTCCTGTGATGGAAGGCCAGAAATGGCTGGGTTTCCCTACTTATTTCATCATGTCTGGTACAAGATAGCTACAAATACAAAAAGATGGCTTATTAGGTAAGACCTCTATTCATACTCATATCATGATTCTCGGAGGGCTGTAAAGAGTTCCTCTTACTCAATAATATGTCTTGCATCTACTTCAGAGACATCATCACTGTCCGGATCTGGAATCTTTTTCTTTTCATCCACAGGGATGGTGGGCTGTGCTGGTTGTGGCTGCTCTTCCTCTTCTTCCTACCAATTCAACAAAAGTCCTTATTGGTGGGAATCCATTTGCAGGATGTACATATGTAGATATTAAAAATACGCCATGATTTCTGTAATGGGTAGCTCTATTAAAAAAAATTCTCTAAGAGATCTGTGCTCTAGGGCACAAGCGGGGTGAACTACAACTCTCAATACTCAATACTTCAGTGAGAATTCTGTCACTCAAAAACTTATTTTTAAGTGGTAGTGAACTTGTCTGGAAAATGAATCGAACTGTGTTCTTTTTTGCCCTTCTGAATAATTTTTAACTTAATAATTCTAAACTTGATAAACACCAACAAACATGAGCATTTACTTCCAAAGAAAAACAGATGATGTAAATGAAATTGCAAATTTTATCACCTACAGATTTTTATATATGATAAATTCATCATTTTAAGTTTTAAAGTTGTCCTGCATATATTTGTGACTTTCTGAACTTCTTTCTATACATTAAGACAAAGCTTCAATGATCCTCTTTTCTTTCTTTAAATTTGATATCACTATCATTACTCTCCCTTTCCTCCCCAAATCCCAATCTTCTGAAATTAAAACAAACAAACAAACAAAATCCTTGTAATAAATAAGCATAAGCACAGTGGGATAAAAATGGACCTATGGCTTGGCCATGGTCTTAAGATTAAGGTTTCATCATTCTGCATCTTGAGGCCACCACCTACTTCCTGGTCAGGAAAAGATACATTTTCTAATATGGCCACTGATAGCTAAAATTTCTGCCTTTGAGAATTCTTATTCCTAGGCTTTCAATTTTTGCCTATTGGGATATGATCTTATATATCTGAACTGGTTTTTAAGACTTTAATCAGAAAAACTTTCTGCAAAAACTTCCTCAGTTAAATGTTTTCCTTCTAATTTTAAACATACTGATTTTGTCTCTCTAGATTTTCTATTTTATGTAAACACAATTATTGATTTTATGTCCTATGAATGTCTTTCTTCTTTGTTTGATCAAAACTCTTTCCCTATCCTCAGTTGAGAAAGGAATCTCTTTCCTTCCTTCTTCCACTAATTTGTTGATGATGTGATCTTTTACATCTATCTAAGTAAACGCAACCAACATGAGAGGCTGGCAATAACCTAATTTCTGCCAGGCTGCTGACCAGTTTTCTTACCAGTTTTTGTTAAATACTGAATCCTTACTCTAATAAATGGGCTCTTTGGAGTTGGCTTAACATAATATTCATTTGCTTTTGGATTTTGTGTACCAAATCTACTATAGTAATAACCGTTCCTACTATTTAAACAATACCAAGCAGCTTCTTTGATGATTATAGCTTTGTAGTATAACTAGAGATCTGGCACTTCTCAGTGTCTTTCCTCCCATTTTTTAATCTTTGATCTTTTGTTACTTTAGAAGTCAGGATTTTTCCTAGTTCCATATGGTAATATTTTGGTAGTTTGATTGGTATGGCACTGAATTAATTTCGGTAGAACTGTGATTTTAGGGGCGGCTAGGTGGCGCGGTGAGTAAGAGCGCCAGCCTTGGAGTTGGGATGACCCGAGATTGAATCCGGCCTCAGAAAATGAGCACCCACACACAAATAATGACTGGCTGTGTAACTTTGAGCAAGTTACTTAACCCCAATTGCTCTAAAAAAAAAAAAAAAAAAGAACTGTGATTTTATTATATTGGCATGGATCAATCACAAGCAATTATTTTCTAAGTTATTTATATTTGTTTTTCACCATGTCTTATTAGTTGTATTCATATAGTCCCTTTGTGTGTTTCAAATATTTTATACATTCTGTTATTATTTTATATAATAAATTTAAATAAATTTCCTTCTGTATTTTTCCTGCTAGGTTTAGTTGGTAACTTAAAAAAACACTGATGCTTTATGTGGATTTTATATACTGCTACTGGGTTACTATTTTAATCAGTGTTTAAGTTGAATTCCTAGGGTTATCTAAGCAGACTATCATATATACAAAGTAGTAAGTATCTCAAGCATTATATTAAATAATAGTGATGAACTGACATTCTTATTTTATCCCTAATCTTACTGGAAAGGCCTCTTGCATTTCTTTATTACATAGCTGTTCCTCACTATAGTAAGGAAAAGTCCATTTATTCCTAGGTATTTTAGTGTTTTTAAGAGAAGTATTATGTTTTTGTCAAATGCGTTTTCTATATCTACTGAAATAAACAAAACAATTTTTATTGTAATTAATATCAAGCCTTATGTTTGTAGTTTTCTTGACACTGAACCCAAGCCTGGGTCTCTTGTACAAACTCAACTTGCTCACACTATATAATCTTCTTAATATGTTGCTGACACCTCTCTAGTAATATATTATTTAATATTTTGTGTGTATTGATCTTCATTAGGGATACTGATCGATAGTTTTCTTTTTCCACTTTGTTCCTCTATGGTTTAAGTATTGAGTCCATATTTGGGCTGGGCAGCTAGGTAATGCAATGGATAGAGTGCCAGGCCAGTTCAAATCGGTCTCAGACACTAGCTGTGTGAACCAGGACAAGTCACTTACCCCACTTACCTCAGTTTCCTCAATTGTAAGATGACCTAGAAAAGGAAATAAACTTCTCTAGTATCTTTTGCCAATAAAACCCCAGATAGGGTCACAAAGAGTCAGATATAAATGAAATAACCAAATCATCATCACTATTTTTGTATCAAAGAAAAAAAAATTGTAAAGATCCTCTCGCAATTTTTGCAAACAATATATATAATTTTCTCTGAATGTTTAATTTGTTGTTATTTATATCTGACTCTTTTATTACCCGGTTAGCAGTGTTCTTGGCAAAGATAATAGTCTGTTATTTCCTTTTCCAGTTGATTTTACATATGAGAAACTGAAGCAAACAGGGGTAAGTGACTTGCCCAGGATCAGACAAAAAGTAAGTTTTTGCGGCTAGATTTGACGGCAGGAAGATAAGTTTTCTTGACCCCAGACCTGGCACTTTATCCACCGTACCACCTAATTGTCCTACTGTTGGACAGAATATACTTGTAAATCTAGCTGTTTACGGTTATTTTTTTTAACTTGAGAGTTAATTTGTGGCTTATTCAATTTCTTTTTTGAGCCTGTGTTATTTAAATTATTTATTTGTTTGGTTAATCTGGGTATGTTACATTTTTATGAATATCTAAAATGTTTTGTTGGCACACAGTGGGGGCAAAGTAGTTTATAATTAGTTCCTTTGTTCTTTGTTTGATGAGAATTTTACTTTTTTCATTACTGATAATGGCAACAGTATTTCCTCTCTTCAAAAGTCAATTAGTTAATGGGCTGTCTTTATTGTTTGTTTTTTTTAATTTAGGGAGGGAAAACCCCCAAGCTCCTTGCATTCATTTGTTAAGCTATTCTTGACTTTTCAGAATTTCAGAATTTCTACTTTGGTACTTACAGTTGTGGTTTTCACAATTTTTTTTCTTTTCTAGTTTTCTTAGTTGCTTATCTAATCAATGAATTCATTGATTTGTTCTTTCTTGATTTTCCAGAATCTATTAAGTATGTGTACTAATTGTCCTTTAAAAGTTTGATATAATTCCCTGATGAATATCAGGGCCAGGATTTTTTTCTTTGGTAGTTCCTTTAAAGCTAGGTCTATCTCCTTTTCTGAGACTGAACTATTTAACATCTCTGTCTGGTCTTCTGGTGGTGTGGGTATTTTATATTTTTTAATTTCTCTATTTCTTTTGTGTTCTCAGTATTGTTAGTAAATAACTGCATGGTAAGTTTTGATTTTTCTTTTTATTTCTTCTGGCTTTGCTGTGATTGCACCTTGTGATAATTTACCAATTTTCTGCTCTCTTTTTAATCAGATTAGTAAAGGATTCATCAATTTCATTAGTCTTTGCAAAGAACCAACCTTTAGTTTTATTTCTATGGGTTTTTTTCCTTTCCAATTTATCTATTTCCTCTCTAAGTTTTGTCTCTCCTTTTGTGATGCTCATTTTTCCATTTTAATGCATATCCAGTTAATCTCCCCTTCATTTTGTTATTGTATAGGATTTCCCCCCGAGGGCTACTTTAGCTGCATCTCAGAAATTTTGGCATCCTGCTTCTTTAAAATTCCCCTTCACAGTTATTTCTATGATTTTTTCTTTGATCCACTCATTATCTAAGATCTCATTATGAAATCTCCATTTGTGTCTATATATTTTGTTTGTGGTCCTTGAATCAATTTCTATTCTTGCTGCACTATATAGTCTGAAAAGGATGTATTAACTATTCCTACCTTTATGGTATATAAAAATATGTATGTACTTTCACTGTTCCATTTAGGAGACACCTTAAGGCTTGTGATCCTAGTTTCTGCAGAAATTTATTCAGTTCTATAGTTTGTTTTTCACCTGTTACATTTATTCAAAACTGAGGTGATATTGAAGTTTCCTCTCACTATGTATTACAATGTCTTCTAAAAGGTCAGATAGTTTCCACTGTAAATCTGGATGCCAAGACATTTGAAGAGTACTAAGTTTATTCCTGAAGTGTGTTGTCTATGGTTCCTTGTCATATAACAGTTTCCTTATTTATCCCTTATTACTTTTCGAATGTTTCTTTTTTGCTTTATCTGATAGCATAATGATAACTCCTGCTTTTTTTGAATTTACTTGTTGCCTGGTAAATTTTTTTCATCCCCTCACTTATTTTGCTAGCCCCTTACTTTGACCCTGGTGTAACCATTCACTTCTCTCTAGCCTCCTGCTCCCCTCTCCCTTTTCCATGTATCCTCTTGTGTTACAATGTAATCCCATGAAAGAAGCATTCAGCGGTAGGGAAAGGTGATATCCACAATACCTCCCCCCATCTGCCCCTTAACTTGGTACCTCAATCAGATTTCCACCTTTATTCATTTCCTTGTGTACATATAGAAAGAAGTACTGTCTACTGTCACTGTTACTTTTGCTGTCTTCATCTATTTCTTCCTGTTACATCTCAGTTGTCTGGGGTGTTCAAGAAGCAAAATAAATTTCTTCAGTACTAGTTTTCATTCTAAAAATATATCAAACTTCTTCATTACTGAATGTCCATCTTCTGTTCTGGTTAAACTCAGATTTGTAGGACAGGCTACCTAAGTACCTTGAATTCCAATGCACTCTGGAACATATTATTCCAGTCCTACCTCCCTTTTATAGTTGATGCATAATGGTGTCTTGGTATAATATGGTATTGGTATTTGAACATCCTTTGTATTTGAAAATTTTCCTCCTGATGCCTTGCGGAACTTGTTTCTGAACTGAATTATTAAATTTAACCACTATGGCTTGGAGTTTGTAGCCTTGGTTTTTTTTCTTCCTGGAAGCAATCTATGAATACTTTTCATTGGAATTTATTTTTTTTATGTTCAGAAGTTTCAGGTGACTCTTATACTATTTTCTTCATTATGGTGTTGTTTTGATTTTGTTTTTTTTTTTTTTTCTGTTTTGGGGAAGGGGTGTTTCCTGTTGTATCCTTCTGGGAGAGCTATGATCCTTAGGTTGTTTCTATGCAACCCGGCTGTGAGATCCTTATGTTTTGCTGGCATACTAACCATGTTTTCTTTTAATGTTCTTGCTTTTTGCTTCTCTTCTGTGCATTTAACATTCTTAACATATTTTCTCTTTTGTTTCTTTCACCAGGCTTGCCATTGCAAATTAAGTTTTTCTGTTCTGTTTATGATTTTTGCAGGGCAGAGCATAAATTTTGCTCTCATTATTTATTTCTTTTATGACAATCAAGGACAGCACATGGTGGTCTCATGTGTCATCAAGAATTGGATCCTTCTCCTTCATTTCACACAATTTATTCATTGGTGCCTGAATCTGTTCATTAATGAAGGCTGTATCTTCTGTTGTTGCTGATTTATCTGTGCTCAAGGTTTTTGAGTTTTCTTCTTCCTGAAATGATTAGTGCCGTCAACTCTTCTTCTCACAACTTCTTTTCCTTATCACTCACTTGCTGACGCCCTCTCCTCTGGTTGCGGTTTTCTTGGTTGAATCTTAAACTATTTCAGCTTCTTCCCACACTGGCCTATGTCTCTTTTCCAACTGGCTTCTAGGTAGTCAGAAATGACCCCACTTGGATACTGTGCTCCTTCCCTCAGGCTTGGTGGAGTGCTACACAGATCCCCACAGGGTGTGCTGTTCTGGTGACCCATTCTACTCCCTCTGTTCCTTAGTTTTCTGGCCCAACATTGGCATTTCAGAACCTTTAAATGCGTATGCTTCCAGGATGCAGGCCCTAGCAGGCTTTCACTTCTCTAAGTCTATGGTCAACTATCAGACAGCTAATATGTCAGAAAAGGTAAATGACAAATATTGGAGATAATGTTGAAAAACTGGGACACTAATGCACTGTTGGAGTTGTGAAATTGATATAATCATTCTGGAGAATAATTTGGAACCTTGCCCAAAGGGCTACAATAAAACCATGCATATTCTTTGATCCAGCAATATCACTACTAGGTCTGTATCCCAAAGAGATTTAAAAAAAAAAAGGTAAATGTTTTATATGTACAAAAAGACTTACAGGAGTTTTTTGTGGTAGTAAAGAATTGGAAATGGTATGTTTGTCCATCAATTGGGGAATGGTTGGCCAAGTTGTGATATATAATTGTGATAGAATACTATTCTGTTATAATAAATGACAAGCAGGATGCTTTTAGAAAAACCTGTCAAGACTATACATGAATTGATGCAAAGTAAAGGGAGCAAAACCAGGAAAACTATACACAGCAACATCAGTATATGATGATCACTTGTGAATGATTTAATTATTCTCAGCAATACAATGATCCAAGACAATTCTGAAGCACTTATGAAAAAATTCTATCTATTTCCAGTGAAAGAACTGATAGGAGTCTGAATAAAAATTAAAGCACACGCTCTAAAAACCTTTTTTTGTCTGTTTTCTTCCATAATATAACTACTACAAAAATGTTTTACATGACCATACATATATGACCTATGTCACATTGTTTGCCATCTCAGTGAGGGGTAAGTGGAGAGAATTTGGAATTCAAACTTAAAAAACAAATGCTAGCAACTGTTTTTACGTGATTGGGCCGGGGGGGGGGGGCGGGGGGGAAGAGAGGGAGGGAAAGCTGTGCTTAAGCTGGCTATCAAGTCCTGTGTAAACTTGAGTCAAGGTCTCAATGGAACCGAAAAAAAAAAAGGGGGGGGGGGGGAACGGACGGACATGGTACAGGGGTGGGTTGATGTTACCCTGTATTGTCTTTGGGTCTGCTGGGCAAGCTTTGCAGTAGCATGTGAGGCAGGGGAGAGGTACTGATTAAGATCAGAGTCAGGCCCTATGCTATTAAAAAAAATTTTTTTAATATTCTTTTGGATTCTGATCATCCTAGATCATGGAAATAGCTGAAGTTGCTTTATCTTTCATGAACCATTTCTGGTTTGCAGAGTCTGGGAAGTTGTGGGGATCAAAAACAATGTCTGGTCTGCCATCTTGTTGCTCACGTGACCCAGAGGTCTCATTGATTTGCTCTTTCCTCTTTTGTTTATAAAGCATTTAAAGACATAAATTTACCTCAGTACTGCTTTGGCTATGTCTCAAAAGTTTTAGCATGCTTTCTTACTTTCTTTGATCTTTTGCTTCAATACTTTCTTACTTGGTGAACCAATTCTTTAGGATTAAATTATTTAATTTCCATATAAATTTTGAGTTGCTTCTTCAAAGGCCCTTTAGAAAACTAGGTTTCTCAGAAAATAAGCACCCACACATAAATAATGACTAGCCGTGTAACCCTGAGCAAGTTACTTAACCCCAATTGCTTTACAAAAAAAAAAAAAAAAAAAAAAAAGAAAATTAGGTTTCTATTACATTTTATCCCATAAATGATGTGTTGAAATTTTCTGCTTTCCTCAATCTGTGTATGAAATCTTTATACCTTAGGGACATGGTCAGTTTTCATAAAGGTACCATAAACAGGTAAGAAATGTGTATATTCCTTTTGATTCCTGTTCAGTAATTGTAGAAAATCCATCAAATTTAACTTTTCTAAAAGTTTACTGTGTTCCTTAACTTTTTTTCTTTAAAAAAAAAAAAGTTGAGTTCTACATCTCAAAGGGTTATATTATGGTTCCCATTATATTTCTGCTATGTTTCCCTTTTAAATCAATTAACTTTTTCTTTACTTAGATATCATGCTACCTAGAGCATAAATATCAATACTGATACTATTTCTTTACTTATGATACCTTTAATGTAATTTCATGGTTTGTCCCTTTTGTCTATGTCTATTTTAATTTTTGCCTTCCCTGAAGTAATGTCATACATTCTCACCTGAAGCATCATAAATTCTTCTCCAGCCCCTTAGTTTAACTTTGAGAATTTTTAACGTTTAAAATATGTTTCTTGTAAGTATTTTGTTGGATTCTGTTTCCTCATTTATTCTGCTACCCTATTCCATTTTGGGGGTGAGTTCATCCCATTTAGGTTCACGGCTATTGTTATGTATTTTCCTCCATCATATACTCTTATAATTTTCCCTCTCTTTACAAAGGAGAGGTAAATATGATAAAGGCAAAGAGGGAATATGATAAACACCAGTGTTTTACAATTTAAGTGATGTGTTTCTATTTCACTCCTCCTCTTTTTCCATCTCCTAAACAGTAATCATTGGTTCTTAGCCTTCCTTATTTTCCCTTTCATGATCTATCCTCAGAAATTGAAGTTCATTTTCCTCGTGACTCTTTCCTAATACTACCCTTTATGTTAAAACCCACTCACTCTCTCCACATCTCTATTTCTTTTCTGTGTATAACATATTTCTACACAAAGCTGTGTACATATGTACTTTCAATTTTCCTTCCCTCTTTTGTCTGGTTCAGAAGTAACAGTGATATTTGTGTTGCTGCCTATTCTTTTTCAGTGTATTTTTTCCTTTTTTTTTCTTCTCAAGGCCATCAAAACAGTACAAATATACCCTCAAGTATTTATTTATTTAATTTTATTTATCTTATTTAATTTATATTTATTTTATTTTATTATTTATCTTATTTAATTCTCTTTATAACTTTTGAACACATTAGAATTCTGAAAAGATACTGTTTCTTCTCCCTCTATTAAAATATAGGTACTTTATGTTTCTCCTGATTTCTCATTTCAAAGTTTCTGCTCCACTCTGATCTTTTCATTAAGATCCATTTTTTCCTCTCTATAGGATTTTCTCTCTATAGGATTATCAGGTTGTTATTTTTCACTGTTAAGTCTTTATCTTTTGCTTTTAGAATATCCTATCACGGGGGCGGCTAGGTGGCACAGTGAATAGAGCACCGGCTGTGGAGTCAGGAGGACCTGAGTTCAAATTCAGCCTCAGACACTTAACACAAAAACTAGCCGTGTGATCTTGGGCAAGTCATTTAACCCCAATTGCCCTAAAAAAAAAAAAATCTTATCACAAGCTACCCTCTCCTTTGTAGCAGCAGATTTCAATTCTAATATGATCCTGATTGTGACTCACTGGTACTCAAATTCTTTCATTGTGGAAGCCTGAAATATTTTTCCTTTGATATAGAAGCTCTGGATTTTGTTTTCATTTATGAGTTTCTTCTAAGGGGCATTCTGTTATAATGGATCTGAACAGTTTTCATTTATGATTTCTTTTTTTTTTTTTTTTTTGCTTTTTGGAGGGCAATTGGGGTTAAGTGATTTGCCCAAGGTCACATGGCTAGGTTTTTTTGTTTGTGTGTGTGTTAAGTGTCTGAGGCCGGATCTGAACTCGAGTACTCCTGACTCCAAGGCTGGTGCTCTATTCACTGCGCCACCTAGCCGCCCCATGTATGATTTCTTTAAAATGATACTACAGCACTTTTTTTGGCCTTGGTTTTCAGGGACGTCAATAATTTTTAGCTTTTTTCTCCTTGGCCTAAAGATGCCTTCCAATTTTTTCTATTTTTCTAGCTTCTGATTTTGTTCTAAGATTACTTGTCTCATGGAGTCACTGATTTTTATTTGGTCGATTTTAATTTTCAAAGGAGTGCATTATTTGGGTAAGGTTTTTCACCCTTCTGCTGTAAATTGTTTGCTTCTCCTTACAATTTTTTATTCCATAGCCCATGATGAATTTATAATTTATGCTTTTAAAATTCCTTAACTTCATTTTATCTATGTATTCTTATAGTTCTTGTGATCAAGCCACTTCTTCCTCTGAAAGACTCTGCTTCTATTTGTTGAGGAGTTAAGTCTCTTTAGAGTTGAACTTTTGGTTATCTTGAAAGGTACAAAAATTTTTTTTATCACAGTTGGTATTTTGTTTTATTATCTCTAGCCTCAGTTCATGAACTGGGACTTTGGGCCGGGGGTGGGGGGGTGGTCTCTCCTCTCACCCACTTTGGGTGGGGTTGTTGGGGTCTTTTGGGTCCAGATCTCAGTTACCCAGGGCTGCACCCTTAACATTAATACACCTCATATCTGCTCTCTCGAGTACTGAAAATTTTCAGGAATGTCAGAATAGTTCAAGTTGAGAGAACTGGATGTTTAGGGACTTCTGGACTGTCATTGGACATAATGTTATGGACTTCTGGAGTCCCATAAACAGTATTACAACAGTATGGACACCAATAGCCCCTAGCCCATGTCTATAATATTAGTACTGTGCCTTGGAGTTTTCTTGTCTAAGCCTTCAGGTCTTCCTGCCCCTCAGTACAGAGTATTATAAGATTTATATGTTCCTGGAACATCTCTGATCTATACTGGTAGACTTTTATCTTGTATTCATAATTGGCTCTTCTGGAAGTACCACTTTTCTACAACTTCTGGTTGTCTTTTGTATAATCCTAGTCTGGATAAAACATTTACTACAGCCTCTTTCTGGAATTCTTGATCATAATTTGGTCTGGTACTATTTCTAGGTCTTTGATGTAGTAAATGTATAAGACTTAGGCTTCTTTGTGACCATTCACTCAGCCATCTTCAACTGAAGTTTAGTGTATTGAATGTTAAAGCCTAATCTCTTCACAAAATAAGGCAGGATCCTGCTTTCTATACTTCTTACCCCCCACCGCCAAAAAAAAAAAAAACTTTTAAATTTTGTTTAAAATGTATTTAAATGTTGCTTTCTACAAAATACTGTGGCTTCAGTTCTATACTCTAATGCTGATCACAGTATTCTAATCTTCCTCAGTTTACTGATTGAATGTAGCAAAAAATGGTGGCCAACTCTCTGGTGATAACATCCTTCAAAGTTTCAAAGAGAGTCTGGTCCTCAAATGATAGGCACTATCTGTAACTAGGCAGTACTTACTTTTTCCTTTTCAACCTGCTATAGCTTCCACTCCCTGCTGGTAAAGTCTCTGAAACCTAGAGTCCGCTCACTAACAAAATTAAGTAGTGGGGCAGAACTTTAGTAAATGTCAGTTCTACAATCCAACAATTATTTTAAAGAGTCAACAGATTTAAGTTAAGGAGCTTCTTACCTCCTCCTCCTCTTCTGAACCACTCTCTTCGCTGTCAGATCTTGGCGCTACTTCATATCTAAATAGGGAGAAAATGGTCACGTTTTAATTTACGTGTAGGCATATGTATGTATGCACATCTTATTACAAATGTTAAGATAAACTACTTCAAGTACTTACGACATTTACAAATGTCAACAAAATATCTTATTAGAATAAGAGTGATAAAACAAGTCAAAGACTAGACAGTGCTATTCATCACTATCTTCTTACATACCCTGGATTCATTTCAAGCCATGCTTCTAATTGTCCTGCTTTGGGGGCATCTGTGCCAGTGAGGATTTTCCCACTTTCTACATGAATCACTTTCACAGGGAGATCACTCATCTGACTGGTTTCATCCAGAGGCTGAAAAAACCATAGCATAAAATTTTAAGTTTTCACATACACGTTAAAAAGTTACCCTAAATATCCAAAACTGACAAACTGAACTTGAGTCAATTTATTCTGAAGTATTCTTTTCACATCCAACTAAGAAATATTTTGTTCCTAATTTTCTATTAATTATTACTAAAATATAAATAAGGTATAGAAGTTCCCATCCCACCTACACACAACCTGCTCAATTTCTGAAATACTATTGCCAAATTTCCTCAAATTGCACTCTTATTTCCAAGAAATGCTTATAAAAGTCTCCACTATTTACTTCAAAGCTAATCTTCATGACCAGGCCAGACAAAGTTGCAAATTCTGAAAAGAGCCATAAACACCTGTCCTTTGAGCTGGCTCTCAGTGTTCCCTAGGATTAACAAAGTCCGTAATAGGATTTAGTGTTTATTACTACTGTTAAAGTATGAGAAAACAACCACTTATTTAACTTATTAATTTCTCTTGATTATATTTACCCTGGTCACCATAACATTTTCCTCTAGTTTCCCAAAAAACCAGAAAAGAGATTTTTTTTTTTTGCTGCAGTAAATGCTGACAAATATTTTTCTAATGCAAATTTTAATATAATTATATGTGTTTAACTAAGTATATTGTTTTATTAAGGTATTAAGTTAGGCCAAGCTATTTTTTGTAACAATAAAATACACCCAATTTCCCAATGTTGGCTGACATTTCAATTTTTAAAAAATCTGTTTCCTAACCTCTCCATCTGGTCCAATTGCAGGTGTCTGCCCTTCTGCATTCTCTGCCTTCTGGGATGAAAAGAATAAAATTGATTATAAACCACTGCTGAGTGTTCAGGGAAAACAAAAGCCTGAAAATAAAATACAACCAAAATAACAAACAAAAATTGATACAAGTCTATTTTACCTTCTTTTTCTTTTTCTTCTTTTTCTCCTTGGCAACCTGTGCAGCCTTGTGCTGTCGGACCAGTTCTGTAAGGTTAGCTACATATTCATCTGTCTGCTGAAGGAGGTATGCTAGACGCTTATCTTTCTTCTGGTCAATAAGCTTCCTATATCCTTCTTCATCTTCAGCCTACAGAAATGGTAAGTTATCTACTCTGAACAGCATTTGCAAAAAGAACGACTCCCTTATAACTGTAAAAGTTGACTCCCCCACCCAAGACGGTTCCTCCAAGACTTTTACCATCAGTCTTCGCATCCTCTCCTTCTCAATCCGCTCATTCTCTTTCTTCTGCTCCCGCTCAGTATTGGCGTGGTACGTAGCCACTGCTTTTGTAAGTTTTTGGATTTTGCCAGTGACAGATCGATGGTATTCTTTGAAATCCTTGGCATGTTGAAGAATGCTATTGAGGTATTCCTGAAATGAGATGAGGATGTTTAAAATTCTACAGAAATTCTCAGATTATGACTTGCTCAAGTTAGGCAAAGAACAAAGCAATAATAACTAACATAGGGTCAGCGGAACTTTGCCACCAGGTGCCAATGTTTGGGGAATGTGTTTCTTATTCCCAGGGCACTGATGCTGGGAGTGTATAGATGAGGAAGAGGTTGTATGTAGGAAGAGTGGAGGAGGAAGCACCACATCACATCACATCCTACCGCTTAACCTCAGGTCATCATCTTCCAAGAGTACACTGATGTTACACTCTTCTCTCTCCCAAGACTGTACCTGAGTTGGGTAAACTGGCTCTCTTGGGGATCCACACCAAAGAGAATCCAGTAATTTACAAAAACAGATGTTTTCTTCATAGGGCAGTTTATTTAAAAGTTTTTATTTCTCTGAATAAGTTTCAGTAACTGCCCGGGATGCTTGACTAGAACATGCATAGCTGTAGTTAACCCAAGGTTAACATAACGAGGAGATATTGGATTTTTTCTAAGATTCACCTGGTGCTTTTGCCGGCGTTTCCGCTCTTGTTCAATCTTTTGCTGCTTCTCCAGTTTCTCTGTTATTCTAGCCTCACGAAGGGACTGCCGCTTACTGCGTTTGTAAGCCTTGGCATTCAGTGCAGTTTCCAGGGCCGTGTCTCTTCTCATGCATACGACAACTTCCTGCCGCAGCTTTTAAATAAGTTCCCATTTTTAAAAAATTAGATACAGTATGTAATTACATAATAGTCATAATTATACATTACATAATAGTCATAATGCCATCAAAGACTGGAAATAATATTTTTTCTCTGCCTAAAGTATCAAATCTAAGTTTGGATAGGATCTCTGGTAAATAATTTTAAAAATTACAAACACAAATTGGGAGCATGGCATATATACTGAAATGACAGAACAATCTTATTCAATTAGGATGCCAATTTGTTTTTAGCACTATGCAATTTTTTACTACCTATATCACATTTCTGAAATACCATTTAAAAAGGTGCAATATGTAACACAAAAACTGGCAGAAATGAATGAAGTAAAACAGAAGTTAATAAAGCATTTGAAAAAAAAAATAAAAATTTATCTTAAAAAAAAAAAAAAAAGGGTGCAACATAGAAGCCATTCTCAGACTTCATCTCTGTCCTAAACCTGATGTTACAGGTAAAATGGTGTAACTGCTCTTCTCAAATATAGATTATACCTAGAGTGAATGATAAAAGAAAGGGAGTCAATACAGCTAGCAGTTAAGTCGTGTGTTGGGGGCATGTTTTAAAAGGATAATTAACTATGTTTTATTTCACTGTATTGACAATTATCTACATGCAACTATTGCCTTTACTTGTAACAACTGTGGCTTTTCTTTTTTTTAATGGAGGGGGGATTTAGAGGAAGAAGGAAGGGGTATAATGTTGAGCCACCCCCCAAAAAAAAGAAGAAAAGAAAGAAGAGGGTCACTGAATCATTTTTTAAACACACAAAAGAGAACAGAAGGAAATTCACAAGGAAAGAGAGAAACAGGACAGTTTTGAAAGTAACACGATTAATTTATTAAATACTTTTTAAAAAATCACAAATCATATATAATAGAGATTTATGGTTTCACATACATAATCCCTTTTATATTTTACTTTGTATATGGAAATGTTCTTTTGGAGGTAGTTTGTTGAATTCAGCATTTTAAAAAAGTTTTATGCAATATGCTGCACACTTTCTTCCTCCTCCTCCCTTAAATTAAGTTCCACCCAATACTGGCACAATGGCTCAGTCTCAGGGATGTTTTGGTTCTGGGGTCTGGCCCTACCTGTCTCTGGAAGTTTAGCAGTCTGAGTGCTTTGAGTTCAATGGTTGCTTTTGTTCTCAAGTCTCCAGCCAGGGACCCTGGAAGGTTTTCAAGTTCCTGAATTCGATGGGCAATTCGGGCCTGTAATCTGTTGAGGAGAAACCAACCCATTTACATAAGGAGTGAAAATATAAAAATTATTTTTGCTTACAATGTTTTTACTCTTGCTCAGATCATCTAAAAAAGGACTTTCCAAAAATTTAGCTCCTTAAATTCTGCCCTTACCTAGGGCAAAAAATGCTTTAGAAAAATGTTGTACTATGAATGGATTGATACAACATACTTCATTTTAAAAGGACTCAAATATATCATCAAATTATGACTTTGGAAACAAAATTACATACAATAAGAGCCTTATATATTATAACATGTTTAGCTCATAAGATAGTTGTGTAAGACCAGTTAAGGGGAATTTCTTAAATATGTGACTTTTACCATGAGGTGTTCAGAACAAAAAGTACAGATACATCTTCATAGTTTAGGAAAGATAAATACAACCCTGAGAATTGCAACCAAAGAAGGCTTACCTGTACTCTCTCTCCTGCAAAATTTCTACTGGATCAAGTCCTCTTGGCTTCTGGATTGGAGTGATTCGATTCTGTTTCTGATGGAGCTGAACCATGGGGGCAGGCTGGGCTGGTTGCCCAGGGGACTGTGTCTGTGGTGGCATGACAGGAGAAGCTGCAGGAGGTACTGCAGGGGGTGCTGGTGAAGGACGACCAGTTGGCTGGGGAGGAATCAGTTTCTGAGGTGTGCTAGTGGGGGCTGCAGCATTTGCCATGGGTCCTATTTAAGAATCAAAATAGAAAAAATAAATGTATATGACTCTTTTCATAACCTTAAAACCTCTAAATGTAACTAAAACAAAATATATGATTAAGACCCAAACACATAAAAATCTGAATTTATACTGAAAGGAAAAAATATATATAAATTGTAATAAAACAGTAACAAATTTATTTTAATAAATTTCTTACCTTTATTTTATTTTATATTTTTACTATGGTACTTCAATGTATCTGTGTGGTCTGAAGTAGGTACTAACAATACTGACCACAATCCTCCCACAGTTTCTCATTTTGTGAAACTCTTGTCCATAAAGTCAAAGAATCCTGTTCAAAAAGGTCATCCAATATATTTGGGTTTTGCTGTAGTTTTCTCTTTTTCCCCCTTTATTAGCAGAAATGAATTTTCAACAATCAATTTGACAAGCCATTCACTTGGGACTCAAATCTAGTTCCTACTATGTCTGAGCTCCCTAAACATGTGTAGAGTATTCATGAAGTTAAAATGAATAATCACAAATTTCCAATAAAATAGGAGAGGAATGATCTCTTCAGTAAAATAAGTTGTGGGTCAACAGGTAGTTTCTGATTGTACTTTTGATTAGGATGGAACCCCCACCTCCCTACCAATCTGGTTGAGATGGCTCTTGTTTATGTAGCACCAAATGGTTGCAAAATGTTTTACATCATATTTGATTCCTACAACAACCCTTTAAAGTAGGCATTTAATACTATATTTGGGACACTGGGAAACAGATTCAGAGAGGTTAATGTCACATTGCTCAGGGTAACACAACTAGTAGTGGAGGTCGGCTATACAGAATATGGATCTTCTTGACTCTAAGACCACGCTTTATTCATCAGAGATATTGCCTCTTACAGTATAATCTTGACTATATAATTATTACACAAGGATGCAGAAAAAGTAGTTTAAAACATCACATACATATTTAATGAACCAATCAACTCAATCTAAGAAAACAAAAAGATCAGAGCAGTAACAAAAGTAAGGGTTTTGTTTTGCATTTTTAAAAAATGCCTGTACCTTAGAAGATAGTTTCCAAAATGGGAGGGTAGTGGCATTTACTCTTAGTGTGAATAGTGGCTTAGTAAAGTGTGGGTAGATCTAATAGAGATTAAGTCTGTGCATCATCAAGTTATCAGTTCTTTATAAACCTAAGTTGGGCAATCCTCTTTGAATTGCACCTGATCTTACTGTCAGTTTTTACACCGATTCTGTAAAGAACGAGATGATTCTACTTGTTTCTTTTTTTTTTTCTTAAAGCAACTGGGGTTAAGTAACTTGCCCAAGGTTACACAGCCAGTTATTTTTGTGTGGGTGTTAAGTCTCTGAGGCCAGAACCCATCCTGGGTCCTCCTGACTCTGGGGCTGGCGCTCTTATGCACTGCGCCACCTAGCCACCCCACGTACTTTAAAAGAAACATCTCGATGCTGAAAGCATTGTGGCAACACATGGGAAGGTCACCAGCATGCAGGTAACACAATGCAAGGATGAACAAAAAAAGGCTTCCTTCCTTAAGGTCTCTTGCCAGTGTGGAGATTCCATAGAGGCATGTGAGTTCTCCAGTTGGTGTATCTCATATTCATTACAACACCAGCCCATTTTATTTTCCCCATAGACATCTCTCTTTTGGTTGATGATAAATAGAGACTTTAGTTATGACTAAAAAAGCAATAGCAACAATGCTTTCTTCTATTCCTGTCATCCATATTTCTAGGTGTTCTTAAAACTTGCCATTTTTTACAATGTTAATATCTCATTTTTCTCAGTTACTAGACATGTAAATTGTTTTCAATTTTTCACTGCTTCAACTAGATATGAATATTTTTGTATTTTTTAAAAGTCAGGGCTTTCTCCCATTCTTCCATTTGTACCCCTTAGAAATATCTGTAGGACATATTGTCCAGCAGAAGGATCTTTCTAAAACGGAACAATCAATTTAGTAGCTCAATCTAAACTGAGCTAGGAAGTGAGGTAGCCTATTGGATAGATACTGGTTAAGGATTCTGCAAGAAGCAAATTTCACTTTTGCCTCATATACATAGCTGTGTCACTGGGAGCACTCTTCAGTTTCCTCATTTCTAAAATGGGGATTGTAAATAACACCTAGATTATTAGGATTTTGTAAGGGTGAAAATGGATAATAAATGTAAAGAGCTTTGTAAATTTTAAAGTACTATATAAAATGTGGTATATTATTATTATGTTACCTGAGTAATGTGTGAAAAAGCAGAAAGGTAGACTTAGATTCGATGTAAAGAGAAAAAAAAATTTTTTAACAAGAGATATCCTAAAGTAAAACGGCTGCCTCATGAAGTAATGAGTTGCCCTTCACTAGAGGTCTTCAACCAACCATTTGTGTGGCATGTAGTAAAGGGGATCAATTCTTCCCCTTGCACAGTTTGGAATGTATGGCTTCTGAGGTCCATTTAAATGGATTCTGCTCTATTGGTTCACATAAAATAGACACAGACTTTGACAAAAGTCTTTAGCTCACTGGGAAAAGAAAAGAGCTGTCTAGGAGAAGAAGGCATGGAAGGGTTCTGAGATGCATCAAATGGAGGAAGCACCTATGCTGATAAGGTCATAGATCCATTGTACTATTAATTATAATTTATAATTATAACTTCCAAAATGCTTAGATTTACAAGCTAAGAAACAATATAGAGTCTCTGATATGCTACAGGTTACTAACAAAGAATTCTAGTTATTTTTGCAAATTTAGTAAGTATTAATCAAGATTTCTCTAATTATTGGTAAGTATGAACAATTTCAGCAATTTTTCAAGTGGTAATTAACAACTTATGCTTTCTTCTTTGAAAGCTGTTTATAAAATCAAATTACTTTGGATAAGACAAATTATCAACTAGAAAAAAAATATGAATCAAATATCTCCAATAATCTCTTGGATGTATCTCTATCTTGAAGATATACAGGCAATAAACACAAATATGTAAGACCAAGAGCCATTTCCCAACAGATAAAAGGAAAAAGTATAAGAATAAAAGTCATAAAGGAAGAACTGCATTTTACTTTAATAATTATATGAAAGACTGCTATGGATTTGGTCTAACTATTCTTGAAAACAACTTAGAATTATGCCAAGAAAAGGATCAAAATTTTTATACCCTTTGATCCCAAAATACTACATCTAGGTATATAACACAAGGAGGTTAAAGACAGAAACAAAGGTTTCATTATAATATCAATTACTGAAGTAAAAAAAAGAAGTAGAAACAAAAGAAATGCCTATCAAATGGGGAAACAAACTCAAGTACATGAAAGGGAATGGAATATTACTTTGTCATAAGAAATTAACAATGTAGCAAGAAACCAATATACACAATGACTAAAGTAATTTAAAGGAATAGACCAAAAAAGACCCAAACAAATCTCTTTCCAGTTTCTATGATCCTATGAATGTTAGGTCATTCTAAGGAATAGGACTGACCCAGAAGAACTAAGAAAATGCATCTTCTTCCCTCCTTTGCAGAGGTGGGGAACTGTGCCATGGAACACTGCAAATACTATGAGAATCTGTTCATTGTACTGGTTGTTTTATTATTTTATTTTTTTTTCACAGTTTATTCTTTGTTATGAAGAATGACTTGCTTGTTAGGGGAGAGACGTATGAAAATGAAGGTGATAGCCAAGCAATAAAGATGACAATTCTACCTAAATGAATTTACTTATTTAGTGTCATACCAATCAAACTACCAAAAAATTATTTTATAGACCTAGAAAAATACTAACAAAATTCATCTATATCAAGGAAATTAATGAAATGAAAATGCAAAGGAAGGTGGCCTAGCGATACCTAATTTAAAAACTATATTATAAAGCAACAATCATCAAAACTATTTGGTACTGGTTAAGAAATAAGAGTGGTAGATCAGCGGAAGAGGTTAGGTACATAAGACACAGCAGTCAATGACTATAGTAATCTACTGTTTGATAAATCCAAAAATTCCAGCTTCTGGGATGTTTGTTTGTTTGTTTGTTTGTTTTTAATTAATTCTTAGTTTTAAATATTCACTTCCATAAGATTCTGAGCTTTAAATTTTCTCCCTCTCCCTTTCCTCCCCAAGATGGTGTGCAATCTGATATAGACTCTACTTATACATATTAGGCATATTTTCACAACAGTCTTGATATAAAGAAGAACTAGAACTAATGAAAGGAACCACAAGAAAGAAAAAATGAAACAACAAAAGGAAAGAAGAGCAAATAGTATGCTTCCATCTGCATTCAGATTCCAAAGTTCTCTCTCTGGATGTGGATAGCATTTTCCATCATGAATCTTTTGGAGCGGTCTTAGATCTTTGCATTGCTGAGAAGAGCAAAGTCCATCAAAGTCAGTCATTCCACAACGTGGCTGTTATTGTGTACAATGTTTTGGTTCTGCTCCTTTCACTTTCATATCAGTTTTTCTAGGTTTTTCTGAAGTCCACACCTACTCATCATTTCTTATAGCACAATAGTATTCCTTTACATTCATATACCACAACTTGTTCAGCCATCCCCCAACTGATGGACATTCCCCCTCAATTTCTCATTCTTTGCCACCACAAAAAGAGTTGCTATAACTATTTTGAAACATGTGGGATATTTTCCTATTTTTGTGATTTCTTCAGGATACAGATCTAGAAGTGGTATTGCTGGGTATGCACAGTTTTATAACCCTTTGGGAATAGAAGAACTCACTATTTGACAAAAACTGTTGGGAAAACTGGAAAATAATATGGCAAAAACTAGGCACAGACCAACATCTTACACCGTATATCAAGATAAGGTCAAAATGGGTACATGGTTTCAATATAAAGGATGACAGCATAAACAAATTAGGAGAGCAAGGAATAGTTTATCTTTAAGATTTATGGAAGAGGGAAGAATTTATGACCAAATAAGAGATAAAGAACATTATGAAATGCAAAATGGATAACTGTGACTACATTAAATTAAAACGTTTTGCATAAAGTCAAAAAAGCCAAAGTGATATAAAAACAAAGATATTAATAAATAAAATTTAGATGAAAAATAAAATCATTCCTATCTTTTGCAGAGTAGATAATTATTCCTATAGATATATTTGTATCAGGTTCCTTAGAGATTCTAGATGTCACTTTCATGGCATTCTGCAATATAAGATTCTTTTATTTTATGGATAACAAATCCTTCAATTTTATCTCCAACAATGTCTTCCATTTGTTTAAAAAATACATTTTTCTGCTCTCCACAATAAAGGTGAAGATATATTATTATTTTTTCTTGTTATAAATGAATAAGAACACCAGTCTCACTGGATCTTAGAATATTATCTGGATCAAACATGACATTACATTGATAGTCAATTTTTCCAATAATTTATATTGAAGTGATCCTTTAGCCAATGTTCTTTAATCTGAGTGTATCAAATACAAACTATGAACAGGATACTATTTCTAGCTTCATTATTATCTCTCAACATAGCAGTATGCTGGAATGGGTACCAGATGAAGCCAAGAATATCTGCGTTCAATTTCAACCTCTGACAACTAACAGCTATTTCACAATGGGCAACTCAACCTTCTCCCTTAGGCTCAGTTTCTTCATCTACAAGACAGTAATAAAAATGCCTGGATTATGTGCCTCGCAAAGTTATTGTTCAGCACAAGTAAGATTATATATAAGTGCTTTGAGAAACCTATTAAAGCACTATAAACATCATTTTACTATTACTGTTGTTATTTTTCAATAATCTCTTTAAATTTTTTATCTCATACCAGATAACTGCTATTGTTATAGCTTATTTTGAAAACTGGCAGGGAGATTTTCTCTCCTAATTATTCCCATAAATCTTCTTGATACTCTTTCTCACCTATTTAAAATGACATTCACCTGATGCTGAATGAAGTGAGTAGAAGCAGGAGAACATTGTACACAGTAACAGCAATATGCAACGATCAACTATGATAGACTTTACTCTTCTCAGCAATATAATGATTCAAGACAATTCCAAAAGACTCATGATGAAAAATGCTATCCATATCCACAGAAAGAACTACAGAGTCTGAATGTAAAAATGACTGGTTTTCCCCTTTTGTTCTGATTCTTTTTTCACAACATGATTAATGTGGAAATATAGGTTATACATGTACAATAAAATTATATCAGATTGCATGCTGTCTTGAGGAGGGGATTAGGGAGTGAGAGAGAAAAAAATTTGGAAATAAATATCTTATAAAAGTGAATGTTGAAAAAACTTTACATGTAATTGGAAAAAAAATACTATTAAGTGGGGGAAATGTAATTGGGAAATATTTCCAAAATAAATAAAAAAACAATATAAAAAATAAAATTATGTTCACCAATCTTTTTTGTCTTTTTATCAGTGATTTCTGGATGTAATTCGCAAAAACTCCCCTCCCCCTGATGAGCCCTGACTTGGAAAAATATAAGACAAAACTAAATGATACAGTGGTGACATTATAAAGCACAGGAAACACTTCACAATCATTTTCCTAACTCTTTACCAAAGGGGGGGAGGTTTTTTTCTTCCTCACCTCTTCTCCATTTTCCACCTATTAATCCATATTAATTTGGTAATCATTTCACATATTTTTCTTTTACACACTGTGACAGTAAAAAAATTCCAAACATTCACTTCTAATGTATGTATATTTTATTTACAAATTGCCTACATGTACTACTGTACTAATAATTTTGTCACACAATTTACACAAAAATAAATTTTAAAAAGAGGAGATAAAGATAAAACAATATTTGACCAGACAGTTAGTTTTAATAGGGATGCCATAAGGTGTAAGTAAGGGAGTAACATAGTCTGAGCTATGCTTTAGGAAAATTACTTTGGCAGCTGAATAAAAGATGGACTGGAGAATCAAATTAAGAAGTATTTTAACTAAGCATCTACAATATGCCAGGCATTGTAAGAAGTACTAGGGATAAAAAGAAAGGCAAAAAACAAATGGTCCTTGTGCTCAAGAAGCTGATGTTCTAATGGGAAAAGACAACATGCAAACACCCATGCACACCCATACATACATACACACACACATACACACAAAAGTAAACTGGAAGGAAAGACAATAGGAAAGCACTCTTTTAAAAATATTTTTAAATTTATTTTTAGTTTTCAACATTCATTTGCCAAAGGTTTTGAGTTACAGATCTTCCCATCTCTCCCCTACCCCCCACCCCAAGATGGCAAGCATGCTGAATACACTTCCCCCCAATCTGCTCTCTCTTGAAATCGCTCCAACCCCCCTGTTACTTTTGTGTAGGGTAAGATGCATAGGAGCCAAGGGAAAATGAGAAGTTGAGGATAACACCTGGGTTTCAAGTCTGGGTAAGATGAATGACACGACAAACTCCAACCCAGGATATCTGCTTCCTATGCTTCTACATTCATGTTGTACTGAATGAAGACAGAAGTCACACAACTGTGCTAACTGAGTCCATCATAAATTTATGTTATCTAATGTCAACTGGACCTTCACTACAATGAAACTTTTTTTTTTACTCCTTTGACCCTGAACCCTTATTGCATTCTTTTTTTTTTTTTTTTAAAGCAATTGGGGTTAAGTAACTTGCTCAAGGTTACAAGGCTAGTCATTTGATTTATGAGTGGGTGCTCATTTTCTGAGGCCGGATCTGATCTCGGGTCATCCAAACTCCGAGGCCTGCACTCTTACTCACTGCGCCACCTAGCCGCCCCTTTAGGGCAATTGGGGTTAAGTAACTTGCCCAAGGTCACACGGCTAGGTTTTTGTTTGTGTGGATTAAGTGTCTGAGGCCAGCTCTGAACTCAGGTCCTTCTGATTCCAGGGCCGGCGCTCTATTCACTGCGCCACCTAGCCGCCCCCCCTTATTACATTCTTCACAAAGGTTGTTTCAATGTTCTTAAGGCTCCTACACTACTGCCCTACCCCTAACAGAGGAACTCGTGTCCTATTTTATTTTATTTTTTAAAAGCAATTGGGGTTAAGTAACTTGCTCAAGGTTACATGGCTAGTCATTATTTATATGTGGGTGCTCATTTCCTGATGCCGGATTCGATCTCGGGTCATCCCAACTCTGAGGCTGGTGCTCTTACTCACTGCGCCACCTAGCTGCCCCTCATGTCTTATTTAAAAAAAAAATTAATATTTTATTTTTCTCTAGTTACATGGAAAAACAATTTTTTACATTTATTTTTAAAACTTTGTGTTCCAAATTCTAGGGGCGGCTAGATGGCACTGTGAATAGAGCACTGACGCTGGAGTCAGGAGGATCTGAGTTCAAATCCGGCCTCAGACATTTTTAACATTTACTAGGTATGTGATCTTGGGGCAAGTCACTTAACCCCAACTGCCCTGAATTCTGCCCTCTAACCTCCCCCTCAAAAAACATAAAAAAGAAAAAAAAAACAAAACACAAAACTTCAAGTTCCAAATTCTCTCCCTTCCTTCCTCCCCAACCCATTCCTTCCTCCCCAACCCCTCCCCCAGCAGGCAATTTGATGTATGTTTACATACGTAGTCATATAAAACAGTACCATATTAATCATGTTGTGGAAGAAAACAGGAAAAAAATCTGGAGTATGCTTCAATCAGTATTCAGACACCATCAGTTCTTTCTTTGGGGATGGACAGCATTTCATTTCCCATTTTAATGAGAAAACAGAAGCTAGCAGAAGTGAATTCCCTCTTCCGTATATCTTAAAATTCTTTGACACCATCTTCCATTCTTTAATTTACCCCAGTATTTGATAAAAGCCATCTTTATCTCACTGACAAGGCCAACTCCACTTGGACCCTGGATCTAACAGATTGTCTCTATAATCTATCCCTCCTCATCTCTGCCTCCTGGATTCCTTTAAGTCCCAGCTAAAATCCTACCATCTACAAGAAGGCTTTCCCCGTATCTCTTTTAACGCTAGTGGCCTTCCTTCTATTAATGACCTCCAATTTATCCTGCATATATATCTTGTTTGTACATAATTATTTGCATCTTGTCTCCTCTATTAAACTGTGAGCTCCGTAACAGAGGGGATTGTCTTTTGCTTTTTTTTTTTTTTAATCTAAGTAATTAATGAATGCTTTTTCTAACTAACCTGGATTGCTAGAATAGCCACCTAATTCACCCTCCTTTCCATCCTTCATATAATAAATAGCTAGCAGGGGCGGCTAGGTGGTGCAGTGAGTAAAGCGCCGGCCCTAGAGTCAGAAGGACCTGAGTTCGGATCCGGCCTCAGACACTTAACCCACACAAACAAAAAAACCTAGCCATGTGACCTTAGGCAAGTTACTTAACCCCAATTGCCCTAAAAGGGGCGGCTAGGTGGTGCAGTGAGTAAGAGCGCCGGCCTTGGAGTCGGGATGACCCGAGATCAAATCTGGCCTCAGAAAATGAGCACCCACGCATAAATAATGACTAGCCGTGTAACCTTGAGCAAGTTATTTAACCCCAATTGCTTAAAATAAATAGATAGATAGATAGATAGATAGATAAATAAATAGCTAGAATTTACATGGTTGCTTTAAGGTTTACAAAGCACTTTACATATATTACCTTATTTTTATACTGGCAATAACCCTGGGAAATAGATTCTATTATCACCCCCATTTTAAAGAAGAGAAAACCGAGGCAGACAGCACCTAAATACCTTGTCTAAGGCCACACAGAAAGAAGCTATCTGAGACAAGATCTGAACTCAGATTTTCCTGACTCCTGGTCTACCACTCTATCCACTGTGCCCCCTAGGTGTCTCCTTACATATAATACCTGCCAAATTGCTTTTACTAGAACAAAAGTACACTCACAAGACTTTTCTTCTAAATAAGTTCAAGTGGCTTACAATTACCTAAAGAATCCAATATAGTTTCTTTGTCATTTAAATCCCTTTACTACATGAATCTGGAATTGTCCACTACTCCTATGCAGAACAGTCAAATGGGCCTCCTTACTATTATATGTATGACATTCCATTCCTAGCTGTAGACCTGTACAGAATATCCCTCATGCTCAGAATACACTCTTCTTCCCCTTTTTCCCCCGCAAATGCTTTATTAACTTCTGGTTTACATCATTCATTTCCACCAGATTTTGAGTTACAATTTTTTCCCCTACCCACCACCCCAGAATAGCAATCCCACAGGATATCCCCTCATCCAATCTGCTCTTTCCTATCTCTTCTCCCATACCCCCTTTGACTTTTCCATTAGGGTAAGGTGAATCTTTGTGCCTCAATGCCTGCACATCTTATCTCCCAATTACATGCAAAACAGTATTAATAATAGCATTTCTATATGTTAGAAATATTTAATTTTAAAACTTCGAATCCCAGATCCATTCCCTTCCTCCCTTGTCACCTACTCCCACTGGGAAGATAAGCAATTCAGTATATGTTGTACACGTATAGCCATACAAAACATTACCATAGTAGATATATTAGAAAAGACTGACTGTATTTCCCTCCCACCCCCCACCTGGTCCATTCCCTACTTTGATACTATCCCTCTTCAAAAGTGGGTGCCTCCAACCTCCCCTCCTGCAAGCATGCCCTCCCCTCCATCGTCCCCCCTCTCATCCACCTCTGCCCGACTGTCCTTCAGGGAGAGATATCCCATTTAGTATGTATGTCATCCTCTCCCTGAGCCAAATTCAATGAGAATATGGTTTTGCCTTTTTGCCTTCCCATTCCTCCCCTCCCCTGCACCTACTTCCCCTTGCCTCTTCTACATGAGATAGTTTACCCTATCCTGTCTCTCCCCATCTCCTCTTGCCACATTCCTCTCTCACCTCTTAACTTCACCCCTTAAGTATCATCCCTTCCCACCAAATTCAACCTGTGCCCTCTATCCATGTATACCTGTAAACATATATACACACTCACATATGTATTCATATGCCCATATACCCTTCTCCAATTATTTTCATAATGAGGAAGGTTTCATCAGTCACAGTTATTGTTTTTCCATGTAGGAATGTAAATAGTTGAACTTTGATAAGTTCCTTTTGATTTCTTTTCCTTGATTGCCTTCTCAAACATCTCTTGCTTCTTGTGTCTGAATGTCAAATTTTCTATTCAACTCTGGTTTTTTCCTCAAGAATGCTTGAAAGTAAAAAAAAAAAAAAGAATGCTTGAAAGTCCTCTATTCCACTGAATGACCATATTTTCCCCTGAAACAAGAGACTCAGTTTTGCTGGGTTCTTGGTTTTAATCCCAGCTCTTTTGCCCTGTGGAATATCATATTCCATACCCTTCCATCCCTCAGTGTAGAAGCTGCCAGGTCCTGTGCTTTTCTAATTGCATTTCCACAATATTGAAATTGTTTCTTCCTGGCTGCTTGTAGTATTTTCTCCTTGATCTGGGAATTCTGGAACCTGGCTATAATATTCCTAGGATTTTTCTTTTGGGGATCTTTTTCAGGAGGCGATCGGTGGATTCTTTCAACCTCTATTAGCCCTTCTGGGTGTAAAACATCAGCGCAATTTTCCTTGAGAATTTCCTGAAGGATGATTTCTAGGTTCTTTCTTTGATCATGGCTTTCAGGTAGTCGAATAATTTTAAAATTATCTCTCCTGGATCTATTTTCCAGGTCAGTGGTTTTTCCCATGAGATATTTCACATTGCCTTCTATTCTTTCAATTGCTTGGATCTGTTTAACAGCATCTTCATTTCTCATAGAGACACAAGCTTACATTTGCTCCAGTCTAATTCTGAAGGAATGAATCTCCTCAGTGAGCTTTTGAGATTCTTTTTCCATCTGGCAAATTTGGCTTTTTAAGGCATTCCTCTTCTCATTGCCTTTTTGAGCCTCTTTTGCCACTTGAGTTAGTCTATTTTTTAAGGTATTATTTTCCTCAGTCAGGCTGTTGACTCTCATTTCATACTTTTCCTGCATCCTTTTCATTTCTCTTCCCAATTTTTCTTCCACTTCTCTTATTTGGTTTTTTTAAATCCTTTTTAAGGTCCTCTATGGCCTGTAACACGCTCATATTTTCATTTGGGGCTTTTGGTGCAGGAGTTCTGACCTCCCAGTCCTCCTCCTGTTCCATGCTTTGATCCTCTTCGCCCCCCAAATAGGAGTCTAATGTTGCATTTTTCTGTTTATTTTGTTTCCTTTGGCATATTGCCACTTAATTACTTGACTTTTGGGCTTGTTGCCACAGTAGGACTCTGCCACTAGACAGGGAGCTTCTGTCCCAAACGTTGGGGTCTTCTCAACTGCCGGAGGTATCAGTTGGGTGCCCTCCCTGAAACCCCCACACACTCTGGCAAGCTGGACACACACCCCAAGACCTCCACCCTAGACTGCAATCCAGATCCAAAGAGGTTAAAGCAAGAGCGATTACCCCCCCAAGACTGATCGTCGGATCCCCCTACAGTTCACAGGCCAGGAGTTGAAGCTGCAACTGTAGCTGCAAAATGGTGGCTATGCTGTGGCTCTTCAGCGGCTTTTCACCCCCAGGGGAAGAAGCTGACGCACTCCAGAATACTGGTCTCAAAGTCCATAGGGCACTGACCTCTCACTTTGTCCTAGGCATCTAGAACAAAGTTAATTCTGGAAACGCCACAGCTGTTGGTGTTCTGGGGTCCCTCCAGCCAGCTGCTGGTCAGGCAGCCCTGGGGCTAAAACTGCAACTCTCCCAGGCCTGGGCTCAGCTCCTAGAGTGCTGCGCTGGCTGCTCCCTGCTGGGCTGCAGGGCTGTCCTCAGTGGGAGGTTAGCTTCTCTGTGTCGTTCTGTGAGTGCTGGAGCTCCAGAGGTTGTTCAGAGTCCCCTTTTACATGATTTTGAAGTGGTGTTGGCTGGAGCACCGTGGAAGTGCTGTTTCTACTCCACCATCTTGGCCAAGTCTTCTTTTCTTCCCTTTCTTAACCAAACTCCTTGACTGGATATGACAGATGATCAAGGGAAAAGAATCAAGGATGATTTGAAAGAATGTAAACTTGAATGACTAGAAAGATGATAATATACTGAATGGCAGGTAATGCCCTTCACAAAAATAGAGAAGGCTGATAGAACTTAAGATAACAAAACAAAAATAGGGTTAACGTGGGAGGTATGAAGAACACCTAGCTAATTTCTGATGAGTTTAAATCACCAGGGCTGATAAACTACAGATTTGGGTACTAGAACTGGCAGACAAGAGTACTAAGTCATTGTATGTGACATCTGAAAGATCACAGAAAACTGAAGACAAATGTCCCAACTTTCAAGAAAAGGAAGAGAATGGAGCCTACAAACTATGAGCTAGTGAGCCTGACTTCAATTCCTGGAAAATGTCAAGGGCATGTTATTAAAATGATTAGTGATCTATGTTTTTAGCTTTTCTAGCTCTAGGAAGTAAACCTTTAGTAGTTTAATTAGTATGGCACTAAATAAGTTAATTTGGTTAGCTTTAACATTTTTGCTATATTGGCTCATCCTGCTGTTGTCATTCAGTCATTTTTCAGTTGGGTCTAACCTTCATGACCCCTGGGGTCACTGACACAGGGGAGACTAAGGATACACACACACACACACACACACACACACACACACACACACACACACACGCCTAAGCACTTCCCAAAGCTCCAGATGTCAGGACTAAGGTAGTAAACAGAGAGGAACAAATTCTATGTAGCAAATAACAGTAGTGTGGCTCAGACCCCAGGACCATATCGAGGTATATTCCAGCCTGCAGCCCAATCTAAGCAGAACCTTGAGGATGTACAAAATTATTTTAGCTCTTTATGAGGTAGCAAAGTATGGGAATCCGAGAGATACAATCATCAATTAGAGAATGACTGAACAAGTCAAGAAATGATTAAGAGCATAGTTACTGAGAAACCTAGTAATATTTATATTAAGTGATATAGAGTGAAGTAACTAGAAAAAAGGAAAAAAAACCACAAAGACAACAACATGGTAAAGAAAAATAAAACTGAACAAATTAGGAAATTGGCGTATAATGACCAACTACAATCCCAGAGAACTAATGAAGAAACAGGCTACCCACTTATTGAAAGAGAGATGAAAGACTTAAGAATGAAGAATGAAATATGGGTTTTTTGGACATAATTAATGTTGTTTTGCTTGACTATACCATGTTTTTGTTGGTTTGTTTTTTGCTTTTTGGAGGGGAGAAGGCAGGGCAATTGGGGTCAAGTGAATTGCCCAAAGTCACATGGCTGGTAAGTGTGTCAAGTGTCTGCAGCCAGATTTGAACTCAGTTCCTCCTGACTCCAGGGCTGGTGTTCTATTCACTGCCGCCCCTCCATTAATAACTTTTTAAAGCTAATCATTCTATCAGTTCCTAATTTAACTATACTTTCACGTAGCTCACAGTTATCTATCTTACACATAATGATGATAAAATAGATTTTGTCAATTTGAAATTGCCTTCTTGAAATTAAAATACAATAGGTCTACAGGGTTTTATTTTGGTGCTAACATTATATGATTTTTTAGAGCCATGTTTTCTCTACCTTCTTGTCATGAACTGACAAGGACAAAATATTGGCTTCTTAGTAGTTTATTTACTCTCATAAAATTTCAGTTGTCAAGTCCTTGTGAAGGTATGACTCAGAGTAGAGCTGTCCAAGAATCATCTACAAATGACACTTTTTAAAAAATGACACTCCTGGGGCGGCTAGGTGGCGCAGTGAGTAAGAGCGCTGGCCTCGGAGTTGGGATGACCCGAGATCAAATCTGGCCTCAGAAAATGAGCACCCACACATAATGACTAGCCATGTAACCTTGAGCAAGTTACTTAACCCCAATTGCTTAAAATTAAAAAAAAAAAATGACACTCTTAAAGCAGAACAAAAGAGGTCTATTATCAAGCACCAGCTGCAGTTATAGAACAAAGTGCTTTCAAAGACCTCTTCCTATTTATTCTACAGCTCAGAATCTCTTAACTCAAATACAGTCACCATAACTTCAGCATGCAATCCTATAAGTTACTGCCCTTTTTATTAATTATAAAGCAAGTACATCCAAACAGCAACCATTATTAGTGAAAAGGAAATGTTTTCCTCAAGTAACTCCCTAGAAAGATTAAGAATTTTCTTTCAGTTGTTGCCTGACCCTATTTACCTTCAGGTTCGGAGTCACCAACTATCTGGGGGATAGTTTTTATGGACTCTACAAGAATGAGTCTTAATCTTTCTCTGTTTCACAACCCCCTTAAGGAATTCTGGTAAAGCCTACAAAACCCTTCTCAGAAGTATTTTTAAATATAAAAAATAAAACGCATAGGATCACAGTGGAAATCAATTATACTCAAAAAACAGTTTATGGACCCTAGGTGAAGAACTCTTATTCTAAAAGGAAATCTTACAATATCCTTTCTAGGATAATGTCTCCTTACCTAAGGTACAAGGGAAAGAGGGTTTTTTGGAGAATCGAAGGGAACAAAAACTTACAATGGTTTTGGAAAAAACAACAACAAAAGCAATATACACAGAAAGCAAATTCAAGGTCTTTTACAAACTGCAAAAGCTTAACTACTGGAGAAATTAACAAAATAAAAAAAAATTCAATTGAGGCTGGCTTCACTCTTACCATAATTTTTCTTTCTATTCAGTCTGCATGCTTCCATTATGCTTATTCTTAAAGTAAAAATTACAATACAAAGGCTTTGTCAAAAGAAGAACATAAGTGTTACCTTCAGGCCAGGGCTTTGGGGGTCCACCAGGAGGCTGTCCAGGCATTCCTGGGGGAACTCCTGAGGGTCCAGGAGGGGGCATGTTTGGCCCTCCCATACCTGTGAATAGTAGGAAGCAAAGACATTTTAAAATTCTGTGTATGGGTAAAGTGGGGGCAAGCTTTGTTTCCAAACATACATGTGGGCAGATAATAAAGTAATGAATACAGTGGAGTAACAATTCCATTAACTTTGTGCTGACAGAGCTAAGTAAGGCATATGAACAAGCATCCTTTAATGAAGTCAACTGTAGGGCACTATTAAAGAGTTGGGGGGCTAGGGGTGAATGGATGACTAAACAAAACAGTAATACACAGACAGACAGAAGCCCTTTTGTTTATTAACTGTCGTTCCTCCCCCCCACCCCACACACACACCTCCTGGGCCATTATACGCTGTACTCCAAATAAGAGAAGTAATACAGGGAGTCAACACTCACCATGAGGTCTGTTATAATTTGGAGGTGCGGGTCCTGGACCAGGCCCAGGTCCAGGTCCTGGTCCTTGTCCTGGTCCTGTCCCAGATACAGAGGGTGGAGGTAGTGTTGGCATTTGTTGCTGCATTCCTGGCATTGGTCTTTTTCCCTGCACTGCCATCTGCAGGTGATCTGGTAAAGGCTGCCCTCTGGCCAACATTTTATAAGCCATAATTTGAGCTCTGAGCTGATGCAGCTGGTTTTGATTAAAAGGCGTTGGACCACGGTTTTGTTGTCCTAATGCTTGTGGGTCACTACCATCTAATGGTACCCCACCAGGACCAGATGACATCTGGGGGGCTGAAGAGGGGCCATTAGCTGGAACAGGACTTGAGGCATGCTCAGAGCCACCCAGAGGAGAAGGATAACCTATGGAGAAATGAAATACTAAATGGTCACTCTACATATTTCTCATGATTTTGAAGAAAAACAATTTTTTTAAATCCTAAAATATAATTCCTATACTGAAAGTGTGGAATGACCTTAAGTCACCTTTGACAGTTCCTCTAAGATCTTTAATGCTACAAGCATAAGGATGACATCAGAGACAGGATATTAACATGAAAAAGGTCATTTCATAGACTTATAATTAGTAATGTTTTAATGAGGAGACACAAAACTCTAAATAGTTGTTGCTCAAAACAACTTTATCTTCTATCCAAGTGACAAGTTATGACTATCAAAACCTATATCCAGAAAGAAAATGACAAATCAAAAAATCTCTGCCATATCAAAGTGTTCAGAGAGATCCCAATACAGGTTATATATAGCTTTACTGCTGTAAATATATATATATATATATATATATATATATATATATATATATATATATATACTGATGGGGGAAAAGGTTGAGGGAAAGGGCCTTTATGAGAAAAACAATACCTTGAGAATGCTGATCCATTGGGCTTGGAGGAGGCCCCATCCCTGCATGTCCCCCAGACCTCATTCCCATCCCTTTCATCTGGTTGTATCGAGGATCATCCGACATTCCCTTCTCATGCATGGAATCCATTGGCTATAATTTTAAAAAGCAACAAAGCAGCATCTTTGTCAGAAAAGTCACTTGATGTGAAATTGAATCATTATCACCAACCCACACTTCTGGAAGGGTACGATATAACAGACTGTGTGCAAAGCAATGGGTCTCAACCATAACAGACTTAATAACTATTTGAAAAAGCATACTATACCTCTAATAAACAATATAAAGCAATATATGGCAAACACCAAATTAGTGGCACAGACAATAAAGGCTAGCTTAGAAAAAGGCAGAATTACTGAGGACTGAGGTAATCAGCAAAAGGTTAAAAGAGAAAGTGGGAGCTGAAATAGGTCTTGAAGGCAGAGACTAGAAAAGATATACCTTCCCGGTAGGGAAAATGGTATAAAGAAGCAGAAAGAGTTCAAGGGGGCAAGACTACAGGAGAATAATGAAGATCCAACCTCAAAACATTTACTGATGTGTGAACTCTCTCAGAGTCTCATGTTACTTAAGTAAATATATAAAATGGGAATAACAACCTGTGCTCCCTATCTTAAAGAATTTTGAGGAATGAGTTTTGTGAAAACCTTAAAGTCCTCTCTAATGTGAATTACCAGGCAGGTAAGGTGCAAATTATTATGGGCACCAATATCAGGCTGAGAAATGTGGATTACTCCACTGAAGGTTTCTTGGGGAATAGGAAAAGAGGGCAATGGCATTGGCTTAATGGCAATATCTACAAAGTAATGTTTGATAAGATAAATATGGCAGCTGTGTATAGGATGTTTTGAAGGAGGGAAAGAATGGAAGCAAAAAGACTAGTAAGACAGTTATTCTAAGAACACTTGTGTAAGATAATAAGGACATTGACTGGGATGGTATACTTGGGGACATGAAAGAGGACATAGCTTCAATAAATATGTTTTGGGTTTGTTTTTGGTTTTTTTTGGGGGGAGGGAGGCAAGGTAATTGGGGTTGAATGACTTGCCCAAGGTCACACAGCTAGTAAGTGTGTCAAGTGTCTGCAGCTGGATATGAACTCAGGTTCTACTGACTCCAGGGCTGGTACTCTATTCACTGTGTCACTTAGCTGCCCAAGCTTCAATAAATATGATGACAGAAAACAAAACTGAATACAACTGGAATTAAATTAAAAGGGAAGACAAGGAAGAAAATAGTTTAGGCATGAAAAAACAGGAGATATGACATAAAATGATATCATTAGAGATACTCAGTAATTTGGCATAGAAAATGGGGAAAAGGGGCAGAAATGATACTGGTTTGGATATCTATATGCTAATGCACAGAATAAAGATAATAATGAAAGTAGGCTAGAGGTGGTAACTTGGGGCAACTTGTGGACATCACAGACTTGAAGAGATACAATTCATAACTAGAACAAGGTAACAGAACAATACGCATTAAGAAAATGATTTAACAGAAGGGAGGGGGAAGTGATTGTACACTAAGATTATATTGATAAATGTTTGTTAATAGAAAAAAAAAAAGCTTAAAAAGAGGACATTCGGGGCGGCTAGGTGGCGCAGTGAGTAGAGCGCCGGCCCTGGAATCAGAAAGACCTGAGTTCAGATCCGGACTCAGACACTTAACGCAAACACAAACAGAAACCTAGCCGTGTAACCTTGGGCAAGTTACTTAACCCCAATTGCCCTCCAAAAAGCAAAAAAAAAAAAAAAGAGGACATTCACTTGTGTGGGAAATGCACAAAGTTGTGAGGAAGTCTGGCATGAACATATGATAGACAAAGGAAGAAGAAACAAAGATAATACAGTATTGAAAGTATATACTACCGGCCACTAGACCATTGGGAAGAACTGAATGATGCATTCTTTACACATCACAAAACTACCACAGAAGCAAGGTCTAACTGCAATGAAGAACCTTCAATTACCTAGATATATGCTGGTCTTTATCTCTACTAAAAGTATAGCAACTGACAAATTCTTCAATTGAATTTCTTAACGTTTCATTTTTCAGAAAGTGATAGAAAATACAAATATTATCACTATTTTAGACCAGTTTCTGACCAAGAAGGAAAACATCTAGATTGGGGAAAGTACAATGATAACACTGTAAATGTCAAATGATGACAAGTTTTTGTGGACAGTGGCTGTGTCACTGTTAACATGATGTATGAGAGAAATGCTAGGTAGAGTCTGAAATCTCACATACTCATATGCACACCAAGTGACAGAAAATACAAGGATTGTTGCTTTTTTAGACTGGTTTCTGACCAAAAAGGGAGACACATACGCTCTCCTGAAAAAAAAAAAATCAAAAAAGAGATAGAGAATTCAAAGGGAAGATGAAGAGGGACAGGAGGCATTCAACAAGGAAATTTTGATGAGATATAACTGACTTAGATGAGGAAGAGAACTACTAAAATAACCAAATGTGGCTAAACAAGAAATTCACTAACAAATTCCTTTTGAATAAGGAAATATAAAAGAGATGGAAGTGAGGGCAGTTGACAGGATGAATACAAAAAGAGTAGTATGGTTTTGAAAAAGTACTACCACTAAGACATTAGATTTAAAACCATTTACTACATAAGTTCCAAATGGTTACATGACCTGAATATTAAAAGATCACAAATTTTAAAAGTTCAGAGAGAACTATTTTTCTCAATCACATGTAAAAAAAATTTTAAACATTTATTAAAATTTTGAATTCCAAAATTTCTCCCCCCTCCCCTTGAGAGGGCAAGCAATCTGATGTAGACTGTTATCTCCATATATATTTCCATATCAGCAAAGTTGTGAAAGAAAACATACACCAAAAAAAAAAAAATCCTTCAAAGAAATAAAATAAAAAAATGTTTTGAAATGCACTCAAACTCTCTGGAGATGAGTAGTATTTTTCCCTAAGTCTTTTGGAATTGTCTCAGATCATTGTATTACTCAGAATAGCTAAGTCACTCATTGCTTATCACCATATAATATTGCTATTACTGTGTACAATGTTCGACTGGTTCTGTTCACCTCACTTTGTATCCGTTCATATATGCCTTCCCAGGTTTTTCTGAAACCTTCCTTTTTATCACTTCTCAAAGGACAACTGAATTCCATCACAATCATATACACAACTTTTTCCCACATCCCAATTGATGGGCATCCCCTCCATTTCCAATTCTTTGCCACTGCTATATATTTATACATGTAGGTTCTTTTCCTTTTTCTTTCATCTCTTTGGGAAACAGACCTAATAGTGTTAGTTCAAAGGGTATGTATGCAGAGTTTTATCGCCCTTTGGGCATAGTTCCTAAATTATTCTCCAGAATGATTGGTTCAATTCAAAACTCCACCTACAGTGCATTAGTGTCCCAATTTTCCCATATCCTCTCCAGCACTATTTCCATTTTGCCACATTAGCCAATCTGATAGGTGTGAAATGGTAACTCAGAGTTATTAATTTGCATTTATTTAATCTGCAGTGATTTAGAACATTTGTCATGACCATAGTTTTGATTTCTTTTGAAAACTGCCTATTCACCTCCTAACCAAAGAAACATTAGAAGCAATTACAAAAAGTAAAATAGGTAACTGGTTATATGAGACTGAAAAGTCTTGGTACACAGTAAGAGCAATATTGTAACTATGATCAACTGTGAATGACTTGGTTACTCTGAAGTTTAATTTTTTCACTTTATTTTTCTTGCTTTGGGGGGGGTATGGGTGTAACATGGCTAATATGGAAATGTTTTACATAATTTCACGTGTATAAGCAATATACTGCTTGCCTTCTCAATAGGAAAGAAAAGGGCTGGGGATGAGAGAATATGGAATTTAAAAATTTTTAAATATTAGTAAATAATTTTTTGAAAAAGAAATGCAAAAAAGGGCAGGGAGGGGGGAAGAAAGATCTTGGTAATATCTAAAACAAAATGCCTAGGAAGGAAGAGAAGTGGTCAAATGGGGGAAAATTTCTGCATCAAATTTGCATTCATCAAATGAAAACAACTGTTAAATTTCACCTCACATCCAGCAAATGAATAAAAATTACAAAAGATGGGAGTAGTCAATACTGGAAGGGATATGGAAAGATGGGGATACTAATACATTGTTGGTAAACTGATCCAAACATTCTGGAAAGCAAGTTGAAACTATCTGAAAAGAATGATTAGAATGTTCATACCCTTTAAACTCAGAAGTTTTACAGTTGAGTTTAAACGACCCAAAGAAGTCAATGACAAAAAGAAAGGCCCCATAAACACTAAAACATTTGAAGAGGGACTTTTCCAAGTAGCAAAGAACTAGAAACAAAGTAGATATCCATCAATTTCTGACTGGGCAAAATAAACTGTGGTACTTGACTAAAATGGAATATTACTGTGCTATAAAAATGATGTGATGAATACAGTAGGAAGACTCATGAACAATGAATGTGAAGTAGGCAGAATCAAGAAAACGTGAAACACGATGACAACAATATAAATGACAAGAACAACAAAAAAGCAAAACTTAATATTGTAAAATTATAAGGACCAAGTTTGGCGCCCCAAGTAGAGTTATAAGGTGCTTATGTCCTATATTTCTGTAGAGGTGGGGGACTATGAGAATAGAATACATGTCTGACTTTCTGACATGTCAGTTAATTTTCCTATACTTAAATCTTTTTGGGAGTGGGTGGAAAGAAAAGATACAGTGGGAGAAATGTAGGTGATATAAAATAATATTTCAATAAAAAGTTTATTTTAAAAATATGAATTCCAAATCACTAAGAAGAGAAATGAAAAATCAAAACTCGAGCCTTCACCTTACAACGAAGCAAATCAGCAAAGCTGACAAAAAACGAGAAAAGTTAAGGTTAGAGGGGCTGTGAAAAGACAGGCCCCACTATAACGCATGTAGCATTAGTGATGGAATTGTGAATTGTGGTTCAACCAAAGTGGAAAATCTAACTCATATGCAACTTAGAAATAATTGCAGCATTCCATGTAACCCTGCTGCTCTGTAAAGTAATTTGGAAGCACACAACTTCCTCCTCTAGGAGGTCAAAGACACAAAGAAATGTCCCATTTATACCAAAATAATGATGGCAGCACTTTTTTGTAGAAGCAAAGAACTTGAAACAAAGTAAATGCCCATTGACTGGGAAGGGTTAAACAAAATGTGGTACATGGATATAATTAATTGAAGGTAACAATCATTCAGAAAAGCACAGGAAAATATATGAACACATTAAAATTGAAGTTGAACCAGGAAAATAATACACAATTACTACAACAGAAATGAAAAGAGGAAAAAAAAAGACAAAATGAATGTTTTATAATTATGACTATATTTAGTTTGAAGAGATGAAAAAATTGACCTCTCTTCCTTCTCTAGAGGCAAAGACAATTGGTGTGGAGTACTGCTTATACTATCATATCCAGTTGATGGGTTGGTTACTTTTTCTTAACTATTTTAAAAAAAATCTTTTTTATTCTTTGATACAAGAGAAGCTTTGCTAGGTGGTGGAGGAGAGAAAGAAATATTCCAAAATGAATATGATGAAAAAAAAAAATGACAATCTTAAAACAAGAAGTTGTTCCAGAAGGGCTTAAAAGCCTTTCCTAAGGCTTATAAATAACCCATTTTGCCTATTTAGCAATGCTGAGTTGAGTGGAAGATTAAGGATAAGGATCCCCCTACTGGATGAAAACAGAAAGATGGGCAATGTAGAGAAGGTGGAACTACTTAACCATTATCCTGTTTCTTTAACCTGGCTTAGAAAGCTATTTTCTGCAGCACCAAAGAACTTGCAAACATAACTGCTGAATGGTTAATTTTGAGGAACTGTGGAAAATGGTCAAGATGCAAAAGGGTAAATGAAATTTTGATTTTCAAAAAAGTAAAAGCCTAGTGATTTTTGAGGAAGTGGATCAAACAGGAGAGGTGATGTTTTACTGAGGTTGGGTTAGTTTATTAAGGCAGGGAAGAGAGGTCATGTAGTAGATAGAGTACCAAGCTTGGAGTTAGGAGGACTGGCAGTTGGGGTTAAGTGACTTGCCCAAGGTCACACAGCTAGTAAGTGTTAAGTGTGTGAGGCTGGGTTTGAACTCAGGTCCTCCTGACTCCAGGGCTGGTGCTCCATTTACAGCACCACCTAGCTGCTCAACATTCATTAAAAATTTGAGTTCCAAATTCTCTACATTTCTCCCTCCCTTTCCCCCTCAATAAGGAGGCAAGGTGATTTGATATACACGTGCAGTCGTGTAAAATATTTCCATATAAGTCATGTGGAAGCAAACACAGAACTCTCCTCCCATGAAAAATAACAAGAAAAATAAAGAAAAGTTCGAAAAAGTATGCTTCAATCTGCATCCAGACTCCATTAGTTCTTTCCCTGGAGGAGGCTAGCATTTTTTATCCTAAGTCCTTTGGAATTGTCTTGGATTGCTGAGAATAGCTAAGTCATTCATTGCTGATCACCATACAATATTGCTATTACTGTGTACAACATTCTGCTTCTGCTCACTTCACTCTGCATCAGTTCATGTAAGTCTTCTCAGGTTTTTCTGAAAGCATCCAACTTGTCATTTCGTATAGCAAAACAGCATTCCATCACAATCATATACTACAACTTCTTCAGCCATTCCCCAATTAATGGACATCCCCATAATTTCCAATTCTTTGCCACCACAAAAAGAGGTGCTATAAGTATTTTTGTACAAATAGATCCTTCTTCCCTCCTCCCCCTTAAAAAAAAAAATCTCTTTGGGGCACAGGCTGAGCAGTGGTTTATGCAGTTTTATAGTCCTTTGGGTATAATTCTAAATTGCTCCAACTCCACCAACAGCACATTAGTGCCCCATTTTTCACACATCCCCTCCAACATTTATCATTTTCATTTTCTGTCACATTGCTCAATCTAATAAGTGTGAGGTGGCATCTCAGAGTTGCTTGAATTTGCATTTCTCTTATCAATAGTGATTCAGAGCATTTTTCCATTACTATAGATACCTTCAATTTATTCTTCTGAAAGTTGGCTTTTCATATCCTTTGACCATTTATCAATTGGGGAATAGTTCTTATTTTTACAGATCTGACTCAGTACTCCATATATTTGAGAAATGAAGCCTTTATCAGATACTTGGTATTAATATTTTCCCCCAGCGTTCTGCTTTCCTATTAATCTTGCCTGCATTGGTTTTGTTTGTGCAAAAAACTTCTACATTTGATCAAAATTATCCATTTTATATTTTATAATACTCTCTGTATAGAGAAGCTAGGTGGTAGAGTGGATAGAGGAATGGCCTTAGAATCAGGAAGACTCATCTTTATGAGTTCAAATCATGCCTCAAACACTAGCTGTGTGACCCTGAGCAAGTGACTTAACTGTGTCTGCCACAGTTCCTTATCGGTAAAATAAGTTGGAGAAGGAAATGACAACCCACTCTAGTATCTTTGCCCCCCACCAAAAAAATTCCAAATGAAGTCAGAAAGAGTTGGACATAGCTGAAAAAGAACTGAACAACAAAGTATACTATCTCATTTGCTTATAAATTCTTCCTTTTCCATAGGTCTGACAGGTAAACTATTCTATGTTCCCCTAATTTGCTTATACCACCCCTAATGTCTAAATTATGTACCTAGAATTACTTGTATTCTCAAATATTTGACTTACTTCTCTATATATGAGAAATGAGGCCTTTATCATAAAAACTTGTGGTAAAATTTTTTCCAGTTATGATTATTATATATTTCCCTCCATCCTATTTTTCCTCACTTATCCTACTTTCCCTCCCACCCTTATCCATTCACAAATATTTTGCTTCTATCACTTCCCCAAATTTGCCCTTCTATCAGCACCTCTCCATTCACTTTTCCTTCTAATTTCTTGTAGGCTAACAAAGATTTCTGTACTCTGAGTGTATACCCTCTTTGAGACAATTTTTATGAGTAAGGTTCAAGCATTTCCCCCTACCTTCTCCACCTTCCCTTCTATTATTTAAGGTCTTCGGTGCCTCTTTTATGTGAGATAATTTACCCCATTCAACCTCTCCCTTCCCCTTTCTCCCAGGGCATTTTTCTTTCTCATCCTTAATTTTATTTTTTAAGATATCATCCCATCATATTCAACTCATACCTGTGCCCTCTGTGTATTCTCCTAATTGTCCTAATAATGAGAAAGTTCTTAAGAATTATATGTATCATCTTCCCATGCAGGTATCTAAACAGTTTAACTTTATTGAATCCCTTATGATTTCTCTTTCCTGTTTACCTTTTTACACTGCTCTTCCTTGTATTTAAAAGTCAAAATTTTCTATTCAGTTCTCATCTTTTCATCAGGAATGCTTGAAGGTCCTCTATTTCGGTGAAGATCCATTCCCTCCAGCCCCCCTTGAAGGATTATACTCAGTTTTGCTGGGAAGGAGATTTTTGGTTGTAATCCTTGCTCCTTTGCTTTGTGGACTATCATATTCTAAGCCCTCTGATCCTTTAATACAGAAGCTGCTAAATTTTGTGTTATCCTGACTGTGGCTCCATGACACTTGAATTCTTTCTAGCTGATTTTCTTCTTGACCTGGGAACTCTAAATTTGGTTATAATATTCTTGGGAGTTTTCATTTTGTGATCTTTTTCATTAGATGATCAGTGGATTCTTTCAATTTCGATTTTGCCCTCTGGTTCTAGAATATCAGGGTAGTTTTCCTTTATAATTTCTTGAAAGATAATGTCTAAGCTCCTTTTTTGGTGATGCCTTTCATGTAGTCCAATAATTCTTAAATTATCTCTCCTGGACCTGTTTTCCAAGTCAGCTTTTTTTCCAACGAGATATTTCTTATTTTCTTCTATATTTTCATTCTTTTGATTTTGATTGTTTCTTGATGTCTAAAGAAATCAGTAGATTCCACCTGCCCAATTCTATTTTGTAAGGAATTAGTTTCTTCAGTGAGCTTTTGTACCTTCTTTTGCAAGTGGTCAATTCTGCCTTTTAAGGAGTTCTCTTAAGTGGATTTCTGGGCTTCTTTTACCATTTAACCTATTTGGTTTTAAAAAAAATTTTTTTTTGTTACATTTTAAGCTCCAAACTGTCTTCCTCCTTCCCCACCCTGAACTAGAGATACATGTGTAGATGTGTGTATATATATGTAAAATTATACTATGCATACTTCTATTTATCAGTTCTGTCTCTGGAGGTGGATAGCATCTTCCTTCATAGGTTCTTTGTAGCTGATTAGAATACTTATAGTACACAGAATAGCTTAGTTGTTCTTTAAACAATATTGCTATTACTGTATACAATGTTCTCTTGGTTTTTCTCACTTCACTTTTCATTATTTCATGCAAGTCTTTACAGTTTTTTTCCTGTAAATCCAACCTGATTATCATTTCTTACAGCACAACAGTATTCCATCACAATCATAAACAACAACTTGTTTAGCTATTCCCCAAGTGATTGGTATCCCCTTAATTTCCAGTTCTTTGCCATGACAAAGAGAAGTGCTATAAATATTTTAGAATACATGGATTCTTTTTCCCCTGATCACCTTGGGAAACAGACCTAATAGTAGGATTAAAGGGTCAAAGGTATACACAAGTTTTATAACTCTTTGGGCATAATTCCAGATTGCTCTCCAAAATGGTTGAATTAGAGTTCATAGTTACGTCAAGAGCATATTAGTGTTCCAATTTTTCCTCATCCCCCTCTAACATTTGTCATTTTCTATCATTTTAGCCAATCCAATAGGTATGAGTTATCTCAAAAGTTGTTTTAATTTGCAGTTCTCTAATTAATGATTTAGAGAATTTTTTTCACAAGGTGTTATTTTTTTGGTGCTTATTTGCCAGGCTATTGACTCTTTTCCATGATTTTCTTGCATCATTCTCATTTCTTTCCCCAATTCTTCCTTTAGCTCTCATATTTGATTTTAAAAATCCTTTTTGAGCTCTTCCAAGAATTCTTTGGGGTCTAAGACTAATTAACATTTTGCTTTGAGGTTTTGGATATAACAATTTAGATTGTCTTATTCTGAGTTTGTGTTTTAATCTTCCCTGTCACCATAGTACTTTTCTATGGTCAGGTTCTTTTTTTGTTTGTTTGTTTGCTCATTTTTCCTGCCAATTTCTTAACTTTAAACTTATGTTAAAGTTGGGCCCTGCCCCCAGGCAAAAGGAACACTTTTCCAAGCTTCAGGTTTTTTGTATAGCTGTTTTCAGAACTAGTTCTCTGGGAAGTTTTAAGTTTTCAGTTCTTAAAAGATGTGCAAGCTTTGGTGTGCTAGTGCTTCTCCTTGTCTCAAGACTATGACCCAGATTGGCATATGAACAACGTAACAGAGTCCTGCACCCACCATCAGCAAAGGCACCCTTGTAATCTTCAGATCCCTTTACTGTCTGTGGACTAAGAGCTCCAGAAGTCACCACTGCTGATTCCGTAGCTCCCAAGGCCTGCTACTGGCTTGCCTGTGCTCCACTCTCATCCAAGTGCAACAGACCTTTCCTGCTAAACTTCTAAGTTGTCTTGGGCTGAAAAACTGTTGATCCCTGTCCTACTGATGCCAAATTTGATTTAAGGCATTATTTTAAAGTTGTCTAGAGGGGAATTTAGGGAAGCTCAAGCAAGTCCCACCTCCTTTTTCTCTGCCATCTTGGCTCTGCTTCCTTATCTGATATTTATGATCAGAAGATCACTGAACAGGGCTATTTTTCTATTGTCTTATATTTTAAGGCAACATGAATTATTTTGACATACAGATAGTAGATGCCTTGTTGCAAAAGAGACTTTAAGGTGCTATTCTGCTCTAACAAATCAAATTTTTTTCCATCATCCACAGACGTTAATCATAATAGTAGGTTGTGTACTCACCATTTTTCAGTAAACTGAAAAATATTAAAAGACGTGGTCCATTTAGAATATCATTTACAAAACTCTGGTAATTTCCTATTAATATGCCCTATGACATGGATTCATGTGGAGATAAATCTCAAAAATTTTGAATTCATGGTAAAGTAGACATATAAACAGGTAGTTGTTGAATATCACATGAGACAGCATTTAAAGTGCTCTGCACACCTTAAAGTGCAGATATATTTAAGGATGGCAATGGTAGTAGAACTAGTACTAGTACTAGTCATCTGATCTTTTCTGTTTCCATTAGTTCTCACTCAAGTGCTCACCATATAATGTTTCTCCACTTTGGTTTCTGGTTTTTCTCACATGAATATATTTTCAAAATGTTACTCTACCTTAGTTTTTATCTATTCCGTACCCATTGGGGGTGGCTAGGTGGCGCAATGAATAGAACATTGGCCCTGGAGTCAGGAGGACCTGAATTCAAATATGGCCTCAGAAACTTAACATTTACTAGCCATGTGACCTTGCGCAAGTCACTTAATCCCAATTGCCCTGCCCTCCCCCCTCCAAAAAGCAAAAAACAAACAAAATAGTCCATTCCCATCTCCATTTCCTTCAAATAAGGCTGATCCTTTCAGAGATAAATTTCACTTATGGATCTCAACCTATCAAGTGTCAGTGATACCTAAGTGGTCATATTTACCTCTTTGTGTTACAATTTTAGCTCCCTGTCTCTCAGTTCCAATTTCTATACCTGTAAAATGGGGATATAATATAGCATATATCTCACAGGGTCGTCATAAGGATCAAATGAGATAAAATATGTAAAATGTTTTACAAATCTGTGCACTACATACATGTTACCTATTATTATTATCATCATAGTCAAACACATTAGATATATGGAGATATGTGGAGGGCAGTTCTCTCCCCTCAATCCTTTTAATTTAAAAACCCTTATGATATATTTCTAAGACACTAGGTAAATATAGTCATAGAATCCCAGAATTTCAGATTTAGAAGAGTCTTCAGAACGCATACAGTTCAGCCTATAAATTATATCATAAATACTTCTTGAGGGATATCAACTGTTTTGCTTCTGTTCTAATCATTAGGAAGTTTTTCTTTATGACATTCTATCTAAACTTGCCTCTCTGAAACTCCTAATGTTCCCATTACCCTCTTCCTTGCTGTATATTCTCTTCTACAGGCTAAACACCCCAATTCTTTTACTCTTAAATCAAGTACTGACTGATTAAATTTCTTTATTCAGGGGCAGCTAGGTGGCCCGGTGAATAGAGCACCCGCCCCGGAGTCAGGAGGGCCTGAGTTCAAATCCAGCCTCAGACACTTAACACAAAAACTAGTTGTGTGACCTTGGGCAAATCACTTAACCCCAATTGCCATGCCTTCCCCCATCCAAAAAAATATTTCTTTATTCAGACTTCTGAGAAAGAGGTGGCTCTTCTTCTTGCTAAAACCAAACTCTTTACTTGGTCCTTTGAACTCAATCCCTCCAGACTCTTCCCAGAAGCTTCTCAATTATTCAATTCTCCCTTCCCACTACACATATACCTCAATATGTCCCTGTATCAATGGTCTCCCCTTCCCTAGTCTACAAATGTACTTAAATCTATTCCACCCTGGAAATACTCACACTTAACCCTTCATGCTGCTGCCCTATACTTCCTCCTCCCTTTCACTGCCAGAGTCCTAGAAAGATAAATCGATATTTACTGCATCTAGTTTACTTCCTTCCCGTTATTTTCTCTTCCTCTTGTTATCTAGCTTTCAACCAGCTCGTTCTACTGAAAATGCCCTATCCACAGTTACTAATGACCTTCTAAAGGTAAGATCTAACGGCTTCCTCTTAGTTTTCACCACCCTTTACTTGATCTTCTTCCATCTTTCTCCCTCTTCCCAAACACTTTCATAGCTTTCATGTTACTGTTCCCTTCTGGTTCTCCTACATTTGACTATTCCTTGTCAGTCTCCACAGTTAGATCATCATCTACCACCCTTATCACTCATAGCCCTCAGACCTCTGTCCTGGACCCTCTTCCCTTGGTGAGCTCATCTTTTTCCAAGGACTCAAGTCTCATTTCTATGCAAATGACTCCCAGCCCTATTCCATCGCAGGAATTCCATTCCCTAAATTTAAGTGCTTGCTGGACATTTCCTGAACCTCTCACAGACATTTTAAATTCAATATGTCCAAAACCGAGCTAATTGCCTTTTCCCCCATCCCTATTCCACCCACAAACCTGCCCCTTATCCAACTTCCCTATGTCTGTTGAGGGTACCACCATTCTCCCAGTCACCCAGGTTTGTAACCTTGGAGTCATCCTTGAGAGGCAGCATGGCGTAGTGGAGAGAGCGCTGGACTTGGAGTCAGGAAGACCTGGGTTCGAATCCCGCCTCAGACACTTACTAGCTGTGTGACCCTGGACAAGTCACTTAACCTTTCTCAGCCTCTGTTTCCTCATCTGTAAAATGGAGATAATAATACCTGTAGCACTTACCTCACAGAGCTGATGTGAGGATCAAATGAGATAATGTATAGAAAATCGTGTGTACAACTAAAGGGCTCTGTACATTCAGAAGTGGTCATTATTCCCTCTCCCTCACCCCGATATCCAATCAGTTATCAAGTCTCATCAAGTATATACCTTCAGACACTTCCTTTATCTCTCCTCTTTGCTCTACTTAAACCCTTCAGACTAGTTCAGGCCTCATTACTTTTAGCTTGGGACTACTACAGTAGCCTTTTAATTAGTTTCTCTGCTTCTAGTCTTTTCTTTAATCCATCCTGAAGAGTTTCCAAAACAATATTCCCAAGGCAGGTATCTAACCTCTTCTGCAAAAGCCTTCAATGGCTCTCTAGTGCTTCTGTAATACAAATACAAAGGCCCCAACCTAGCACTTAAAACTCCTCACAGTCAGACTTTGCAACCTAATTAATACTACTTCACCTACTTGGCTTTCTAGTACAAAGATATCTGCTCTCTTCCTGAACTCAACACTCTCCCTCTTTCACCTCTATTCATTCTGACAGGCCTGGAACACACTCCATTCTCATCTCTTAGAAGTCTTATTTTCCTTTAAGACTAATCCTCCTTCTCTAAGAAGTCTTCCTTATCAGTATAATTGTTCAAGGTCCCTCAATTTACCTAAGATTACAATTATTTCTGTATATGCTATAATGTACAATAATGTAAGCTCACTGAAGGCAGGGCCTGTTTCAATAGGAAACAAAATTAAAGTGTACAGAATAAGCATTGAATATCTATTTGTTAAACTGGACTAAAATGATTCTGCTGCCAGCCATCACATCATTTGGCATTATTTATTTACATAAGCAGTCTCTGAAAGGCATGGGTGTGATGACAGCAATATATAAAAACATCTGTATTAATTGTCTTTTCCTTTCCTTTCATGTCTAAATCAATCCTTGAGTTTTTAATGCTTCCAAAATTAGAGTGCTAAGTATGAAGACTACTGGTACAATGTGCACTCATTTTGCCTTTAATTCTTACAAAAAGGCAAGGAGATAGTTTCTCAATATTGTGCTTCTTTAGAAGCAACTTAAAACTTACCTTTTAAGAATGCAGAATGTGCAACAATGAAAATCATCTCATTATGAGCACCCACAGTTTAGTAGACTCTCATGAAGATATTCCTTAACACTGAACATAAATATATGGACTATCTGCAACATACAAGGGGCTTTTGCAAGATACAAAAGTACACAAAACATAGTCCCCTGCCCTTAAAGAATTTGTAATCTTAAGTCAGGAGACAAATAAATGAAAATTGAAACAGAACAATAATAAAAGATAAAACAAAAGATGCCACAAAATGCTATGTGATTAAATGCCAAATTAACCTCTGTATATATAGTAATACAAGTTCAGAAGATAGGATTACTATGGGGTACAAGACCTCATGGAAGTAGGGCTCAAGCTGGGCCTCTAGGCATGGGAAGATTTAGAAAGGGAGAGGAAATGGTATGGATGAATAAAGACCCAGAGGAAGGAAAGCTCAAGGAATGCTCAAAGGAAAAGAAGTGAGCCAATTTAGCTTGTAAAAAGAATTCAGGTCTTAGAAAACTGACCCTAGGAAGAAATGCCAGGGACAGACTGTGGAAGGCATGGAACATGAGCTAAATGCTCTGAACCAGCCTGGACCTAATGGGAAGCTATTTCAGAAGTATGAATTTGGGAATGATATGCTGATCCAAGAAGTGATTTGGGAAATCATTCTAAAGGTAGTATATAGATGGACTCTGGTGGAGAGAGACTAGAGATAGGAATGTCAGTTAGAAATCTATTATAGTAGTCAAAGTGGGAGGGTTAGTAGCAGTAGGAATGGAATGAAAGGAAGGGACATAAGATACAAGAGGAAAAAAGAACTAATAAGCCTTGATAACTGATCAGATGGGCTTAAAGAGGAGTCAAAGTTTTGCTGCTTAGTAATTAAGAAAATGGACATCAGGAAGAGAAACTGATTTGGGGAGAAAATGATGAGCTAGTTTTAGATATGATGAATTTAAGGTAACAACAGAGTATCAAGTAGAAATGTCCAGCACTCAGTATGGATACAGGGCTAGAACCCGAGAGAAAAGAAATGAAGGCTATGCCAATGTATTATAAATTAAAACCCGGGTAATTAGTACACATTATTGAGGTCTCTATTTCCGAATGGTTGTCATCTACAGTGATAGAGAGGAGGCAGTGAATAAGAGAAAAAGAGAATAAAAGAGTGGGAAGAAAAGATGGGGAAACGATTTTTACTGAGGAAGTTGACTGGGTAAGAACTGGAAGAGGGAAGGAAGAAGGTATAATAAAGAAGATATAACTATTTGTGAAAGATTGACTGAAGTATAAAACTGACCTGTGAGTAGTGAAAGGAAGAGAAAGGTGAGAATATTCTGAAGGGGAAGGGAGGGGCCCAATGTGTGGAAAGAAGGAACAGAAAACAGTTAAGTCAGACAACTGGTTCTTTATCACCATGTGATCATGGAGCCTCAGGAGAGGTTAGCTGTTGCCTGGAGAGCCTTGAAAATGGGTGAATGGGGGGCCAGGGAAAGGCAATGTGTAACCAAACATTTGTATTTACAGCTGAATACCTGTTAAGTTATCTGTAACTTAAGAACTGTTTTAGTTTTCAAAGAACCATAGTGGCACATTATACAATGTCCCTCAAAAGCCATTATTTTAAAGTCATGATTGACTATAATAATGACCCTTCTGGATAATTTATCCACATAACTGGGAGTGAAAAACTCAGAATGGTTTTCTTTACGTAGGAAGTAGGACAAGTATGACTCTTCCCTACTTAAAAAAAATCAAAACCTAGAAAAGAGAAACCTACCTATAATGGTCCTACAGAAAGGAAAACATGGCTGGAAATGAGCAGATGTCATTTCTAGGAGCAAATTATTTACAAATCATAACCAATGAGTAAAGCAATAGTTTCCATATCTGGTTTTTTAAGGACCCTTTATAGCTCTTCAGTATTTGTCCTTTCTCCTAAGTCACCAACTGCTTCACCACTAAAACCACTAAATTTCAAGTTTTTACTTAATTGCCTCATGGGACCCTGGAGAGAGATTCACCTATCAGTTTTTCTGCTTTTAACCTGTATATTGTTTCTCCTCCAGAAAAGAAAAGCAACCACAATAGACAGCCAGTTTATCACTAATGATATTATTTTACAGGTGTATAATGCCTTATGCTAAGTACTTTATCTCATCTCATTTGATCTTCACAATAACTAGGAGGCAAGCCAAATTGTATTTTCCCCATTTGACATATGAGGAAATCGAGGAACAAAGAAACTAAGAAAATTGGCCGAAGTTACAAAGCAGGCCAGTGGCAGAGGCAAGACCAACAACAGCAGCAAGGCTTCCTGGCCTCTTGCCCAGCATACTTTTCCCCACATTGTGTGCCACACATGGATCAGTCAAGCTCTAGATTCACATTCTATCACAAGGTACCATCACTGTTCAAAGCCTCTCTAGAAAGAGGTTATTTTTTCCATATTCAATTCTATTATGCCTAATGTCTTTTCTCCAAAGAGAGAAAAACAGTTTTCCCACATCAAAATAAAATAGTGGCATATACAAGGGAATCAATGAATTAAAGATTGCCTATTTTCCTAAGTTCTTAAGTAATCATGGTAAATAGTTTGAAATCAGTAGGCCATTGATAGAGATGTAAAGCAATTTTAAAAAAACCTTTTAAGACATAGCCCATCTTTTCTTTAGGATGGGGGGGGTTGGGGGGGAGTTAATGGGATTAACCTATGTATATAAATGAATCTTGGAATGGGAAAAAGATTTCAACTACACACAACTAGTTACCTTATGCATTTGATGCATATTATCTTGAGGATAGCCTCCAGGACCCTGAGGAGGTATGGGATGTCCTGCTGAAGGTGGGCCAGGGCTAGGGCCCATCATGCTGTGTGCAGAACCAGGTGAGGGTCCAGGACTAGGGCCCAGCATAGCACCAGGAGATGGGCCAGGCCCTGGAGAGGGTCCTGGCCGAGGTGTTCCTCCCAGGGGTGGGTCTGGAGTAGACATCTTCAAAGGAGTTGCTTAAAATAGTCTCCACTGCCTACTAGAAAAAAAAAAAATCTGGGGTTAGTTGGTCACTACAGCCATTCAAGCCTAATTCAAGAAAAACACAGGACTTAGCACAAAGTACCAGTATTTAGCATTAACCAATAGGGCTTGTTATCTGATAATTTTAAGTGAAAACTAAAGAAAAGTGATAAGGATTATTAAATGTAGTATCAGAAAGCATGACTCTGCTTGATGAACACTTTATCAATATATAATATAAAGTAAAATTTGTATTAAGTGGAACCCTCAATTAGCCAGAATGGGTGTTTTTTTTTTTTAATTACTCCATTTTAAGGAAGAGATAGCAAATTAAAATAAAATGTTTATAGCAAAGATTCCTCAAACCTTTTATTCAGTGCTACTGATGCTGAGACAGGAATTGGGCCTATGATTTACCTGTACAAGGAAGAACATACTCTAAGCACATAGTCTTTGGAACATTTATGGAAGATTACTTAAAACAAAGGTAGGGAAAAAAAGAATTACTAAAAATTCATTCAAATAAGAATATCCAATTCTTCAAGTATTTTAGTTATTTAAAACTCAGCATATATCTTTATTAGGAAAAGCAGTAGGGAAAATGTTCTCCTGTATCTTGAAGGTCTGGAAAGTAGTTTTAAAGTTCAAACTACCCAAATGGTGTTGGGGGCGTTATAACAGAGGCCATTATAATGTAATAACTGTGATTTTTAAAAATAGATTGTTTGATGTTGTAGTGTAAGTGAGAGAACTCAAATGTGGAGTAATTTAGGTTAAGTGATCCTAATTGCTATCATCATATTAGCAACGAAAGAAAGCCTATACCCTTTCCATTGTCATAACTCATTCAGACCCTGAAACAAACATGTAAATGATCATAGCTCCTGACTGAACAAAATTCCCAGTCACCAACACCCATTTCTGGGATTTCTGATTACAGATTTGGGCCCTCATCCAATTTATGGTTCCAATTAGTGAACTCACCCACACTAAATCTGATATGGATAAAAGACCCAGAAAATCTCCCTACCACACCCAGGTCTTATTAGGAATGCCCCCTCCAAAACTTGGTATTAATTACCTGCTTTCAACCAAACCCCTCTTTAAAGTATAAATCTTCCCTGCTGAGATCCCATTCTGAACATGTATTCCCAACAAGATTTTTCCATTGTACTTATCTCCCTAACACAAGTGAAAGTGATGTGGCTGAATCTCTTCACGTTGCCTCATAGTGCATATTCCTTCAGTTTTTGCATCTCCTTGCTGTTATGCAGTAAATAATAAAGTTCATGCTTACACTAGCTTCCAGAGAGCTAATCTCCTGTAAATTCTCAAACCCAAATCCTTGTTTTGATCTGAGCCATGAGGTCAAAATGGGCATTTAAAATCCAGGAATGAAAGTGTATTTGTGTCATAACTTGTGTATTCTCTTCAGGATAAATGGGAAAGTTGGCTAGGAATCAAGAATAGAGCATACACGGCCTGTGTGGAATGGTGCCAACCACAGCCAAAAGAGTAGATGGCAAGAAGGCAAGAAATGTCACAGCACCATCAGTACTTACCATTTTTAATCCAAAGATCTTAAATCTTTACTAAATGAAGCCATACAACAGCAGCCTTGGGGAATAGTATTCACATTTACAAAAGGAAGAACTAAGGCGTCATGACAAAGTGAAAATCACTAACAGAGACTGGAACAGAAGGGCATGGAGTATTAATAAGTATTAGGAAAGACACTTCTAAAGTGTAAGATCATGAGTAAGGCACTTGAATTTTTTGAGCCTCAGTCTTGTCACCTATTAAACAACGATAATAACTATTACACACTTTACCACACAGGGTTCTTAGGAAAGCATTTTTAAGAACTTCAGAATTATAAAAACATCTCATCTGGGGCGGCTAGGTGACACAGTGAGTAGAGTGTCAGCCTTGGAGTCAGAAGGACCTGAGTTCGGATCCGGCCTCAGACACTTAACGCACACACAAAAACAAACAAAAACCTAGCCATGTGACCTTGGGCAAGTTACTTAACCCCAACTGCCCTCCAAAAACAAAACAAACAAACAAACAAAAAAGCAAAAAACAAAACAAAAAAACAAAAACAAACAAGCATTTCATCAGATCTCTCAATACCCAGGCTTTCACCTTCATTGAGCATGTATTTTTACAAAGCGCTTTGCTAAAAATACCATGTAGTCAATTATTACTATCAATACCATGTTCCCTCTAGCCCACAGAGAGAAAATTGCAACTGAGAAATAAAGAGAAAAAAGTAATAATTTGAATGGGAATATTGTGAAGTGAATGGACACTAAGCTACAACTATGGTTTCTATACCTTCAGAAGGGCTATGTTATGCTACAAGTCAAAGTCTTAAATCAATAGCCAGCTAACAACTCAGATCTTTAGTAACAAAGTGTATAACAGAAAGAAAATATTCGTTTTTTTTTTTTGGATAGGGGAACGAAAGGCAATTAGGGTTAAGTGACTTGCCCAAGGTCACACAGCTATTTAAGTGTCTGAGGCCGAATTTGTACCCAGGTCCTCCTGACTCCAGGCCAGTGTTCTATTCTCTGCACTACTTAGTTGCACATGAGAAAATATTCTATAGGAATATGAAATGGGGACCTGGCTGTCATTCTTGGCATGCAGTTGTGCAACAATTTAAAAAAACAAAAACTTGGTTTGTATTCCCAGAACTCTTTCTCTTCCTCCCCAAAATACTGTCACTGATGAAATTTGCAGTTTAGTGGTATATATACTACAGAGTTCTAAGTATGGGTGGTAGCATGGGAGGCAGTGCTCCTGTAAATTAACCCCAGCTCACTATGGGTATTGTCAATATAGATTTCTTTTCTCAGAGATTTAAAAAAAAAAAATTGATGGCAGTTTAAGGAACACAGATTCCCATGAAAGATTTTTAAAATGCCATTTCTAAAAAGAAGCTGCCATTTCTGAACTATCAGATCACACTGGCACAGGGAAATAGTTTGTTCACATAGGAAAGCATATTTCTTTCTGGTTATAATGCTCTGACGTATTTCTGAAAACACACACACACACACACACGATATTATAAAGGAAGAAATAAAGAAGCAGAACATAAAACTCTTCCAAACTGGAAGGCTAATTAAGTACACTTAAACTGTTGGGCTGGGCAGGTTTTAAATTTAGGACTTTAGGTGCTTCATGTAAAACAATCATTACAAAGTATGTAGGTCTGGGGGTGGCTAGGTGGTGCAGTGAAGCACAAGCTATGAAGTCTGGAGGCCCTGAGTTCAAATCCAACCTCAGACACTTAACATATACTAGCTGTGTGACCTTGGGCAAGTCGCTTAACCCCAATTGCCCTGCCCTCCTCCCTCCAAAAAGACAAAAAAAAAAAATTTCCATAGGGCTTAGGGGAGGGAAAAACAAAGACGTGTAGGAAGACAATGTTTCAAGCTTCCTTGGAGATGAAGAGGAGCAGGCAATTCTTCAAATGGAATACTGAAGCAATTATAAACAATTTCCTAGCCTCCCATTACTCAACAGAGACAGATGTGCCTAGAATTTGGAGGCTGGGTGGGACCTCAAAGGCTACTTCAATCCTTGCTTTTACAATGAACTGCATTTAACAGATTCCTAATCATAACGCTCTCCAGAGAAAGATAATTTCACAATCTCCTTAACTTCTAAGTTTCAGCATCCAACAACCTACAGAATCAATAAAATCTTCATTCTAGCTAACTAATCTTCCTTCAGAAACTGGAGCCCACTGCCTACTGTGCAGCCTTTTACTGGAAGGAGTTAACTTTATCACCATTCTCATAATAACCTTTTAGTAGAGAGATGGCTGTGACTCCCCCTCCATCCCCACCCCAGTCCCATTTACTAATCCTTTATTCATATACTTCACACTAGAGATTTCACTGCATCTGTTGTCTGTTCTGGATAGGCAAGGAACTACTAACCAGGTATCAATGTATTCCTTTAAGCCAAAATAAAATTTCTTATTAAAGGGAACTCTTTTACAAATAGCTCATAGACTCAGAAGTAAAGTTTTCTCTATTTTTTTCCCCCAAATGCTTTATTAACTTCTGGTTTACATCATTCATTTCCACCAGATTTTGAGTTACAATTTTTTCCCCATTTTTCCACTACCCACCACCCCAGAATAGTAGTCCCACAGGATATTCCCTCATCCAATCTGCTCTCTCCCATATCTTCTCCCTTCGACTTTTCCATTAGGGCAAGGTGAATCTCTGTGCCCCAATGCCTGTACATCTTCTCTCCCAGTTACATGCAAAATAATATTAATAATAGTATATATATATATATGTATATTTGAAACATTTAATTTTAAAACTTTGAATCCCAGATCCATTCCCTTCCTCGCTTGTCACCCACTCCCGCTAGGAAGATAAGCAATTCAGTATATGCTGTACATGTATAGCTATGCAAAACATTACCATAATAGATATATTATAAAAGACTGACTATATTTCCTTTGCACCCATCCCACCCCCCCACCTGGTCCATTCCCTACTTTGATACTGTCCCTCTTCAAAAGTGGGTGCTCCAACCTCCCCTCTCCCCAGCATACCCTCCCCTCCATCATCCCCCCTCTCTCCTACTCTCCTGCAGGGTAAGATATCCCACTTATTATGTATGTTATTCTCTCCCTGAGCCAAATTCAATGAGAATATTGTTTTGCCTTTTTGCCTTCCTGTTCTTCCCCTCCCCTGCAACCACTTCCCCTTGCCTCTTCTACATGAGATAGTTTACCCACCCCGTGTCTCCCCATCTCCTCTTGCCACATTCTTCTCTCACCTCTTAACTTCACCCCTTAAGTATCATCCATTCCCCCCAACTTCGAACAGTGCACTCTATCCATGTATACCTGTAAACATATTTACACATTCACATATGTATTCACATGCCCATATACCCTTCTTCAATTATTTTCATAATGAGAAAGGTTTCATCAGTCACAGTTATTGTTTTTCCATGTAGGAATGTAAATAGTTCAACATTGACATGTTCCTTTTGATTTCTTTTCCCTGTTTACCTTCTCAAGTATCTCTTGCTTCTTGTGTCTGAATGTCAAATTTTCTATTTAACTCTGGTTTTTCCTCAAGAATGCTTAAAAGTCCTCTATTCCACTGAATGACCATATTTTCCCCTGAAACAAGAGACTCAGTTTTGCTGGGTAGGTGATTCTTGGTTTTAATCCCAGCTCTTTTGCCCTGTGGAATATCATATTCCATGCCCTTCCTGTAGAAGCTGCCAGGTCCTGTGTTATTCTGACTGTAGTTCCACAATACTGAAATTGTTTCTTCCTGGCTGCTTGTAGTATTTTCTCCTTGATCTGGGGATTCTGGAACCTGGCTGTAATATTCCTAGGAGTTTTCTTTTTTGGGATCTTTTTCAGGAGGTGATCTGTGAATTCTTTCAACCTCTATTTTGCCCTCTGCGTCTAAAATACCAGGGCAATTTTCCTTGAGAATTTCTTGAAGGGTGATTTCTAGGTTCTTTCTTTGATCATGGTTTTCAGGTAGTTCAATAATTTTTAAATTATCTCTCCTGGATCTATTTTCCAGGCGTGATGGAAATGCAGATTTGAAGATCTTCCCTGCCCCTAGGCCCTTTGATTGGCTTAAGTGACTCTAAGAACCTTCTTTAATTTGAAAATATACTCTGCCCCCTAATAGGCTGAATGTGGTCACAAGGAGCCTGTGGTAGGAGGATTGGTTTTCAGGAATGACCACACCTTGATGCTGTGTGATTGGGCAGTGGGTCAAGAGGGTCCTTACATTCTCTGACCCAGGAGAAGGCTATATAATTCCTGATGTGAGGCTTTGCTTTGGGGCTCACTTTGAGAAGTGTTGTGTGATTTGACCAGATGAGACTCTGGGCAGCTGTTGAGAGCCCCCCCCCCACCTCGGCTCTGAAAACCCAGATGTTGATGCTTCCCTCTCTAGTAACTGTGATTTGGTATTGATATAATGGTTGGACAGTTTGGAAGCCTGTCTGTTTGATCTGTCTGTATACTCTGAAGTTTGGGGTGCTGACCTTTCCCCCCTGAGCTAGGTAATATATGTTTGTTTGATTAAAGTAATCTTGTTAACCCATTTTGAGTTGCTTTCCTTTTGAAAAGCAGATCTAAGAACCTGTGTTGGCAGCCACCCTGGGGATGTTGGGGTGCTTGCCACTATACCAGGTCAGTGGTTTTTCCCATGAGATATTTCACATTGCCTTCTATTCTTTCAATTGCTTGGATCTGTTTAACAGCATCTTCATTTCTCATAAAGTCACTAGCTTCCATTTGCTCTAGTCTAACTCTGAAGGAATGAATCTCCTCAGTGAGCTTTTGAGATTCTTTTTCCATCTGGCAAATTTGGCTTTTTAAGGCATTCCTCTTCTCATTGCCTTTTTGAGCCTCTTTTGCCACTTGAGTTAGTCTATTTTTTAAGGTATTATTTTCCTCAGTCAGGCTGTTGACTCTCATTTCATACTTTTCCTGCATCCTTTTCATTTCTCTTCCCAATTTTTCCTCCACTTCTCTTATTTGGTTTTTTAAATCCTTTTTAAGGTCCTCTATGGCCTGTAACACGCTCATATTTTCATTTGGGGCTTTTGGTGCAGGAGTTCTGACCTCCCAGTCCTCCTCCTGTTCCATGCTTTGATCCTCTTCGCCCCCCAAATAGGAGTCTAATGTTGCATTTTTCTGTTTATTTTGTTTCCTTTGGCATATTGCCACTTAATTACTTGACTTTTGGGCTTGTTGCCACAGTAGGACTCTGCCACTAGACAGGGAGCTTCTGTCCCAAACGTTGGGGTCTTCTCAACTGCCGGAGGTATCAGTTGGGTGCCCTCCCTGAAACCCCCACACACTCTGGCAAGCTGGACACACACCCCAAGACCTCCACCCTAGACTGCAATCCAGATCCAAAGAGGTTAAAGCAAGAGCGATTACCCCCCCAAGACTGATCGTCGGATCCCCCTACAGTTCACAGGCCAGGAGTTGAAGCTGCAACTGTAGCTGCAAAATGGTGGCTATGCTGTGGCTCTTCAGAGGCTTTTCACCCCCAGGGGAAGAAGCTCCCGTGCTCCCAAATACTGGTCCCAAAGTCCATAGGGCACTAACCTCTCACTTTGTCCTAGGCATCTATGCATTGGTAATTCTAGAAATGCCACAGCTGCTGGTGTTCTGGGGTCCCTCCAGCCAGCTGTTGGTCAGGCAGCCCTGGGGCTAAAACTGCAACTCTCCCAGGCCTGGGCTCAGCTCCCAGAGTGCTGCGCTGGCTGCTCCCTGCTGGGCTGCAGGGCTGTCCTCAGTGGGAGGTTAGCTTCTCTGTGTTGTTCTGTTGGCTTCTCTGTGTTGGGTTCTGGAGCTCCAGAGGTTGTTCAGAGTCCCCTTTTTACATAATTTTGAAGTGGTATTGGCTGGAGCACCGTGGAAGTGCTGTTTCTACTCCACCATCTTGGCTCCGCCCCCCCCAATTAATTTTTAAAAATCTAATTCTGACCAACAAACACTTATTGAATGCCTACATAAATTTTGCTTAAGGGAATTCAAAAGCAAATAAATAGTTCCATGGCTTCATAGATTTAGATATGGAAAGGATCCCTGAGGCCATGCAGCCTAAACTATTCATTTTACATCTGAAGAAACTAAAGGTGGAGAGGTGAAATTCTTTGCCTGAGGTCATACAAGTACAAAGTACGTATAAAGATGAAAAATGTATCTTCCACAAGCTGCCAAAACAATCTCTCTCTAAAGTCAAGTTCTGACCTTGTTACTACGAAGTTTCTGTGGTTGCCTATTACTCTTGCAGTAAAACAGAGGACCACCCACCCCAGCCATTTATGATTCTCCAGAGTTTTCTCCAACTTAGCTTTCCCCTTTTATTTCATACTAGTTTCCTTAATGCATTCTATCTCTGACCAAATTGGGCTTTGAGTGTTCCTTGAGCTCAACACTCTAAAATCCCACTGCTGTGCATTTGTATAAGCCTCCTGGCTTCCCTGAAGCCCCAGTTAAAATCTCATCTTCTAGAGGAGGCTCTTTCCCAACCTCTCTAAATTATTTCCTATTTATCCTGTATGTAGCTCATTTGTACATATTTACTTGCTTGCTGTGTTACCCATTAGACTGTGAGCTCCATGAGGACAGGGAATTATTTTTTCTATCACTAGCACTCAGCTGTTTCAATGTAGGTGTTTGACCAACTTTAATAGACTAGGCTCTTCACAGCAATGCAATGATCTAAGACAATTCCAAAAGACTCATGACAGAAAATGCTATCCACATCCAGAGAAAGAGTATGGAGTCTGAATGAAGACTGAAGTACACTATTTTCTTTTTGTTTTTTCTCTCTTGTGGTTTTCCCCTTTTGCTCTGATTCTTTCACAACACAAGTGATGTGGAAATATATTTAATGATTATACATGTATAACCTACATTGCTTGCTCTCTTGGGGAGAAGGGAAAGAGAAAAAAATCTGGAACTCAAAATCTTTAAAAAGTGAATGTTGAATACTATTTTTAAATATAATTGGAAAAAATACAATACTATTGGGGGGAGACCCAAAATAGGCACTTAACAGATGCCTCCTGATTAGCCTTGATACCTGAGCTTTTTTGTATACTTAGAATTTAGCACAGTGCCTAGCACATAATAGGAACCTAATAAGTGTTTGCTGACTGACAAGTCCATGCCTGCAATACCCTCTCATGTTATTCTACCTTACAGAATCTTTTTTTCAATTCAACAAGCCTTTATTAGAACATGACTATCTAAGCACCCAGTATGAGCGGGCACATTTATCTTTCTTCAAGGCTCAGCTCAGGGGCTATTTTTCCTTTTTTCTTCAGGGGCTTATATCTCTTTTCCCTCCCCAAATTATTTTCCATTGAATTGTTAGTTATTATATTCTCCCAATTGAACGTAAACTAATGGAAGGCAGAGTCTGTATCTATCTGTATTTGGGTGCCCAGTAGCTTTTCTTCGTATCTCCAATACATTGGGGAGTTATTTTGTGGTAGCAGATAATTAAAGTTTGTTGAACTGATTCTCACCATTTAGTGTATTATCATTTGTATATCTGTCTTTCTTCTCTAGTAGAGGAGAAAGTCCCTGGGGATAGGATGTGAGCTACATCTATTTTTATATTCCCAGTCCGTAGCATAGTATCTTGCACACAAGAAGAAGGGGCACTTAATATACCTCTGTAGAGTATAAGGGTCACCCTGCAATAGGTGATTAATCCAAAAGGATTAACCTAGTATGTGTATGCTAATCTACTTCATTTTAAAAAGGTGGTAAAACTGTACTTTGAGCAGTTGTTGGATATTTTCATCATTCTAGGGGAGAGAACTTAATCTACATTTCAAAGGAACTATAGCTGAGCAAGGAAGAACACTTGTTATAATAAACTACAATGTTTTCTTATTTCAACCTAGATGGAAGAAAATACCACATTAACAGATACAAAATATGTTAATGTATTTAGCACAGGGAACCATTTATCACTTTATTTCAATGATGCTTAGAAATAATTTTGTAGAGAGGTTGTACAGTATGACAATTAAAAATGAGAACTGGTGCCTAGGTTCTAGTAACAACTCGGGAGAACTTGAGCAACCTGAGTACTGTATCATTTTTTTCATTTAGAAAGAGGGATTATCTGTTGCCTTATAATTTCAATTAAATGTCACAAGAGAAGTCATTTATTGAGGCTCTATTACTTGCTGGGCACAGGTGCTAAGTAGAGATTGTCGACATCTAAAAAAGTTTGGTTAAAGGAGACAAACAAACGGTAATATAAAATTACAACATTTATTTGTTATTTCCTTAAGGCTAGCGGTACTTGCACAAGGGGCCAGGAGTTGAGTCCTGACTGATGAACAGATCAATCAAAAGACTTTTTAAACATTTTAGAACCATCCCAAGTCAGGATGACCATGTTACAAAACTTTATGATTTCCATTTGTTACCATCTATACGTGAGAAAGAAGTTAAATGCAAATTGACAACAAAAGGAGCTGGATCTATTTACATTTTATGGTCTCAGGGTATCTGTTTTTCTCCCAAGATAAGGGGGAATCCTGTCTCCAGGCCCATTTGGTTTCCAGTGTCTTGCTGACACAGAAGGCAAGGAAGAGTAATCTGTTTGATTAATTCAGACTTTGGCCAAAATATGCTTTTTAATGATTATCAGGATACAGACAAAAACATTTAAGTCTTTGTCCTCAAAGACTTTATATTCTTTTTGGGGAGAGAAACAACTTGTATACAGGTGTGTATGTATATAATATAGAAAGAGTAAATATAAAGCAATGGGGGGGGGGGGGGTAAGACGCATACCCAACTAGACTAACTGCGAGGATCGGGAAAGGACTCCCATAAGAGTTTACACTTGAGCTGGGTGACAGACATTTAATAACTGCACCTCTGACAAATGATGGTTGAAGAAAAAAGCATCATTCGTTGCTTTACTGCCACCTGCTTCTTGGACCAATGGTCCATGACATAATAGTAAAACATGAACTTTAAAACACCCCAAGGAGGGGCGGCTAGGTGGCGCAGTGAATAGAGCGCCTGCCCTGGAATCAGAAGGACCTGAGTTCGGAGCCGGCCTCCGACACTTAATCCACACAAACAAAAAAACCTAGCCGTGTAACCTTGGGCAAGTTACTTAACCCCAATTGCCCCAAAGGGGCGGCTAGGTGGCACAGTGAGTAAGAGCGCCAGCCTCGGAGTTGGGACGACCTCAGATCTGGCCTCAGAAAATGAGCACCCACGCATAAATGATGACTAGCCGTGTAACCTTGAGCAAGTTACTTAACCCCAATTGCTTTAAAAAAAAAAAAAAAAGCAATTACTGGTGCAGCTAGGTGGGTGCAGCAAATAGAGCGCCAGCCCTGGAGTCAGGAGGACCGGAGTTCAAATTCAGCCTCAGACACTTAACACAAAAACTAGCTGTGTGACCTTGGGCAAGTCACTTAACCCCAACTGCCCTCCAAAAAGCAACAAACAAACCAACCCCAATTACCTCACTCTCTGCCTAGAGTCTAGGAGATTTTTATTTTTATTAATCCTTTTATTAAGGGATTTATTCTGTGAAATATGGATTAAGTCAAAGGGCCACATGTGGCCTTGAAGCTGAAGGTTCCCCACCCCTGGCCCAGACCAATGGGATACTTTTTTTTTTTTAAAGCAATTGGGGTTAAGTAACTTGCTCAAGGTTACACGGCTAGTCATTATTTATGTGTGGGTGCTCATTTTCTGAGGCCGGACTCGATCCCGGGTCATCCCAACTCCCACCTCTGAGTCTGGCACTCTTACTCACTGCGCCACCTAGCCACCCCGGGATACTTTCTTTTTATATGTAGGTATCTTTCAAACTCTTAACAAGCTCATGTAAAAATGAAATCCATCACTTTAAAAATTACCAGTGTAACCGGTAAGGATGAAATCTATAGAAATAAGTAGTGGGTAAAATTTAAATCAAGCAAATCATCATCATTTTAATAAAATGTTCATGCATAAGTCCTATATTTATCAATAATATTGGGGGAGGGGGAACTGAATACACCTCTTCATCCCTCAAAATCTAAACTTAAGTATAGAGTTTTTCTCCTATCTTCCCTCTAAGCAGCTTTTTGTTTTCTCACAGCTCTTAAATTTGTGGGTTTTTTCAACTAAAACTGTCTCTTGGTGTTCTGAACTAATGAGGAAATTTATTTTTATTAGAATATGAAATGTTATATATTTTTAAATTACTCTAAACCTTATGTTCTCACCTCTTTCTAATGCCTTATGGCAGAATTATGAGAACAAAAGACTTGAAAATTAGAAAATGAAGGTGCTATGGAAAACTTATATGAAATGGTAAAAAGTAAAGCAGAAACAGAAAAACAATACAGTGACTACAACAATGCAAATGTAAAGAACAAGAAAACTAAACTGACCAACATGTAATTATAATGAAGAGAGGCCAACGGAGCCTTGAGAAGAATCAAGAAAACACATCTCTTTCCTTTCTTTCCAAAGGTGGAGGAAAATTACATCTATTGTGTCAGCTTGGGTTGATGAGTTGAGTTAGTTTTATTGAACTGTTTGCTCCTCCTCCTTTTAAAGAATGTTTTATTTTTCCCCCCAATTACATGTCAGAATACTTTTAAATGTTGATCTTTTTAAGTTCTGCGTTCCAAATTCTATCCCTCCCTGAGGCAGTAAGCAATCTGATATGGGTTAAATATATGGAATCACATAAAACATTTCCATATTAGACATTTTGTGTATGAAAACTGAAACAAAAAAAAAAGAGAGAGAAAGAAAGGGAAAGAAGGAAAAACTTCAGTTTGTGTTCAGATGACATCAGCTCTTTCTGGGGAGGGGATCAGTATTTTTCATCATGAGTCCTTTGGGATTGTCTAGGACCATCATATTGCTTAGGATAACTAATCAGGGGTGGGGAACCCACAGCCTCCAAGCCACAAGTGGCCTTCTAGGTCCTTGATGTGGCCTTTTGACTGAGTCCAAGTTATACAAAACAAAATTTTTTATTAAGGGGATTTGTTCTGTGAAGTCTGGATTCAGTCAAAGGGTGACACCTGACGACCTAGAGGGCCTCAATGTCCCATGTTCCCCACCCCTGAGCTAATTCATTCACAATTCTTCACTTGTTCTCCTGATTTTGCTAACTTCATTTTGTATCCAGTTCATGTAAGTCTTTTTCAGTATTTTCCTAAATTGCCATTTCTTGTAGCATAATAATATTCCATTACAATCAAATGCCACAACTTGTTCAGTCATTTCCCAACTGATGGGCATTCTCTCAATTTCCTAAACACCACAAAAAGAGCTGCTATAAATATTTTTGTACAAAAAGGTCCTCCCTGAATTATCCTGCTTGTCATTTCTTATACTACAATACAATCAATATACAATTTTTTTTAACCATTCCCTAATTGAAGGGTATTCCTTCAATTTCCAATTCTTAGCCACCACCACAAGAGCTGCTATTAATATTCCAAAATGTATTTTTAAGTGAATGCACTAATTATCTTGCTAACAAATGGAAAAAAATGCTTATTATTGCTTAATAATCAAACTGTACAGTTTTATGTAACATGTATTTCACGGAAGAGGAACTCAAATTCCTATATTTCAAAAACATACTTTGAAAGGTCAAATATCCACCAATCTCTTCTCTAACAATAGAGGTTTAGAGCCATTCATGCCTTCTCTGAAGCAGCAGGAGACAGTATATGTCACTGGAGATATAAGCAGGAGAGCCCTTGGTTTTAATCCTGCTTCTCACTTGTTACCAATGTGAACCTGGCCAAAGTACTTTACTTCTCTTAGTCTCAATCTGCCATAAAACAGGGACACTAGTTTCTGAGTTACCTCCCAAGGTAACTGAGGAAAGTGTTTTGAAAACCTTAAACACTTTGGAAATTTAAATATTCTGAGTCAGATTGTTTAATGGAATCTTAGGATTTACATGGTCCAATTCCTCTATTAGCTTGTCAACCTAATGGCCACCAACACACCAAGATGTCACATTAAGAATATTAACAATTGGGCGGCTAGGTGGCACAGTGATTAGAGAGCCGGCCCTGGAGTCAGAAGGACCTGAGTTCAGATCCGGCCTCAGACACAACACACAAACAAAAACCTAGCCGTGTGACCTTGGGCAAGTTACTTAACCCCAATTGCCCTCCAAAAAGGCAAAAAAAAAAAAAAGAATATTAACAATTAAATAAATGGTTATAGATGGTTTAAAAAACCTATCTTTAAAGAATATGCCCTGTGAGGGTAACTTGCTATCATTTTAAATTTTTGTGAACAAATGAATTTTGGTGGTTAAATAATTCATTTTCCGGTGGTCAGGCAAGCTGATGGCTCTGGAGGAGAAAGTGAGGCTGGTAACTTTGCACAGCCCTCCCTCACTCAAATCAATGGCAAGTCATGTCATCATCTTCCTGATGTCATGGTCCACTTAGAGAATGAAGGACAAATAAAAGTTAGGGAAGAATCTCTCCTCTTAAGCTGAACTGTTTCTCAGACAGTAGACAGTCTCTGGCACTATACTTAAAGGCTTTCTGCTTAGTAACCAAGAAGCTAGTCACCTCCATGCCACTGTGAGGTAGGAATTTTGTAGAGGTTCAAAAATATAGCACTTGCTTTAATCACATCAACTAAACAAAGTAGTGACAAAGTGACAAAGCATTTAAGGAATAGTAATATAATTTGAAAATGCTCCTGTGGGGGAGGGGAAAAAGGAGATAGCCAAGAATTGAAAGTAGACCTAAACTTGGAGGTCACTGTCTTGAAGATGCATATGCAAAAAAGACAGAAAAAAATTTATACTTATAAAATTTTCTGTGAGCCAAGATTATTAACAACATTAGGGAATATTCCACATAGCAACTTCCATGTCAACATTCAAAAACAAAGTTCAAAACATATAATGTAACATGACTTAATCAATAGTAAAGTAGTCTAAGTCAGTGCTATCCAAGTTGGGGCCATGGTCTAACCCCAAAGGTCAACCAATTGGAAAATGAGAAATTGGGCTATCTCACATCTCATTCTCCCGGCCATGGCCAATCATATGATTTATCTGAAAGAACCAAATATACTCTTTATTCCCCAATATTCCATCATTCTACTCTTCTCTCTATGCAAACTTCCAACTTCCTCTTCTGAGCCTGGCATCTGGCTAGGCAGTTCTAATAAGAGCAGATATGACCTAAGGTAAGGAGACATCTTTCAAAACAGCAGCAGCTGTGCTATTATTATTGAGGAAATTCAAACTCCAGCAAACCCATCATGTTGCTTCCCCAAATGAGTTACATAGAATGAAATCTCATTACAGATCTTTCACTAAAACCTGGGGGTGGCTAGGTGGCACAGTGAATAGATCACTGGCCCTGGAGTCAGGAGGACCTGAGTTCAAACGTGGCCTCAGACACTTAATACAAAACTAGCCTGTGACCTTGGAGAAGTAACTTAACCCAATCGCCCTTCTACCTTCCTCCCTCCAAAAAGCAAAAAAATAAAATAAAATAAAACCTACCTCTCTTCTATACTTCCCTATCTCTGTCCAAAGTATGACCATCCTTCCAGTCACTTAGGTTCACAACTTGGGTATCTTCTACTCACCACATTTGGTTAACCAAACAGCTAATAAATCCTGTTGTTTTCATCTCTATAATATCTCTCATATCTATCTCTTCTCTACCACCTGCTGTCACCACCTTCATTCAGGTCTTCATCATCTTATGTCTGACTATTTCAAATGTTTTCCTGCCTTGAGTCTCTTCCTCCCATCTTTCACCCAGTTGCTAGTCATTTTCCTGCAGAGGCAACTAGGGGTGCAGTGACTAGAAAAACCTGAGTTCAAAGCCTCTGTCAGACACTAGCTGTGTGACCCTAGGCAAATTACTTCACCTCTTTGTCTCACATCAGTTTCCTCAACTATAAAATGGGGATAATTAAGAGCACCTATTTCTCAGTGCTGCTGTGAGGATTAAATGAGATATTTGTTAAAGGCATTTAGCACAATGACTGACACATAGTAGATGTTATATAAATGCTTTCCCCCTTTCTTTTAGCACAGGTCTAACCATGTCATTCCCTTACTTAACAAACTCCAATGGCTCCCTATTAACTCTAGGATTAAATATGATTTTATCTTTATATCATTCTTTTAAAATAGCTTTTTGTGTAAATTTTATAATGTACATAATTATTAGCACAGTAATACATGTATACAAACTGTTTCACTAAAATACACACATAATGAAGGTAAGAGCTATTTTGTTTTCTTACTGGTGGGGTGTGTGATCAAAAAAGTTTGAAGACCACATTATCAACACTGAAACCAGTAACAAAAGATCTAGCAAATTAATGTGCCTACAGTTTCATTTTTAAAACAGATGTCTAGTATAGGAACATGTTATCTAACCCTTTAGAATCTAAGCATCTTGAAGGAAAGGACTTTATTTTTCTTTATCTCTCCAGTATCTAACACAGTGCCTGGCACACAGTGATGTTAAATGCTTGATTTACTTTCATAGAACTAACTAGTTTTGAGACTAACATTTTGAGACTTTCCCATGTTATAGTAATTATTTTTGTCAAACTTCTAGTACACAATACAAATGGATAAGCACACTACTTTAGGCACATAACAAAGGAGTATATTAACCTATCTCTCTAATTCAGGGTCTCAATTTCCAGCTAATAAATCATTTGATCTAAGATCACAGATTTAGAATTGGAAGAGACCTTAGAGATCAAGTTCAACCCCCTCATTATGTAGATAAGAAAACTGGCATCCAGAGAAGTGAAATAACTTGCAATAGTAGGAATGAACCCAAATGATTACAAAGCGTTTTATGAACTAAATACTATACAACTACAATACAATAAGCAGTGATGCTCAGTAAAAATTACCCTGGGGGCAGCTAGGTGGTGCAGTGAATCTCACCAACCCTGGAGTCAGGAGGACCTGAGTTCAAATCCAGCCTCAGATACTTGACATACTAGCTGTGTGACCTTGGGCAAGTCACTTAACCCCAATTGCCTTGCAAAAAAAGAAAAAAATTACCCTGGTACAGGCCCTAAACTTATACTATAACCCACCTCCTTTCAACAGGAAAGAAATTATAAAATAGATTGACAGAACCCCAAAAGTACACTTAGATGATAAGAATTTAGAGGCAGCAAGGTGGAGTGTATAGAATGCTGGAAGAACCAGGTATCCAGACTCTCACTTGTGAGCAGTGACTATAAACAGGCAAATCACTGAACCTTTCAGAGCCCTGGCCTCCTTTTCTATAAAAAAATGTGGAGAGGGACAGCTGGGTGGCACAGTGAATAGAGCACTGGCCCCAGAGTCAGGAGGACCCGAGTTCAAATGTGGCCTTAGACACTTAACACAAATTAGTCAGGTGACCTTGGACAAGTCACTTAACCCCAATTGCCCTACCTTCCCCCCTCCAAAAAGCAAAAAAGAAAAAAAAAGTGGAGAATAATATTAATAATGATACAGCTAGTGATGCAGTCGATACAGTGCCAGGTCTAGTCAGGACGACTCATGTTCCTGAGTTGAAATCTGACCTCAGACATTCAATGTGCCACTTCAGTTTCTTGATAGCTGGCCTCAGTTTCCTTATCTGTAAAATGGGCTGAAGAAGGAAATGGCCAACTACTCCAATATCTTTGCCAATAAAACCCAAAATGGGGCCATGAAATAACTGAACAAGAATACTCTCTCCTTTAACTCTCATGTCTGTCCCATAGACACACATGTGTGTCTGGGAAGAAAGTAGTATTCATTATTTGATGGCTAGTTAAGTGGATAATCTGTGCTCCCTAATTTATCCAGCATCACTGAAAAATTTTAAATCTATTATGTTACTTATCTGTGTAGTGTCAAATTCATTTTAACCTTTGGATACTGTAAAGCTCAACAGGTTTTATTTCCTTGTAATTGAAAACAGCTTGCCAGATGTGCATGTTATCTATGGTATCTTTTATTGTGACATTTGCAGAATGGAGGCACTTACAAAAAGGACAAAAAAAAAAACAAGACAAATGATGCAAACGAATACCAGCTTCTTTCAGGAATCTAAAGGGAATGTCATAATACAAATTATCTAGGTATGATTTAATCCTATGATGCTGCATTGAAAGCCAAACATAAGAAAATAGTGATATTTTCTAGTTGATCAATTTAAAAGTATGTAAGAAGACAAAGTACACCATAGACTGACTGAGGAATCACTGTAGTTAAGGTGACAAATTTGAATCTTATGTTGAGACACTTAAGACACCACTTATGCAAGTACTAGGTTATTTTGCTCCATACTACTTTGACTAGTTTACAACTGGAATGATAATTCTGGCATTTTTTTTTTAGAAGCTTAACTTTAGAAAGAAAAACAGATTCTTAAATCAGTGGAACTTGCTGAAGCCAAGTATGGGAAGGAAAAATATCACCACCCTCTGAACTAAGCATTATTCATCCATACAACCACACCAAAGAGTCCTTGGTGTTTCAGAAAGAGAACTGGCTAAGGAGTTGGGAGACCTGGGGTCTCTCTTAGTCTAGACCAATGTCTCCTGTGTTGACCCTTGGGCAGGCATGTCATTCCATGTTTAGGGCTCACTCACCCAGTCTGAAAACCCAAAGCCTTCTTTGATAGCTCATATTCCCTTTATACAATTAGTTATCAAGTTCTGTTGATTCTATCTCTGTGATGTCACTCCTAGCCTTTCCTCTTTTCCATTCCCACTGGTATCAGCTCAGTAGGCCCTCATTACCTCTTGCCCAGACTATTATAATTCATATGTCAACATTACTCTAAGTTGTAATTCTTCTAACAGACTGGATTCCTCAAAATAGCTTATGGCTCCCATTAATGCCTATAGAATAATGGACTAACTCCTTAGCATGGTACTGTAAGACTGTTCCAGTCTGGTTCCAACCTACTATCCACCATTATCTAGTACTACAGTGCATCCAAAACAGACTATTAATCGTTTCCCAAAGGAACTCTGAATTTTTCTACCTCCAAACCTTTGCTCAAGCAGGTCACTCTCCCTAGAATGTCCTCTTTGCAATATCTGCCATAGGTTTATATATTCTCCAAGGATCAGCTCAAATGCTACCTTTTTCAAGACATTTTCCTTTCCCAGTTGGGAGCTAACTCTCCTTTCTCTGAACTCTTAAAAAGTTCCTAGCACAGACTATCTTATATCATAGTTCTACCATGTCTTGTGTTTTTATCCTAAAAGCATCTAGACTGTAGCTGCACATTAAAAATTTGTCAAGTGAATGAAGGTGTTGGAATAAATTACATCTAAGGCAGAGATTCTTCACCTAAGTCTTGGACTTGGTGGGTTTTTCAACGTAATTGCTTTCTTTTATAATCTTATGTATATTTTTTGTATTTAAAAAACACTATTCCAGGGGCGGCTAGGTGGCGCAGTGAGTAGAGCGTCAGCCCTGGTGTGAGTTCGGGTCTGACCTCAGACACTTAAGGCACACACAAATAAAAACCTAGCCTTGTGACCTTGGGCAATTTACTTAATCCCAATTGCCCTCCAAAAAGCAAAAAACAAAAACACTATTCTGAGAGGACTGCCAAAAGGGTCCACGACACAAAAAAGGTTAAGAAATCCTGCCCTAGGCCTCCTCTTAAAATAAACCATCATAAAAGATGGGTTTATCACTTCAAAAGGAAATAAAAAATGAACAAGCAGTAAAAAGTTTCCTCATCGGTAAAATAAGAAGGTTAGTCTACTCTATGTGATCTCTAAGGTCTTTTCCAGCTCAAAGTCCTGTATCTTCCAGAAAAGGGGATACAATATATATAGTGCCTATGTGCCAAGTGTTTTTTTAATAAGTATCATCCCACATGAAAGGTGAACTTACTTTTTTTACTCTCTTTCTGAACTAAAACTTCTCATGAACAAAGAAAGTAAAACACTATACCTAAAACCTGGGGCATCAAAGCACTCTCATAGAATATCTACATTTCTTTAAAAAAAATTATATAGTACATAGTCTTGGGGGAAATTAACAAAGATTTAAAGACACCAAAGTTCTTTTTTTCCTCCTTTCAATGACCCATTCTCACTCACCTCATTTCACAACCGAGACTCTGAAATAACTTTACCATTAGGGCCATTCGAGAACTTAAAATTTCTTTCCGTTAAAAAAAAAATGGGGTGATACGAGTTGATCTGGCTGACTGAACATCAAGGGGCTTAAAAAGCCCTCGACCCCCTGATTATCCAACATGTTGTACGTTTCCTACTATATTTTTTTTTAAACCATTTTGCACTTGGAGCAAAGGATCACTCCCGCAACCAGAAAAGCAAGCTCCCAAAGCGTTTTCTAACAACAGTCCATTGTTAAGGAGGAGGAAGGGCTCTAACAACAAAGGGGGTGGTTGGGGTGGAGGGGTGGGGAGGACCGGTCGAGCCCCGAGCCCCTTCCCCACTCAGCAGAGAAGGCAACCAGCGTGTCTGTTTGGAAAGCCTTGGAGAAATTTCCCGCGTGGTGCCAGCTTCCCACACACGTTCCCCCCCCCATTCCCCTCCAATCTTGGCCCCGTACGACCCAATGATTGCGAGGCAAGCGCTTTGAGACGGGGATCTCGGGGGAGCGGCGTGTTTCTCTCTCACAAGCACACAACACACACATATACACATATACACATACACACTTTCTCTCATTCTCCCCTCCCCCCGCTCCCATCCCCTCGGAAGGAGGGATCCAACGAGCAAGTTGGGACTACTAGCGCTTACAGATCCGGGGGGTGGGGATGTGAGGGTGGGCAAAGAAGACCCGCCCCCACCCCGGGAACCGCAGAGTCCCAGAAAGGCGTCCACCGCGGCGGCGCCGGGGGAGGGGTAAGTGTGAAAGAGGAAGCAGTAGGGGCGGCCCACTGGGTAAACTGAGGAGGTCCGCGGGTGGGGGGGGTGTCCGTGAGGGCTGTGTTTAGAAGCAGCCTCTCCTCCACTCTCCTCTCGAGACCAGCTTCCCGTTCGCCGTCCCAGGTCCGAGGCCCAGGCCAGGCCTAGCCCGACCAACCCTCCCCACTTGCCGAGTGAGAGCTGGGATCGGAGGTTTCTTGACCCCGTGGCGCCGCCGTAGCCCCCGTGCGACCCAAGGCGACAGTGTGGTCCTCCCCCTCCCCCGCTTCCCCCTCTCCATTCAAACCAACCGCCCCCTCCCTTCCCCCAACGCTCATCCCTAGGGCCTTGTTCCTTACCCGGACCTGGGAGGAGCCGCCACCGTCGGCAGCACCGCGTCCCAGCGCTCCCCCCTCCTCTGCTGGGGCCAGGGCCCTTCGCTGGTTCTTGAGTCCTCCCTTCTCCACACGGAACAAAGACACCGCCACCGAGTGAGGGGAAGCTGGTGCGCGCGCCCGCCTCTATCCCGCGCTCGCTCGCCCGCAGGCCGCGCCTCCGCGACTGCACCCCCCCACCCCTCCGCGCGCGCTTGCCAGCCCTTCCCCCACCCGGCCCAGCTGCTCCTCGTGCGCGCCTCGGCTACCCAGGCTATCTTCCTCCTCGTCCTTCGCGCCCCGCCCCTTCCGTGTCTGGGAGGCGGGATGCGCACGCGCGCCCCGCCTCCTCGAAGGCGTTGGGAGGAAAACCGACCGAGGCAGAGGGCGCGCTCTCGCACACGCGTGCGCAGACGCCATCTCTGGACAGCCTCTTCCCCCTTCCCTCCCCCTCCCCCGAGCAGCACGCGCACGCTCCAGTAGCCTTGCTTCCAATACCCCCTACCTTGCCTCCTTTCTCTTAGTGCCTCGGCCCCTCCCGTACTAACACCACCCCTGGCCACGCCGGGGAGCATGCGCTCTGGGGGCGCCACTGCGGCGAAGGGAGTGGGGCGGGGCGACCGGAGGAGGAGAAAGGCGGGGCTCGGGGTGGAGGGGAGGGAAAAGAAGGAGGCGGAAGAGGAGAGGGAGGAGAAGAGGGAGAGGGAGAGGGAGGGGGAGGGGGAGGAGGAGAGGGACGGGGAGGGGGAGAGGGAGGGGGAGGAGTAGGAGTAGAAGACTAGAGCCAGAAGGGGTTGGAAGAGGACGAGGGGGAGGAGAAGGGGGGAGGAAGAGGGAGCAGTGTAAGAGAAGGTAGAAAGACAAGGGAGGAGAAAGGGAAGAGGAGGGGGGGGGGGAGTGGAAGAGAAGGGCCAGAGACATGGCCTTGGGGAACAGAGGAGAGGGGCAGGAGGATGAGTGAAGGACTGTAAAGAGAGAGATTTGTAAGGAGGGGGTCAGTCAGAGGCCCCAGGTGTGCCTGTCACCCTGTGTGTGACTTTGTACAAGTCAGCCTCTCTGAGGCTCAGTTTCCTCATCTGTAAAATGAGCAAGTTGGACGAGTTTTCTAAGATCTCAGGTCCAAATCTGTCATCCTGCTAAGGCAGAAAAAGGTAAAGGGGAGGGAGGAGAATGAGAAGGGAGAAAAAAAAGGATGGACCAGAGTCTTGAGAAGTGTTTTGCAGGGAAGTTTGTGAGTGGGGAGAAGCCCAGACCCATCCAGAGGGAGCATGGTGCCTGAGGGGCTCTTAGAAGAAGGGTCCAGGGGCAGAGAAGGACAAAGCCCTGGAGAGTTTTTCAGGGATGGCCAGGGGCATCATGAAGGCAGAGGGAAGTGGGAGGAAAGGACCGATGAGATTTTTTTGCGGGGGTGTAGAGGGTTCATAAACTCTTGTGGATGGCAGGGAGTTAGGAAAGAAACTGTTCACAGGAGGGTTTGGGATAGTGTCTAGGGAAAACGGGGAAAACATACTGAGAAAGATTTGGAGGGGCAGATCTGGAAGAGAGGGAATTAGGGGAGGGACTTGTATGGTGGCTTTCAGGAAGTGTCTTAGCAGGCAGAGTTTTTATGGGGGTGTATGGGATCGGGGTAGATCAGGTTGGAGTTAGAGCAGTTCCTGTAAGAGAGTTGGAGGCTATGTCTGGAATGAGGAGGCTGTGGTGTGAGAAGAGTTTGGGGAGAAATGTGCAGGAGTGGGATGGCAGAGGAAGGACAGCAGGGCCTAGGGGAGCCCAGTGCATCAGGGGGAGGGAGGCAAAGGAAAATTGGGAGATGGACAGGGCCTCTTAAGAGGGCTTCACCAGAAAGTTTCTGTAGGTGAAAGGTCTCCTGGACACTGGTAGTTGGCAGGAGGACAGGTCTGAGGGAGTTGGGGAGGGGGTCTCAAGAGAGCAGGGCATAAGAAAGTGACTGTAGGAACTGCAGGAAGCCCCTTTGGCAGTGAGCAGAGTGAATCTAGTCACCCCCCTTTTGATCTGTGAAGTTTCAGTCATTCTATTAAGTGACATGCTAGAGGGGAACAGGCACCAGCACAGGAGAGAATAGGTGAGGTTTCTTGGAGAGAAGCGTAGGAGAGAAGGACGACAGCTTTGGTAACAGGTTTTGTCACAAGTTCAGACAAATCCACTCTGAACTGAATTAATAGTTCCTGACTCCTCATACTTAAGGGTGTGTTTCAGAATCACCTTTATCTCTTCCCATGGTGGGAAAGAGATGCTTATTTAACCAAGGCACCAATCATCAGCCTGGCACTCCTAGCACATGCACCTGCTGGAGCAGGCATCAAAGGGAGCTCCTAGCACCACCTGGGTGGGTGGAGTGCAGGGCCCACAGAACAGAAGTGTTCAGTGGCAGAACCTCTGGTGCAACCTATCAGCCAGTGTTTGAGAAGCTAGGGTTGGGCCTTGTCTCTCAATAATATTTAAGTAAAGGTCTCCTCAAAGGAAACAATCATTGAAGCTCCCTCACAAAGAATGTGTGTAAAGCGCTCTAAAATTTGAAAAGCACTATGAGAATGTCAGCAGTTGTTAGGTCATAGAACTTTAGAACTTGAAGAAATCTTGAAGAAGGAACATTTAGGCCATTTTACAGATGAAATCTGTCCAGAGAAGGGCAGCATTGCTTTAGTATTCCTTGCCTTCTGAAATTGCTTCTTGTGTGTTTGCTTGTGTATGTATATACATATGTACGTATATACCTATCTCCCATCCTTGAGAGCAGGGATCATTTCAGTGTTGTCTCATCAATGCCTAATAAGTGGCATTTAATAAATGTTGGGTTGAGTTGAAGGTCTCCTGAAGAATGTGAAGCCATGCTTTAGCCCAGGTTCTACCCCCAGCACATGCTGGGAATCAAGTTTCAGGAGGGAGTTGTTAAAATACCTTCCCAGCAAGTTAGCTTTGCTCGGGAGAGTTGATGGATCTATCTAGAGCTTTTCATACATTCAGTGTTTAGACTGAAAAGACTTCTAAGATGGCCTCATTAATTGTTCTCATCTTTTCTGGCCATAGAGGTGAGTACAATGAGAGGTAGTCCAAATCGTCTGTGAGTAAAAACCCTGCCTCTGCAATGATTTGAGTTTCCTTCTCTGTGGGTAGTTCTGTCCACACAGGTTACAACCTCCTCTCTGCTCTAGTAGACTATTTCATGAGTTGCTGTGACCAAAAAAAAAAATGTGTCACCTCATGGCCAACCCTATGAAGAATAGCCCTTCCATACTTAGCTAGGCTGGCAGTTGGATGAGACTGTATTCAAAACCTATCCAATACGCTCAGCTGGTATATCCTTTGGGGCCTTAAAATCCCCTCCTCACTATGCTGACAGATTGCAACAGGACTTGAATAGAAGACCATACTCCTACCTTCCCCACAAAAAGGTCTATTAGTTGATCAGAAGGCATAAACTTGTTGGGATGTTTTTGATTTATACTGGTGAAAAGTTGACCACCTGAATAACTAACTTCAGGAACAGAGCTTTGAAACTAGAAACTGCCAGTCTCCAAGGTCTTTTTTTCCTTTTTTTACTAGGAAGACTAATCATTTAATCAAGCTTTTCCAAGCTTCTACATAAGAAACTTCTGGCATATATATCCAATTTATATTCATTTATATTGCTGTCCTCAGAGATGAGCCATAGCCCTTGTGTCTTTGCACAAATGATTTTGCGCAAACTATCTTTTTCCACTTAATAATGAGTAGGACTTATTAGTCAGAATGTTGTATATATTTTCTGACGTGGTCACTATTTGATGTTTTTGTTTTTCCATAGGGGAAGGAAAGGATCACTGGAAGGGTGGGGGGAGACAGTGAAATGATTGATATAAAGAGAAAAGTCATCAATAAAATATTTCCAGTTAAATAAATGAGACCCAGGGGCGGCTAGGTGGCACAGTGAATAGAGCGCCGGCCCTGGAATCAGAAGGACCTGAGTTCGGAGCCGGCCCCCGACACTTAATCCGCACAAACAAAAAAAAAAAACCTAGCCGTGTAACCTTGGGCAAGTTACTTAACCCCAATTGCCCGAAAGGGGCGGCTAGGTGGCGCAGTGAGTAAGAGCGCCGGCCTCGGAGTTGGGATGACCCGAGATCAGATCCGGCCTCAGAAAATGAGCACCCATGCATAAATCAAATGACTAGCCGTGTAACCTTGAGCAAGTTACTTAACCCCAATTGCTTTAAAAATAAATAAATAAATAAATAAATAAATAAATGAGACCCTTAGACTAGGCAGTTGGCATTTACATAGCCCCTTCAAGTGTGTGAAGCATTTGCATATATTCATATGAGTTTCACAACAGAATACTGTGAGGTAGGGACAATGAGTATTATCCCCATTTTACAGATGAGAAAACTGAGGGTCAGATCGCCTGGGAAACTTATCCAGAAAGCTACTAGGGTCTGAGGCAGGTCTTCCTGACACTAGACCCAGCATGCTAGCCACTCTTCCACAGTATCTCCCTCTGTCACTTAAGGCCTTTGTCAACACTTAAGTCCTTTGATCCCATTTCAGTTACTTTGTTCTGCAATTTTTTTCATCTCTAACATTTTGAGAAAGGAGATTTTTTAATCATATTTTCAGGTTTCATGCTTTCTAGTTAACTAGAAGGGCCTATGCCCATTTCCCATCTAGTAAAATGTAAGCTATGTGAAAATAAGGGCCATTTTTATTTTGGATTTTCTATTCCCTTTGTCCTGCAAATTGATAAATAAGTTTGTTGGATAGGGGGAGGAGGGGAATGTTCTATGGTTTTGCAAGAAACCTGTAATAACTGTAATTGAAGCACTCTTGACTGGTTTTTAAAGTCCAGAGCAACAGAGTTATTAGTATATGGCTCTGTATTATTATTGAATTACCAAGATGTCAACCTAAAATTGACAGCTAGGTGACTCAGAGAATAGAGTGTCAGACCTCAAGCCGGGAATACTCCTCTTCCTGAGTTCAGATCTGACCTGAGACACTTACTAGCTGTGTGACTTTGGGGTGTTAGGGGCGGGGATAGGCTTTGCCTTTACTGTGCTAATTTCCATATGAGGGCGTGGTTTAATGTATATAAGATGCTGTATGCGGAAGCATCTCTCTCTCGGGATGTGACCAGCCGTGAATAAACAACCCCTGAAACCTCGGGTGCTCTGTCTGGGTTAATTCCTCTTCGGAGGCCGGTGACGATCAAAGACTCGCCATGGGGATAGGTGAGTAGAGAGGACGGGGATATAATAGTTACAGATCAACCCACCGCCGGTGCCGTAGATAAGGCCCCCGGCAAGTGGCGCCTGAACAGGGATTGAGATCTGTAGGGACCGTCTGAGTCCGCTGGACGGACTCCCCCCAGACAGCCTCATCTCATAAGAAGGACGAGATGGGAGGATTGAATAGCATACCTGAATTTCGACCCGAGGAGAAGGGGGTTGTAGCCGCCCAGCTGTATAAGCTGTGCGCTAAGAGGGGGTATAAAATCCCCCTAAAAACCTGCCAAGCATTCATAGAAGGGTCGGGTGAAGAGGAGGAAAGTCACGGTGTGGGGCCACAAGAGGAGGATGAAGGGGAGGATGGGGGGGGAGGATGAGGGCCCCCCTCCCGTGTACCCCTGGGAAGAGTTAAGGAGGGCTAGAGGGGAAAGCCGCGAAAAAGATGGCGGAGACACGACACTTCCGCATTCTTCATGGGACACTGACCGGAAGGATAGTGGGTGTGACGCAGCTCAGATGCTGAGCGGGCCTAGACAGGAAAAGACAGGAGGATGGGGCGGGGCCTCTTCTAGACACCCGGAGGCCTGGGGCGGAGTTTCCCCGAGTTGCCCAGAAGCTTGGCTAGCTGCCCCAACGGCCATGGCTGAGCCTCCCCCATGCAGATTGGCAGCATTCAGGGACGGGGGGAGAGGACCCAGACCAGGGGCAACAGGTCTGGTCGCAGCCAGTGCCATCCGAACCTTTGAGCAGGGGGAGACAGTAGACTGGGATGACTGGGGAATATATCCGCTGATCGCCGACCCCCTTACGGGGCAGTGGCAGTACACCCCAGTGCCATTTATGGATACTGGGGCGGATTGCTCCGTGATAAATGGAGGCCAGTGGAAGCCTGAATGGCCACTGTCGGCGGGAGGGCAGCCAGTAACGGGGGTAGGAGGGAGACAGACTGCCCCTAAGGCAGCAAGGGCCCTGAAGTGGGCCGTGAAAGGCAAGACAGGACTGTTTAAACCTCTCTTCCTACCAGGGCTCCCATACGCCCTCTGGGGGCGTGATCTCCTCTCCCAATTGAATCTTTCTTTGGCCACTCCAGACAGTCTGCTGGGAAATGAGTGGGGGCCACTGCCGAAGGGAGCTTCTCCCCGCAGATCACTTGGATTGATAAGAAACCAATATGGGTAGAACAGTGGCCCCTGTCCCAAGAGAAGCTCACAGCGCTTAGGATGATTGTGGATACTTTATTATTAGAGGGGAAAATAGAGAAATCTCTTAGTCCCTTTAATTCCCCAGTATTTGTCATCAAAAAGAAAAGTGGAAAATGGAGGATGCTAGTTGACCTCAGAGGAGTTAACGCTGCCATGTTACCAATGGGAGCCCTCCAACCTGGACTACCCACGCCGGCAGCCATCCCAAGGAATTGGGAGATAATAGTGATTGATATTAAGGATTGTTTTTACAGTATCCCTCTTCACCCAAATGATAAAGAGAAGTTTGCCTTTTCTGTTCCCAGTGTTAACTTCCAGGCACCTTCCGAGAGATATCAGTTTAGGGTTTTGCCCCAGGGAATGGCAAATAGCCCAACCTTGTGTCAGTTATATGTGGCAGAGTTGTTAAGGCCAGCTAGGGAAAAATATAACAGTCTTATGATTATACATTATATGGATGATATATTGATCGCTGCACCACAGCTGCAGCTGGCAGAGAGTTGTTGGGCCCTAATAACCGAGTTGTTGCAAGGTAAAGGATTGCTGCTAGCCCCTGAGAAGGTGCAAAAGTCATATCCTTATGAATATTTAGGTCAAAAGGTTCTTCCCGAACAGGTTGTTAAAGATATTCCTGGCATTGATAAGTCCCAATATAGGACATTGAATGATTTTCAAAGGTTGGTGGGAACAATTCAGTGGATTCGCTCGGCAATCCCTATACCACAGTCACTTATGCAGCCATTATATGAGATTCTAAAAGGGGCGTCACAGTTGACCTCCCCTAGGACATGGACCCCCAAGGCAGAACAGGCATTGGAACAGATTTTGCAAAAAGCCTCTGTTTTGAGTCGCCAAGCCCCAGATGAACCTATATATTTTCAAATACTAAGAGATACAGGGCGATTTTGGGGATGCCTCTTTCAAAGACATGGATGTTTAGAATGGTTATATCCAAAAATTCCAAAAAAGATTATACAAGATAAATGGGAGACCCTAGCTTGGTTTTGTTTGCAAGCCTCTGAGCGCTGTCAACGCGCATTTGGGTGCAAACCTTTTCTTAATTTAGATCTATCAGGAGAGCTCAGTCATACACTTGCAGAAAATTCCCTGCTGTGGGCCACGGTGTTGACTAGTATGAATATTGCGAAAGTCACACCTCCCCCAGTGGTCCGGATGTATAGTGAATTCATTCTCAAACGCCACACGCCTGTAGTGGTCTCCGATCCAGTGGCCGGACCAAATATATTTACAGATGCCACTAAGAATGGCCGTGCTGTAGTTCACAACCCGTCACAACCAGCCACGTGGGTATTTGATACCCCATATACCTCCACCCAGAAGAATGAGTTATTTGCCATTATTAAAGCTGTAGAGTTGTTTGATACTATACCCATAAATTTAACTACAGACAGTATGTATTGTGCACTATTGCTTCCCCGCTTGGAACATGCCTATGTGTCTCCAGGATCCACCATAGCCGATCTTTTATTACAACTTCAACATAGAATAAAGGGTAGGAGACATTCCATTTATGTCCTACATGTGCGGTCCCATATATCTATCTCGGGACCTAATTTTCAAGGCAATGATGAAGCCGATAGTGCCCTATATATAGCCCACCAAGATCCTGATCCGGCCCGGCAGGCACACGGTAAGTATCATATTTCAGCTAGATCCCTCAGACGCCTCTATGGCATTCCTAAGATAGAAGCACGCTCCATTGTACGCTCATGCACCGCTTGCGCACCCTTCTGGCCGCGCCCCCAGCCAGAAGGCATCAATCCCAGGGGCAATTTGCCTAATGCCCTCTGGCAAATGGATGTCACACATTTAGGACAGAAACATATACATGTATCAGTAGATACCTTTTCTTCCTTTACCTTTGCCACGTTGCTACCCGGCGAGACTGTAAGACATGTAATATCACATTTGTACACTCAAATGGCCACCTTAGGTGTGCCAGAAGCCCTAAAGACTGATAATGGGCCGGCATATACCTCTAGGGCCTTTACAGAATTCTGCCTAGAATTTTCTATCAATCATACTACGGGTCTCCCCTATAACCCCACAGGCCAAGCCATGGTGGAGCGAGCAAATCGCAACCTGAAAACAACCCTCTATAAACAAAAAGGGGGAGTATGCAGGGGAATAACCCAAAAGGAATTGGCACAAGCCATTTTTACCATGAACTTTCTCCAATTTAGAGATGATGGCACCTCGGCCGCACAGAGATTTTTTGGAAAAACTGCGACCAAACACATAGAGTTGCCACCCCCCACAAAGGCCCTACCAGGAACTAAGATAATGTGGAGGGATGAAGAAGGAAAGTGGCATGGGCCGGTCACAGTGGTTGCAAGGAGACCAGGCCATTTATCCTTTTATCCAAATGAGAATTCTAGTCTCCCCGAAAAATGGATACCTGTACATAGAGCTAGAGATCTTGAATGAACCCAACCCGATTATCGGGATGAGGAGTTCCCTCTCTTTTCCTTTGCAGGGACATGGCCCACCATCCTGGGAATCCTGATGTGTGGAACGGCGATAGAACACCCCACCCCCGGACTCGCGACGCCTTGATGGGGGCCTCTTGGGGCGGGTTGGGTGCCTCTCTGTGTCTCCTCTTATTACTTATTGGGCTTTTATTTTGGTGCATATGCCGTGCATCCACCCGGAATAAGGGCTATATGTTACTTACCCAACAAGCCATCTTTGCTATAAGAGAAGGACAAGATCCTTCAGTTTGGCTCGCCGCCATGGAAGACATGTAACACCTTGGGGTAAGACGGGGCAAGCCCCATGACGGGCAACTTCTCCCACCCAGCCACCTAAGACAGGGCCCGAAGGTGTTGGGTCCCTAGGACGGGTAAGGTTTCAGGGATTGAGGAGACGACCCAAGCCAGGGCACCCCGCTCCCGGCGAAGCTATAAGCTTAGATGATGCGTAATGTTTAGCAAGGCTGCACCAGGCACCACAGCCCTGATAAAACAAAAAGGGGGAGATGTTAGGGGCGGGGATAGGCTTTGCCTTTACTGTGCTAATTTCCATATGAGGGCGTGGTTTAATGTATATAAGATGCTGTATGCGGAAGCATCTCTCTCTCGGGATGTGACCAGCCGTGAATAAACAACCCCTGAAACCTCGGGTGCTCTGTCTGGGTTAATTCCTCTTCGGAGGCCGGTGACGATCGAAGACTCGCCATGGGGATAGGTGAGTAGAGAGGACGGGGATATAATAGTTACAGATCAACCCACCGCCGGTGCCGTAGATAAGGCCCCCGGCATTGGGGAAGTCATTTAATCCGGTTTGCCTCAGTTTCTTCATGTGTAAAATGAGCTAGAAAAGGAAAGGGCAAACAGTTGTAGTATCTATGCCAAGAAAACCCCCAGATGGGGTCACAGAGAGTTGGAAATGACTGAACAACTTAAATTTATACTATTATTTTTGTACTATTTGCTATGAGCAACTAACTGTAAATCTCAAGATTATTAGCAATTATTATATTTAATTTGGCTCCAGTCAGAATAGGTTAATACTCTTTTCATGAATGAGTTTTTTATTTATATTTTTGAGTAATTCCACTTAAGTATTAAATTTATATAAAAAACAAGTGTGTAAACAAATAATCTTTACAGCATCATGTATTCTGAATACAGTATTTTTTAACCTTTCATTTTTACTGCATGCACTAATTGTCATAATTTTTTTACACTGAGATTTTAAATGCTGACCCTGGGATAAATAGTATAAGAAATATTCATATTAAAATGAGATTAAATACAACAAAATTATAAATAACTTACATTTATAAAGTGTGTTCTACATGTTACATGTTTTAGAATTATCTCATCCTCATATTATAGATGAAGAACCTGAAATAAAGGGTATGTGACTTGCCCAGGGTCACACAGCTAATAAATTGTCTGAGGTCAAATTTAAACTCGGGTCTTCCTGACTTCAGGACTGGCACTCTACCACCTAAAGCTCCCTAGCTGTCCCATCAGGAAATTTTGCTTTTTACTTATCTTGTAGTGAAGGCTGAAAGATACTCTAGGCAGTATTTATGAGAAGCAGTGATTAGCATAGTAACCTGAAATTCTAGCATATCTACTACTGAATTTTTTACCTTGCTTTTTTCTCTTATGGGCTAAATATCTGAACAGTTATAGATTGCATCATGTACCTTTTTGAAATGTAGTTTCTTATCAACAGTTTTAATTTTCTTAAACCTTTGTTATCCTTTTGACCTTCACTTTATCTTTTTAAAAAGTATGTTTTTATTGATACCTTTTGTTTTTACATCATAGTCATTTCCAAATATCCTCCATTTTAATGAACCCCACCTTGTAATAATAATCAAAAAACTTAAGCAAAATCAACCAACACAGTGACCCCTGTCTGATACCATATACAACATTCTTTACCCTTTACTCTTTTTTTTTTTTTTTTGCTTTTTGGAGGGGGGAGGGCAGGGCAATTGGGGTTAAGTGACTTGCCCAAGGTCACATGGTTAGTAAGTGTTAAGTGCCTGAGGTTGGATTTGAACTTAGGTCCTCCTGACTCCAAGGCCTATGCTCTATTCACTGTTCCACCTAGGCTTCCACCCCAACCCTTTACTCTTTATTCTTCTGAAAAGTAGGAAGGTACATTTTTTAATCATCATACTAACATAAGATGTTCTCAAAGCCTAACCTTGATTTGTAATTATATCAAATGGATTTGTGATCTTATTATCAATGTGAGCATTCCCTTCAAAAATACAGATCAGAACTACTCAATAGCTGGCCTTTCTGTTCCCTCATATCCCTGCCCCCCCAACCCCTAGTTTGCCAAAGGGGTTAGTGCTGAGGGCTCCCAAGTGTTGTGGGCCTTGCTCACTTTCTCTTGACATGGTAAGAATAGTAACATGAAACATTCAGAAGGAATTGATCTCTTCAATTAACCCCCACCTTTTTCATACACCTTTAGTAGTCTGGTGAAGTCTCTGCACCCTTTAAAACACAGAGGATTTCAGAGAAGTTGTCAGAATTTAAGCAAACAAACAAGTTCATGGATCCAGGGTTAAAAATGCCTGGTCTGTGGCTCTAGGCCCACCTCACCTCTGAGAAATTTTCTACTTCTTTGTTGACCCTCTATAGTGATCATTCACAGCTCTGTAGTCTGTGGACACACAGTTTATTAAATACACTGAAGTGATGTTTTGAAAGGTGGAGCCAAGATGGCAGAGAGAAGCCAAGAAGTTTCCTGAGCTCTCCCTTGTTTCCTGCAGAATCAAGCCTCTAAAAGAATTGTAGAGTGACAGAATCCACAAAAATATGAAGTGAAACAATTTTTAAGCCCAAGATAATTTAGAAGAACTTCAGGAAAAGTCTATATCACTTGGATAAAAGGGAAATGCAGCCCAGTGCATTTGGTGTCCAGGCAAGACAGTAAGCTCTTAGCTACAGTACAGATGAGCAACTGAGGCCTCATTGTTCTGGCTGAGTAGGCCAGTGGCACAGCCTTCAGTCCCAACACAGCAGGCAAACTGCCAGGCCCAGAACCCAGGGCACAATAGGCATGAGTAGGATGGGCTACCCTAGCCCAGTGGGTAAGCCACTAGCCCCAGAGAACCCAGCACAGAAAGCCAGTGACCAGAAACCTAGCCCCCAGTACAGGAAGCTTGGAACAGTGCCTCCTGTGCCCCAGAAGCAGAGGTTAACTTTTTTAAATGAGCAAAAAAAAAAGAGCCCTAACCATAGAACAGCAACTATAGTGACATGAAAGATTAAAACACAAACTTGGAAGGGAAAACAATCTCAAAATGCCTACATGTGAAGCCTTAAAGGGGAATATGAATTGGTCTCAAGCCCAAAAAGTCCTTTTGGAAGAGCTCAAAAAGTATTTTAAAAATCAAGAGAGATAGAAGAAAAATTGGGAAAAGAAATGAGTTATGCAAGAAAATCATGAAAAGAGTCATCTTGCTGATCCAGCCATTCTGGAGAGCAATTTGGAACTATGCCCAAAGGGCTATAAAAATGTGCATACCCTTTGACCCAGCAATACCACTTCTAGGGCTATATCCCAAAGAGATCATAAATGGGAAAAGGACCCACATGTACAAGAATATTTATAGCAGTTCTTTTTGTGGTGGCCAAGAACTGGAGATCAAGGGAATACCCCTCAATTGGGGAATGGCTAAACAAGTTATGGTAAATGAATGTAATGGAATACTGTTGTGCTATAAGAAATGATGAATAGGCAGACTTCAGAGAAACCTGGAAAGACATATATGAACAGATGCTGAATGAGGGGAGCAGGAGAACATCGTATACAATAACAGCCACAGTATGTGAGGACTGATTTTGATACTTAGCCCTTATCAGCAATGCAAGGACATAAAACAATTCCAAAGGACACATGATGGAAAATGCCAGCCACATCCAGAGAAAGAACTATTGAGCTGGAATGCAGAATGAAGCAAACTATTTTCTTTTGAGTTTTTTTTTCTTTCTCATGATTTTTCCCATTTGTTATAATTCTTCTGTGTAACATGATTAATGTGAAAATGTGTTTAGTAGGAATGTATGTGTAGAGCCCATATCAGATTGCAAGCCATCTCGGGGAGGGAAGGGGGAAGGAGGAGAAAATTTAAAACTTATGGAAGTGAATACTGAAAACTAAAAATAAATGATTTAATTAAAAAAATACATTAAAAAAGAAAAGAGTCACCTTGGAAAAGGAAACACAAAAATTAATGAAAGAAAATGATTCTGTAAAAAATAGAATTGGCTAAATGGGGGGAAAAATCAACTGAAGAAAAAACTTCTTTAAAAGTAGAATTGGCCAAATGGAAAAGGTGGTACAAAAGCTAACTGAAGAAGATAATTCCTTAAAAATTAGAATTGGGCAAGTGGAAGCCAATGACTACAAAACATCAAGAATCAGTCAAACAAAACCAAAAGAATGAAAAAATAGAAGAAAATGTAAAATACCGCATTGGAAAAACAATTGACTAGAAAATAGATCCAGGAGAGATAATTTAAGAATCATTCAACTACTTGAAAGTCATGACCAAAAAAAGGGAAAAGATGGACATTCAATGAAATTGGGGACTTTCAAATTTTCCTGATGAAAAGACCAGAGCTAAACAGAAAATTTGATCTTCAAATAACAAGACTCAAGGAAAACATAAAAAGGTAAACACGAAAGAAAAACAAACAAATATGGTATTCAATAAGGTTAAACTATGGTCCCTACATGGAAAGATAATACTTGTAACTATTAAGAACTGTATCTTTATTAGGGCAGTTAGCTGGAGTATACTTAGAGGGTGTCAGCATAAATTGACTTTGATGTGATGATAAAAAAAAAATTAAGGGGTTAAAAAAGGATTGTACTAGGAGAAGAGAAAAGGGGGAGGCAAAATGGTGTAAATTATATCACATGAAGAGACATGAAAGACCAATTACTGTAGAGAGAAAGGAGGCAATAACTGTTTGAACCTTACTCTCATTTGGATTTGGCTCAAAGAGAAAATAACATACACACTCAGTTGGGTAGAGGAATCTATCTTACTCTATTGGGAAGTATAAGGGAAAAGGGGAAAGAAAAGGAGGGACTGATAGAAGGAAAGGCAGATGGGGGAGGAGATAGAAGCAAAATACTGGTGAGGAAGGACAGGGTGAAAGAAGAGAGAAAAGTATAAGGGGGGGTAGGATGAAGGGAAATATACAGTAATTATAACTATGAATGTGAATGGGATGAATTCTCCCATAAAACAGAAGTGGATAGCAGAGTAGATTAAAAGCCAGAATCCTAATTATGTTATTTACAAGAAACACATTTGAAGCAGAGTAAAGGTAGAAGGCTGGAACAGGATATATATTATGCTTCAGCTGAAGTTAAAAAAACTGTAGTAGTAATCCTGATCTCAGATGAAGCAAAAGCAAAAATAGATGTAATTAAAAGAGACAAGGAAGGAAACCATATGTTACTATATTACTAAAAGATACCATAGATAATTAAGTAATATCAATACTAAACACACATGCACCCATTGATACAGCATCCAAATTCTTAGAGAAGTTAAGTGAGTTACAGGAAGAAATAGATAGCAAAACTGTACTAGTGGGAGACCTCAACCTCCCTCTCTCAGAACTAGATAACTCTAACCATAAACAAGAAAGAAGTTAAGGAGGTGAATAGAATTTTAGAAAAGTTAGATATAAAAATTAGATAGGCCTCTGGAGAAAACAATGGGGATAGAAAAGAATATTACCCCCCACCCCCCCAAAAAAAAGAATATACCTTTTTCTCAGAAGCTCATGGCACCTACACAAATGTATTAGGGCATAAAAACCTCATAATCAAATGTAAAAAGATAGAAATGTTAAATGCATCCTTTTCAGATCATGATATAATAAAAATTACATGAAAGAAAGGACCATGGAAAGATAAATTAAAAATTAGTTGAAAACTAAATAATCCTAAAGAATGAGTGGATCAAACAACAAATCATAGAAACAAGGTGGAGCCATGATGGCAGAGAGAAGCCAGGAAGTTGAACTTACAAAAAGACAGAGTAAAACAATTTTCCAGTTTAAGATAGCTTAGAAGGACTTCAGGAAAGGTCTATCTCACTTGCGAGAAGGGGAGCACAAGGCACAGATCAGCAACTAAGGCCCCTTAGTCCTGGCTTAGCAGGCCAGTGGCACAGCAGACCAGCTCTGAGGCCTCCAGTCCCAGTGCAGAAGGCAAGTTGCCAACCCCAGGAACCAGGCACCAACAGGTGCAACTAGGCTGGGCCACCCCAGCACAGTGAGCTAACCTAAGGCCCCAGTATACAAGGTCAGTGACCAGGCCCCTGGTCTCCAGCATAAGAAGGTTGGGACAGTTCTCCCTGTGCCCCAGGAAGAGAGCTCAATGCTAAAAGGCACAAAATAGGCCCCCCCAAAAATGAACAAGAAGCAAAAATGAATGTTGGCCATAGAAAGTTACTGTGGTGACAGGAAGATCAAAACTCAAACTCAGGAGGACAACACTGTCAATATACCTACATCTGAAACCTCAAAGGGGAATATGAATTGGTCTCAAGTCCAAAATACCTTCATGGAAGAACTCAAAAAGGATTTTAAAAGTCAAGTAAGAGAGGTAGAAGAAAAATTGGGAAAAGAAATGAGAGGTATGTAAGAGAGAGTCAACAGCTTGGGAAAGAAAGGACAAAAATTGAGTGAAGAAAACAATTTCTTAAAAAATACAACTGGCCGGGGGCAGCTAGGTGGTGCAGTAAGTAGAGAGTCGGCCCTGGAGTCAGAAGGACCTGAGTTCAGATCCAGCCTCAGACACTTGAGCACACACAAACAAAAACCTAGCCGTGTGACCTTGGGCAAGTTACCTAACCCCAACTGCCCTCCAAAAAGAAAAAAAAAATACAACTGGCCAAATGGAGAAAAAAAATCCACCAAAGAAAACAACTCCTTAAAAAGTTGTATTGGCCAAATAGAAAAGGAAATACAAAAGCTAACTGAAGAAAATAATTCCTTAAAAATAAGAATTGGGAAAGTGGAAGTTAATGATTCTATGAGACATCAAGAATCAAGTCAAACAAAATCAAAAAACCATCAGTGGGTTGGGAGCTCCCACCTAACAACCACAGCCTTTTTTTGCCATGTTTCCAAATAGCTATCAGGAAGCTTCCTTCTATCAGCAGCTACCATGGTACAATAGTCCTAATTCTCAAAATCTAGTCAAACTTGTGTCTGAACAGAATATTTCCCTTCTTCCACATTTGCCTTTGAAAGGCAAATCCAAATTTCAAGGGCACAAGAGAGGTAGGAGAGAATTCCCCAACCCATCATCCCAGTTTTGTCACTATCCTGACTTCTCATGCAGCTCTCATGCTGGCACTCAAAAATTCCTCTGTTGTTCATTCATCCAGTTGTGTCTGATTCTTCATGACCCCATGGATCATAGCACACCAGGGGCCTTCTATCCTTCACTATCTCTCAAAGTCTTTCCAAGTTCACATTCTTTGTTTCTGTCACTATCTCTCCATCCTCTGTTGTCCCCTTTTGCTTTTGCCTTCAATCTTTGCCAACATCAGGGTCTTTTCCAAAAAGTCCTATCTTCTCATTATGTGACCAAAGTATTTAGGCTTCAGCTTCAGTATTTGACCTTCCAGTAAATAGTCTGAATTAATTTCTTTAAGTTTTGACTGACTTGATCTCTTTACTGTCTAAGAGACTCTCAAAAGTCTTTTCTAGCACCACAATTCAAAAGTGTCAATTCCGTGGTGCTTGGCTTTCCTTATAATCCAAATCTCAGAGCCATACATTGCTACTGGAAAAAACATAGCTTTCCCATAAAGACCTTTGTCTGCAAGCTGGTATGCCTGCTCTTTAGTATGCTAAAAAGTCTAGATTTGCCATAGCTTTCCTTCCAAGAAGCAAGCAACAATCATGTCTGCTGTTACCATCTGCAGCGATCTTTGAGCCCAAGAATATAAAATCTGATACTGCTTCCATTTCTTCTCCCTCTATTTGCCAGGAAGTAAAGATACCAGTTGCCAAGATCTTAGTTTTTTTGATGTTAAGCTTCAAGTCAGTTTTTACACTCCCTTCTTTCACTCTCATCAAGAGGCTTCTTAATTCTTCTGCACTTTATGCCATCAGAGTCCTCTCACAGTTTTTCTCTGTTGTAAGCAAGCATGTGTCTATGAAAAGCATGGCAAATGACATCAGGCCTTTTTCTACAATTACCCAGGGTACTGGAGCAAGGGATATTTGGGGAGGGGAAGTGAGGAAGGGAAGAGGGCGCCAGTTATATAAAACTTTGAGATTCCTTGTTGCCATTTTGTTTCATGGTATTTATTCTCTACATATTTCAGTCAACTGTAAGATGGTCAAACAAAAAAACCCTGTGATTTACCATGTAATTTCACTTGTGAAAGCATTGCCTATTTCCTCCTAATACTATAAGATTTTCTCAGATAAGAACATGGGTTCTAATCCCTAGTCAGTGGGTTAGGAGCTCCCAACTCCTTTTATTAAGGGTTTCCTTAATTTGTATGTAGATTATTCTAATAAAAATTTTATCTGGAAGGGAAAGTAGGTAGATAGTTATTGATGAAGTTAATAAAGATTTCCCCCCCCCATCTTTAATATTTTTAAATCTATAATAGCTTTATAGTATCTGAAGAATTGCTCCCCCAGTGCCCTTACCATTGTATTGGTTCCAGGATGGACCTCTTCTGGCACTTGGCCCACCCCTGCTGCTTTTCCCATTTTTGTTTTCTTCACTTCTATCTCTACCTCTTCTATTAGTACATTCAAGATGATAGTTTTAGAGTCCTAGTATAATGATTCTACCATGCTTGATGGTGGTAAGAGTTGCAACTGCATTTATAGGATAATGAAATGTAAGAACTGGAAAGAAAGGTCATCTAGTCAAACTTGTATCTAAACAGAATTCCTTTGCAGAATTCCCAAATAGTTATTCAGTTTCCAGTTGAATCACTTTGGTAATGGGGACCTCATTATCTCCTGAGGTAGTATGTTCAACTTTTATAAAACTATTTTTTCTCTTAATAGTATTTTATATTTTTCCAATTACATGTAAGGATAGTTTTCAATATTCTTTTTTATAAAATTTTGAGTTCCAAAATTTTCTCTTTCCCTCCCCCTTCCCCAAGACAGCAAGCAATCTGATAAAAGTTATACATATATAATCATGTTAAACATATTTCCATGTTAGTCGTGTAATGAAAGAAGACTCAGAACAAAAGGGGAAAGCCACAAGAAAGAAAAAAAAAAGTGAAAACTTCATGCTTTGATCTTTATTCAGACTCCATAGTTCTTTCTCTGGATGTGGATAACATTTTCCATCACGAGTCTTTTGGAATTGTCTTGGATCATTGTATGCTGAGAAGAGCTAAGTCAATTATAGTCAATCATCACACAATGTTGCTGTTGCTCTGTACAATGTTCTCCTAGTTCAGCTCCCTTCAGTCAACATCCATTCATGTAAGTCTTTCCAGGTTTTTCTGAAATCTGTCTGCTCATCATTTCTTATAGCACAATAGTATTCTATTATATTCATATGCCACAAGTTGTTCAGCCATTCCATAGTGATGAATGTCCCCTCAATTTCTAATCCTTTGCTACCACAAAAAGAGCTGCTATAAATATTTTTATACATGTGGGTCCTTTTCCCTTTTTTGTGATCTTTTGGGGATACAGCCCTAGAAATGGTATTGTATAAAACTTATTAGTAGACTTAGGGTGCCTGGCTTGGAGTCTGGGTTCAAGTCCTGAATCTGACACATGCTGACTGCCTGACCTACACAGAGGAAGATACCTAACTTCTCAGTGCCTCAGGTAACTTTCTAAGGTTTTATATTTCAGAACAGATGTCCATTTTCAACTTTAGAAGTTCCTTAATATGAATTTCCTTTATAGATGACCTAAAGCAATTGAATTGCAAGTTGAAACAAAAAAAGAAGAAGAAGAAGGAAAAATTTGCCTCTAGGCACTTTTATTCATTGTGCCTCATTGGCTCCTCTGGGGGCCAAGCAAAACAAGCCTAATCCCTCTTTCATATAACAGCCCTTCAAATACTTGAAGCTAGCAGTCATGTTGGCCTTGAACTTTTTCCAGACTAAATATTCCCTGTTCCTTCTACAGAATCTCAGAGGATAGCTTTTCTAGTCTCTTAAGTATCCTCATCAATTCAGCAACAATCAGTTAAATTACTGATTGTAAGAGGACTGCAAACACTATCTCCCCTTCACAATTCCTTAGTCTTTCTAATGCAGTTAGTTTGACAGCTCCTTTGCACAGGTAAGGAATTCACAGGGGTGGGATATTGAATATGTTACTAAAATTTTTCCCCCAAAGAATTAGTCAGTTTTGCTGATTTTTTCTCCTCTTTCTACCTTTAAACCCTCCCCAATACAGTTTCTCCTTCTCTCTACTGACAAAATGAGCTTCCCAGAGCACAGGTCTTACCATATAACCCCTCTATTTAATAAATTTCAGTGATTCCCTATTTTCTCTGGGATCAACTAAGAAATCATATTTGAAATCCAGCCTCAGACACTTAACACACACACACACACACACACACACACACACACACACACAACTAGTCATGTGACCTTGGGCAAGTCACTTAACCCCAATTGCCCTACCTTCTCCCCCTCCAAAAAAAGCAAAAAAAAAAAAAAAAGAAATCGTATTTGGTTTTTAGATACCTTTATAACCTGGCACCTTCCTAACTTTCAGTCCTTTTACTCCCCCTTATATTGTAAAATCTAATGACACTGTTTTCCTTACTATTCTCACACATGGTATGATTTTCCACCTGTGGATTTTTTAAATTAATTTTTTAAAACAGCAGAATTCTGCTTTCTCTTACTTAGAACTATTCCTTCCTATATTCTGACCTCTTTTTTATTCTCCCCTTTCTTGTCTCCCCTTTCACTCCTGTTTCCCTAATGGAATGTATTTCTTTACTTAACTATGTTTAAGTGGAAAGATAGGAATGTGCATTTTCCCCTTCTTTGACCATTAAAGATAAGAGTGAGATTCAAGTGTTACCCTCTCTCCCCTTCCTCCTTGTTTGTCTAGACTTCTATCCTGATTATGTCAGATAATGATCAGATAATTTCCTATTTCTTCTTTATTTCCCTTCGTGTATCACTTTTCCCTTTTCTTTCCATTCTTCTTTTAAAAATTATCAAAATATAACAGAAATATTCCCAGGTACTCTGTCTACACTTCCTCTATGATCCCTAGGGTTCAGAGGGGGAAAATGCATTAGTTTATACTTTTTTTTACCCTGATAATTGCTTGCTCATGTTTACCTTTTTATGTTTCTCTTGACTTCTTTCATTGTACTACACAGTTTCTACTCAGCTCTGGTCTTTTCATGAGGGCTATTTGGGGGTCCTCTACTTAAATTTTTTAAAACGGGGAAAAAATCAGTTTTTCACTTGGGTTATATGAAGTTTTGCTGGCTAAGTTATTCTTGTTTGTAAGCTTATACCCTTTATCTTTTAGACTATCATATTGCAAACTCTCTGCTGCATAATAGAGGTAGCTACTAAAATGTGTATAATCCCAATTATGTATCCTGAGTATTTGGATTCTTTCTTTCTGACTATTTGCAGTATTTTTTCTTTGACCTAGAAACTCTGGGTTTGGGCTATAATACTATTATGAGTTTTCATTTCAGGGTTTCTTTCAGGAGATGACTGAAGGATTCTATTTCTGTTTTGCTCTCTGATTTGAAAAGTTCCGGGCAATTTTATTTTATGACTTCTTGAAATATGATAGTTGGGCTCCTTTTTTTTTTAGTCATGGTTTTCAATTAGTCCAATGATTCTTAAATTATCTCTCCTCAATCTGTTTTCTATATCAGTTGTTTTTTTTCTATGAGATACCCCATATTTTCTTGTATTTTTCAAACTTTTGACTTCATTTTAATATATCTTCTTGTCTCATGTAGTCATTAGTTTTTATTCAAGCCATTCTAGTTTTCAGAGAGTTTGTTACTTGGGCAAAGTTTTGTACCTCTTGTGCCAAGCTATTCATTCTCTTTCCAATTCTTTCTTTCATAGTTTTCATATCTTTTCCATTTTTTTCTCTAGCTCGCTCATTTAATTTATAAAAAATATTTTTAGCTTTAGAAAAACACATTTTTCTTTCCAGGAATTCTAATTGAATTTGTGCCCAAACTGTACTTTTCTTTGAGATTATTTTTTTTTTTTTTGGTAAATATTATAGAATCATTTTCTTCTGTGTTTATGTCTTGAACATCTTGGTTGCCATAATAACTTTTTATGGTAGGATTCTTTGTTGTTGTTGTTGTTTGTTTGTTTAATCATTCTTTCAGCCTGCTTCCTGATTTTGGATTTTATGTTAGGGCCAGGATCTGCTTACTTCTGGAGGAAAGGTCTGGTCTGGTCCTGCTGCTACTTTGAATATTGTTCCAAGATCTCAGGGATAGCTTGCATTGGAGAACTGCAAGCTTTTAATGCTCCCAAAGTGGTTGTATTAAGGTCAACATTTCAATGGTGCCCTCCTGGTCTGAGTCCTGAAAGTTCCTGACCTGAGTTTGAATCTGAGCAATATGCTTGTGGGCTTGCCCCATTTGGAGTTCTGATAGACTACTGCTGAACTCAGCCACTCTAAGCCAGCTGGAATGCTCTGCTGGTTCAGAGCAACAGAACTCTTCCTTTTGTCCTGGGATTCCTACCTCGGTTATTCCTTCATAGGCTTCCTCATGGGTTGGAAACTGTGACTGAGCCTATGCTCCACTCCTGGAGCATGAATCACACAGTTGCTGCTTACTCCTGAACTTTTTTTTACTTGATACATAGCATAGGACCTATGACCAATCCTTCTCCTTTTTATGTAGCCTAGGATAAGAGCTTTTTAGGTTGCAATAATATGTTGATTCATGGGACTTACAGTCTAACAGCAATACTCTTACCCCAAGTCTCTTTTTTTCTCATTAAAAATGCTTCCTGGATCTCTCCCCACTCCAGTTCATCCTACACATTAGAACCAAAGGGATTTTCCATAAATACAGCTCTGATCATGTTACTCCCCTTCTCAATTAACCTAGTGGCTCCCTATTGCCTCTAGGAAAAGTATAAACTCCTCTGTTTAGCTTCTAAAACCCTTTAGAACCTGACCCCAACCTATCTTTCCATCCTCACTGGATATTACTCCCCCTTCCACATTCTATGATCTAGCCAAACTAAGTTTCTCTTTGTTCCTTTCACAAGTTACTCCATGTCCTATCTCTGTGCCTTTTCATTGGCCATCTCTCATCCCTGAAATGAATTCCCTTCTTAACTCTATCTCAGAAGCCTCTTCTTTTAAGATGCAGATAAAGCACCTCTTCTACATGAAGTCTTTCCTGATCCCTACCAAACACTAGTGTACTTCCTCCTAAACTGACTTATAATTAATAAGTTTACATTTATCCTTTTATATTCTGCTGTATAAACTTATGTCTGTCCTTATTATCTTCTTCATTAGAATATTAGGTCCTTGTGTATAAAGGTTGTTTCATTCTTTGTACCTATATCCCCAGCACCTAGAATGGACATGGCACATAATAGGTGCTTATTTTTATTTTAACCCAAGAGGAAGACAACATTTATCTCTGTTAAATTCCATCTTGTTAGATTTAGGTCTACTATTACAACTTGTCAGTGTCTTTTTGGATTCTGATTCTATCATTCAGTATGTTAAGTATGTCTTCTGACTTAATGTTGCCCTCTGTGCTGTCAGCTGCCAGCTGTGTCAAAATCAAACTGTGGACCACATATTGACTTAATCATAAATTCACATTATCTATGTTGTATTGTATTTTTATTTACTTGGTTAAATATTTTCCAATTACTTTTTTTTTTGGAGGGCAATTGGGGTTAAGTGACTTGCCCAAGGTCACACGGCTATTTTTTTTTATATTAAGTGTCTGAGGCCAGATACAAACCCAGGTCCTCCTGACTCCAGGGCTGGTGCTCTATTCACTGTGCCAACTAGCCTCCCTTCCAATTACTTTTAATTTGGTTCAGGCTCACCTTGGAGTTTTGGACCACAAGAGATCCAAGTTTGACATTTTTGACCTAAGATATTGATAGAAAGCAGGGGAGTAAAAAGGAAAATCACAAATACTGGAGGGGATTTGGAAAAATAGGGACATTAATGCACTATTGGTAGAGTTGTGAACTGGTCCAACAATTCTGGAGAACAATTTGGAACAATTCCCAACAAAGCTAAAAACTGTGCACACCTTTTGACCCATCAATACCATTATTAGGTTTATATTCCAAAGAGATAAAGGAAAAAGTAAAAGGACTTATAGGTGCAAAAATATGTCAGCTCTTTTTAAGGTGGCTAAGAACTGGAAATTGAGGGGATGACAATCAATTGGAGAATGGCTAAATAAATTATGGCATATGATTGTGATGGAATACTATTGTGCTATAAAATGATGAGAAGGAAGGTTTCAGAAAAACTTAGGAGAATTTCTATGAACTGATACAAAGTGAAGTGAGCAGAACCAGAAGAACATTCTACACAGTGACAGCAATATTGTAGTCTAATCAATTGTGAATGACTTAGCTATTCTCATCAATACAATGATCCAATACAATTCTGAAAGACTCATGATGAAAAATGCTGTCCACTTCCAAAGAAAGAACTGATGGTTCTGACTGAAGGTTGAAGCATACTTTTTTTTACTTTATTATTCTTGGATTTAGTTTTTATTTTGTCTGCATTTTCATTTGCAACATTACTCATATGGAAATGTTTTACATGGTTATACATGTATAATCTAAATCAAATTGCTTGCCTTCTTATAGAGGGAGATAAAGAATTTGGAACTAAAAATGTTAAAAAAAATTTTGTTTATGTGTAATTGAGAAAAACAAATTAAAAAAATAAAAGAAGTGGAGCTAGAGGAGGAGTAAAGTAAAGTGGACTTGAACTCTTCCTCAAAGTGGTGGTTCTAGGAGGAATACCAATGGCAACATGCATGCATGGGGCAGAGGGATCTTCCAGAGAAAGGAGAAAGATAAAAACAATGGATAAATCAAGAAAGTCAAATACAGAGAATTACTATTCTTGTCTCTGAGGGCAGAACTAAGAGCATTAAGCTCTTACTTTGAATCGTCCATTATGATATTTCAAATCCCACTCTTTCCATTTCCAAAGTTAACACCAGTATCACCTCATACCTAAACTGTTGCCATAGAGTTCTCACCATAGAGTTCTCAAAGTAAGAAGCAGGTTGAGGCTTCAGGTTAGGGAAAAACTTCCTAACAATTAGAGCTATCTCTAAGTAGAAGGGGCTGCTTGTGGAGGTATTTTTGTAGGGGGTTTCCCCTCTATAGAAGTCTGCGAACAAAGACAAGGTGACTTGTCTGCTATGTTTTCAAGAGGATTTGTGTTCAGGCATAGGTTGGTGTAGAAAGATCCTGATATCCTTTTTAGCTCTGAAATTCTGTGAAATAACTTCATGGAGGAAGCATAACTTGAGCTGGACCTTGAAGGACAGATAAGATTTGGTCAAGTAGTGCCATGAGCAAAGGAAGACATAGTGAGCAATATAAATGGCATGTTTATTACTGGTGGGAAACGGGGGTTTGCTGGCAAGAAGCAATGGAAAACAAAGTTGGACAAGCATAGTGAAGGACTTTGAATGCCAAGCTAAGGAGTTTGTATTTTAACTTATGGATGTTGAAAGTTTTTGAGTAGGAAACTGATTGATGAGCGCAGTATTTTTAAGATTAATTTGCCAACCATGTCCAAAATATATTGAAGGTAGGACAGTGTGGAACAAAGGGGCTGGTGAGAACTCTATGGCAACAGTTTAGGTATGAGGTGATACTGGTGTTCACTTTAGAAATGGAAAGAGTGGGATTTGAAATATCTTAATGGACGATTCAAAGAAGGATCAATAGGATTTTGGTAATGGGAAGCAAGAGAGAGGGAAGATTCGATTCGATTAGATTGTGAACTTCTTGAGGGTAGAGATTGGGTTTTTCTTCTTTTTGTACCCCTAGAGCTTAGCACAGTGCTTGGCACATAGTAAATGCTTAAAAAATGTTTGTTAACTGACTGTGACATTTACAAATTTGAGAGAAATAATTTCTGGGTAGTTAATCATTTTATTAATAATTCTAATATTTTATTAATATAAGAAATGGTCATTTGGCCATCTTTCTTGGACTAATGATGACTCATGGCTGTGGGCTTACAGTTTATATGCTCTTGGAAAAGGAGGTGGACCTGAGGATGGAAATCAACTTTAATTGGTTAACAAGTAATGAGAAAATGAATATTATAATGAGAGGTGGACTTATTCCAATGAGGGCCTTGAGGTACTTGACACTGGGGACCCAAATCTTGGTCAAAGAGATTCATCAATTTCTATAACTCCCATGGGACAAAAGGGAGAATCCATATTTTTTTTTTTTAAAGCAATTGGGGTTAAGTAACTTGCTCAAGGTTACACGGCTAGTCATTATTTATGCGTGGGTGCTCATTTTCTGAGGCCGGATCTGATCTCGGGTCATCCCAACTCTGAGGCCGGATCTGATCTCGGGTCATCCCAACTCTGAGGCCGGCACTCTTACTCACTGCGCCACCTAGCCGCCCCTTTAGGGCAATTGGGGTTAAGTAACTTGCCCAAGGTCACACGGCTAGGTTTTTGTTTGTATGGATTAAGTGTCGGAGGCCGGCTCCGAACTCAGGTCCTTCTGATTCTAGGGCAGGCGCTCTATTCACTGCGCCACCTAGCCGCCCCTGAGAATCCATATTTTCCCAGGCCTGAGTAAACACAATGAGTAGGAATTCACCCATTTGCCTAAACTTAGAATTTTTTTTACCATCTTTGATTAGACATCCTGGCTCGTTTAAGTGTCTGCCCAAGATTTCCCACATTGGTTGATTTCTGGTTAAGGAAGTAGAAAAGAAGAAAAATCTTGGTCCTAATTCAATTTAGTTATTAATATATGAAAGGAATAATCATTTCTCTTGTGACTGAGTGCAAGATAACTTCCTATTTTGAGACTAAGTGTCTGGAAGAATGATGGCATATTTAATGAAGTAATATTTGGAGAAAGGCATGGTACAGTGGATAAAAAGCTGGACTTAGGGAGGGTTCTATGATTTTTTTTAGTCATGTCCAACTCTTTATGACTCCATTTTGGGTTTTCTTGGCAAACATAGTAGAGTGGTTTGCCATTTCCTTCTCCAGCTTATTTTACAAATGAGGCAACTGAGGCAAATATGGTCACTTAGGAGCCAGGGTGAAAGAGAGGGAACTGGGGAAGGAAAGTCTTTTCCCTCTCATGGGTTCAGTTCATCTTTACCTCTTAACTTGGCAGACAAGAGTTGCTGAAAAGAGTGTGGCAGGAAAGTGAAAAGCTCAATCATACCAGTTTTAAAAATGGAAGCAGTCAATTAAAGGAGGCTACTCCCATCCATAATGTAGGGGATATAGTAATTTCCATGTTAGACAAACTGTACCTACTCATAAGGCCCCTCAGGGTATCTCCATGTTAGAACTGGCCATCCTTAGAGAAGCCCAGGCCATTATTATTATTATTATTATTATTATTGCTAATAATAATAAAAGCAGCTAGATAATATAGTGGATAGAGTGCTGGGCCTGTAGTAAGGAAGACCTGAGTTCTAATCTAGCTTCAGATACTTACGCTTTGTGTGAACCTAGGGAAGTCACTAAACTTCGCCTAAGTTTCTTCAACTATAAAACATGGGTCACAATGGCATGGGGCATGGGCACAAATGACCTCATAGGGTTGTTGTAAGGATCAAATTAGACAACATTTGTAAAGTGTTTAGTTCAGTGCTTGGCATATAATAGGTACTTAACAAATGCTTATTTCCTTCCCCTAATAATAAGAATGTCTAACATTCGTATAGTGCTATAACATTTGTAAAACAGATATCTCATTTGATCCTCATTAACAACCCTGAGAGACATGCTATTATCATCCATATTATATAGATGAGGAAACTGACACTGAGCAAGAAGTTAAGTGACTAGCCCAAGGTAACTGAGTCAGGTCTTCTCTGTCACCTAGCTGCCTAATTTAGGGGGAAATCAATTCCATTTAGACTTTTTTTTTAACTGACAATAAGGGGCAGCTAGGTGGCACAGTGAATAGAGCAGCAGCTCTGGCTTCAGGAGGACCTGAGTTCAAATCCAACCTCAGACACTTAGTAGCTGTGTGACCTTGGGCAAGTCACTTAACCCCACCTGCTCTGCCCTCCCCCCTCCAAAAAAAAAGCAAAAATAAAATAAAATAAAAATGAAAACTGACAATAAGAAAAGCAGAAATGTTCAGAAGGTAGTTGGAAATAGAGACTGGAACCTGGAAAAGAGATCAGGACTGGAAATACCAAATTAGGCATCACTTCCACAGAAGACTTGAAAATAGATTTTAAATGTAGAGGTCCTTGTGACACTGCTCATATGGGCCATAGTTTAAATGTTTCTATTTCCAACTAGGTCATTAACTGCTAAAGGACAAGGCTCTCATCATTATTTGGTAATCCCTTTAGTACCTAAGTGCTGTGCTTTGGAACTTTAGATGGGTTCCTTACAACTATAGTTTCCTTATGATAGATTTAGAGCTAGGAAGGGCTTTAGCGATCATCTATTTTAACCCCTCATTTCTCATATGCCCAAAGTCACAAGGCAGTGTAAGGTAAAGTCATGGTTTAAACCCAAGCCCTCTGACTCCAAATCCTGGTGCTTTGCTCACTGCACCACCCTTGCTTCTCGATTTCTGCTTGGGACACAAAGGTAGATGGAAGGAAGATAGAGACTGGTATATCCTGAGGTTGTTGCTGGGAGAGAGAGGGTGTGGAACAAGTAGTACCAGGCTTGGATGAAGGAGGCCTAGCGCTAGGAATAAGAACTACACCATTTGGAAGCGTCTTATTAATTAAATATTCTTGTTGAGTCTATGTGCTGTTAGCACTCTACATTCTAGAACACTGGGTCAAAGTTTGGTCTGCCCTATCTTAGTTATAGCACTGTTACAGTGGCCATCTTCACAGTGGAAGAATCTCTACTTCTACAGTCTCCTCCTTTGGTGACTTTGTCCCCAAACCACCATTGAGAAAGCCCTCTTACTCCAAACCAGATTCAGTCCATGAATCCTCAGACTCCATCTAGATCTTACCCTCACTTGTGCCTCCCCCTACTCTTTGCCTTTTATGTAATGTCTTCCCCCATTTGAATGTAAGGTTGAAGGCAGGGATTGTTGGTTTTTGCTTGTATTTGTATTCTCAGCATTTAGCATAGTTCTTAGCACATAGTCAGTGCTTAACAAATGCTCTATCCATCTTTCTATCGTCTATTTGTTCATCTACCATCTATCCACTTATCTATCATCTCTGTATCATCTATTCATCTCTCTATCATCTCTATATCTCTATTCTATCTATCTCTCAGTTTTGAAGTCCTGGTACCCCAGGTACCTTCATGCTACCCATGATCCGATGACCACTTGGGACTGTGATGGTCAAGTACCATTCCATTTGACCAAGACTCCATCAGAAAGAATACAAGTCAACATTTAGGCAACATTTGGTGGGAGAGAATTTTGCCACATACTCAGTTGTTTGTCCTTTGTTGTTGAAGAGGATCAATGACATCATGAAGGTGATGTCTTGACTTGCAGGAGAGTTTGATTTAAGTGAGACAGAGTTGCACAAAGTTGTCAATCTCACTCTCTCTTCTAGAATCATTGAAGTCCAGTGGCAATTTAAAAGTCAGGATGACTGGCAATGGAACGGGGTGCAGTGGATGATGTTGGCATCTTCCATGACTGACCAAGCTCTAAGCACTCCACAGTGCCTGCTTAAGTCAACTTCATGGCTGTTGGAATAAATTATTCTCATCCACCCATTCTGCTAGGGTAAGTCTTTACAGGCTTAGGATAGACATCCCCCTAATTTACTGATGGGTTTGAGGCCTGTTACCTTCAACTTGGTTTAGCCCATCTGCCATATGGTTTTATCTGAGTATGGCCACTGTGTATGCTACAGTTTCTTGGAGCCACAGGTGAAAATTGGTTGCCAGGTAGACACCAAAGGTGAATGAGAAGCCCTCCCACCAGAGGTGATAGTTCTCTTAGAATACCTCATACACCTCCACATGCCAAGAAACGCTATATTTGAGGGCATAAAAGATCACAAGCTGCTGATATTTCTTGCTTTTGTATAGTATTTTCACTTTTTGAAATAAAAGTTATATATCAACAGTGAGATCTCCCATTTTCAAATTTGCTTTGACTGTTCATTTGATCCAGAAATATCATCTGCTAATCTCTTCCCTCTCTACATTATTTTCTATAAAACTGCTTTTTGCCAGCTTAATCATTGATTAATTGGAAGCTTTCTCTAACACATGTTTATGCCCATCTCATCCCTCACCAATCCATCCTTCAAAAAGCTGCAAAAAAAGTCATTGTCCTAATGTACAGGTCTCATTATGTCTCTCTTCCTGAAAACCCTTTAGTGGATCCCTAGGGCTTCTATAAAGAAACACAAACTCTTAAGCTTGGCATTTTAAAATCCTTCATATTGGGGTGGCTAGGTGGCACAGTGAGTAAGAGTGCCAGCCCTGGAGTTGGGATGACCCAGGATGATTGAATCCGGCCTCAGAAAATGAGCACCCACACTTAAATAATCACTGGCCGTGTAACCTTGAGCAAGTTACTTAACCCCAATTGCTTAAAATAAATGAATAAATAAAATCCTTCACATTTATTGATCAAAAGAAAGGCTCCATCTACACCAAAATATTTATGGCAGCACTTTTTATGTTAGCAAAGAATTGGAAACAAAGTTGATACTGATGAACTGAGGAATTGTGGTGTATAAATATAATGGAATATTTCTATCCTGCAAGATATGATGAATACAAAGAAGCATGGAAATATCTAGATGAACTGATGCAGAGTGAAATAAATAGAGCCATGGTAATAATAGACTATAACAATGACTATAACAATATCAATGGAAAAAAACCACCACTACAAAACAATAAAAAATGAATGTTGCAAAATTACAAAGATCAAATTTGGCCCAAAGAAAAGATATGAGAAGACATCTACCCTCCACTCCTTTGCAGCTGATGAGGGTAATCAACAAATACAATACAACATAGGTAATGCTAATTTGTGTTTTTTCTAAGTCAATATGCTGCTGTCAGGAATCCCTTTGGATTTGAGTTTGACTCTTTTGCTATATGCCATTTATTTTGTGCATTTTTAATGGTACGTTGTAGCCAACTTACCATGCTCTCATCATCTGGACAATTAGATATTCCTCAACTTTATGATTCACAACCATACAACAAGCCTGGAAAAATGCTGCTGTTAAAAAGATGAGTCACTTTTAGGGACCACAACTGGTTCTACCAAACTGGAAAGGTTTTGAGTAGAGGCCCAGGGATGGACTTTTATCTAAGGATTATCCTGGTTAAATTCAGACTTACTCCATAGATGGCCACTAGGTGATGAGTTTGAGGTCCTCAATAACTCAGCTTACAATCCACAAAGCTGTGGGATAGCTGTGATCTATGTTAGCTGAAGGACTACCAGGGAGATGAAGGCCCAGATTGTGTGACAAACAGAAGCCAGGGAAGTACAGATCTTCAGTGGGTGTGGGTCCCTGTGGTCAAGGGTTATCTTGTAATGTTCATATCTAAAAGTTACTGTTAAATGCTTCCCAGCAATTCTGATAATTCCTAGTGCCAATATATAGTACTGAGATGTGCAATACAAGCAATTGCTCAAAATGTCAAAATGAAGTCCAAAGGTAACCCCCAATTTCATCTTATCCAATGATTTCAACTTTACTTTTAAAGTCAGTTTAAAATGGCCACTTTATGTTTTGACCTTTCAGCTCAAGGATCACCTCTCCAGGAGACCTTCCTAGGTCTCTGCTACCTCTCCCTCCCTTGCACTTCCCCCAGATACTCATGTTTTCTCTGCTAAGGCTTCTTTCTATGTATTCCATATTTATTTTGTATGCACTGATTTATGTACGTGTCATTTCCTCTGTAAGAATGTGAGCTTCTAGGGGTGGCTAGATGGCACAGTGAATAAAGCACCGACCCTGGAGTCAGGAGGACCTGAGTTCAAATCCGGACTCAGACACTTAACACTTATTAGCCATGTGACATGGGGCAAGTCACTTAACCCCAATTGCCCTCTAAAAAAAAAAAAAAAAGAATGTGAGCTTCTAGAGGGCAGGACTTTTTTTGCCTTTCTTTGTATCCCCAGTCCTCAGCATAGTGCCTGGTACACAGTAGGCACTTAATAGTTATTGACTGATTGTAAAAAGACAGAATAGTATAGTAGTTGTGTGATCCTGGGCAACTCATTTAATATCCCTGAGGCTCACTTTCTTCATCTACAGAACAGGGGAAAAATACCCATAGTAACTAATCAGCATCTCTGTTATTTAAATGAGACAATGTATAAAAGGTCCTCGGTAAATTTTTAAGCAAAGATAAATGTCATTTTATTACAGGTTATGTGATGAGAACAAGAAATGACAAACTAATGGACAGTCTGTGTGCTGAACATCTTCTCCAAATAGGGAGGAAGCACAATGTAGCGTAAAGAGGTCTGGCCTTGGAGTCAAGCAGACCTTGGACAAATGAATGTGTGCTGTGGGAATGAGGGCTGGGCAAGACCTTAATGTAGAAGGGCCAAGGCCACCCACTGCACCCTGGGCCATCACCAGTCATCCTGACTTATGTCTTGTCACTAGACTTTGATGACTCTGGAGGGGAGAGTGAGGCTCAGCAACTCTGCCTCCCCTGCGCCCAATTCATGGGTCGTGATGCCATTGGTCCTCTTCAAGGACTAAGGATGAACAACAGTGGTGGGACTGCATACACAGGGTGGGGAGCCTATGGCCTGGAGGCCACATGTGGTCTTCTAAGTCCTTGGGTGAACCTTTTGACTATTAAAGGGATTTGTTCTGTGAAGTTTGAATTTAGTCAGAGGGCTGCACTTGAAGACCTAGAGAGCCACATGCTCTGGTCACTAGAGCATAGGAACAACTCATCTCCTCTCCAGGACTAGATGTTACAGATAAATCACCAATCAGCCTCCTCCCTGGGGCTGCTAAAACTGTAGAACTGAACTGGAGAGCCTGGGCTCTCTTATACTCCCTTCTGTACAATATTCATCCTTATACATGTTGTTCTAAAAAGTCTTAGTGCAGTTTAAACTCTAACAGCCTAAACTGGCACTGAGACTTTTGTGCAGTTTTGATATTCTGTATTGCACGTGGTTAGTGCAAGAAGCTCACAAGAATGAGAGCTGGAAGAGGACTAAGGGACCATGCAGTGTCAAGGGTGACATAGGCAGCTAGGGGGCCCCATAGTGCACAGAGCACTGTGCTTGAAGTCAGGAAGACTCATTATCCTGAGTTCAAATTTGACTTCAGACACTTACTAGCTGTGTGACCCTGGGCAGGTCATTTAACTGTCTTAGTTTCCTCATCTTAATATGAGCTGGAGAAGGAAATGGCAAATGGAATCATGAAGAGTTGGATACAACTGATACACACACACATACATATTTTATATATATGAATATATATATATATACAATATATGTACATAGATATGCACTTATATACATGTTCAAGTTCATGGACCCCTGGAAGTTAAGAATATAGATGTATATAATGTATATATGTATATATGTATACGCATGTGTGCATATGTATGTGTCTATATATATAGAATATTTTGACAACTGTATTTAATATAATTGATCTACTTAAATCCTACATATTTTATTTTATGCATTTAAAATTTTATCCTGAAAAAGGGTCCATAGGCTTTCCCAGACTGCTGAAGGAATCCATGACACACAAAAAGTTAAGAATGATCTAGTCTAAAGTGGACAGCTAGTATAAAGTACACAGTCCTATCTCCAGCTAGGAAGACTCCTCTTGGGTGAGTTCAAATCTAACCTCAGACACTTACTGGCTGTGTGCCCCTGGGCAAGTCACTTAACCCTGTTTGCCTCAGTTTCCTCATCTGTAAAATGAGCTGGAGAAGGAAATGCAAACCATTCCAGGATCTCTGCCAAGAAAACTACACATGGGGTCATGAAGAGATGGATGTGACCGCACAAGAACAACAACAAAAGTTGATCTAGTCCAACCTCTTCGATTTACAGAGGACAAAACCAATTTAAGTGACTTGTCCAAGCTGATCTGGTTCAGAGAAAGTAAAGGACGTTAATAATTTCCAAAGTGGGGAAATCTATCTTTAATAACTGAAGATTAACTCCATCGGTTATGAAGCTAAAGCCTGACAACTGTTTTCATCTGATCAAGATAATGACAGCTGTATTTACAAGGACATTTCAGAATTATGGTAAATGGGATGGTCCACGCCCGTGTTTCCTCATATTCTGCCAGTCTGGGCTAAATACCACCTCCCACTTGGTGTGACAGGATAAGGAAACCAACAGCTGAGGAATGAGTCACAATGTGCCAGAGATAATTAAATACCAGGAGACAATGTTCTGGGAGCGAGGGAAGGGAGCACTCATCCTTCACAACTGAACGATGGGTTTTTCTTTTAAAGAGTATTAAAACAGAACAATTGATATCATCACAGCAATATTGCAAAGGAAAACAACTTTGAAAGACAAAGCCCCTGGTCAATGAGGTGACCAATCATGATTACAGGAGGAGGATCATGGTTCCTGCTTCCTATCTTTTGGTGAGAGAAAGAGTGAACTAGAGGTGAAGAATGGAGCTTACATTTATAGACATGACCACCATGTGTTTTACTTGATTATACCTATTTGTTATAAGAGAAGGATTATTTTTGTGGGGAATAGTTAGAGAGTAGGGAATGACAGAGATGCAAAAAAAAGTGTCACTGAAACATTTAAAAATACACAGAAGAGAGGAGAAGGAACAAGCAGGGCAATGTTGATACTATCATGTTAAGTTTAATATATATTTTTAAAAAAACAAGCTGGATGTCACAGAGATATGTAACCCACAGTTTCATATATAAGCCTCTTTTTCTGTTCTTCATTGTATGTGGAAATGTTCAAGTTGGTTGATGTTTATCAAGGGAATAACAAAAAACAAGAAAAAAAATTTAGAGTATATTTTCAGATCCTTCCATAAGGTTTTTATAACCTGCTTTCCTCTTCAGCATATGATTGAAATTATTTTTATACTTCATATTTGCCATTTTAAAAGGGAATTTATTCCCAATTCAGTAATCCTCTGACTTCTCACACCTCATATCATTCTTGTTTATAATCTCTTATGCACTTGCCATGTTCCATTTGGTAAGATAATAATTTTTGTATATTTTCTACCTTCCTCCTAAATGTAAGCCCCATAAAGGCAGAAATCATACCACACTTATCTTTACATTTCCTACACTGCCTAGGTCATTAGTAGGTTCTTGATAAATGTGTGCTGAATTGGAGGTGGAAGGGACAGTTATACAGAGACAAAGTATTTCAGGTGGAAAGATGGAAGAGAATAAACATTCATTCATTTATCTATTTAACATTTAAGAAACCCTACTACATACTGTACTAGGCCCTATAGGTTATAACAAAGATAAATAGGAGCTGGTCCCTGCCTTCACAATTTCAGGACTATGCTCTTTGTGTAGGAAGAACAAGGTCTTTGTTGGTTTAGAACCAAAAAACCCAGTCTTTGCTAATGACAATTGTGTATTATAAAGACAGGGCTTTAGGATAGGTGATTGGAGAACTCTGACCTTCCCCCTTTGACCTGCCTTGGGTTATTTCCCAAATTCATTTGTAACTCATCCAGAGAGGATCTTGGGAGTGTGACAGATTGTCTATAAACAAAAGACTTTGGGGGCAGCTAGGTGGTACAGTGAGTAGAGCACCAGCCCTGGAGACAGAAGGACCTGATTTCTGATCCGGCCTCAGACACTTAACACACACAAACAAACAGACAAAAAAAAAAAACCTAGCCATGTGACCTCAGGCAAGTTACTTAACCCCAATTGCCCTCCAAAAAGCAAAAAAAAAAAGACTTTGACCTCAGGCCCAGACATTAGGGTCTGAGAAGGAAAGACCACTGAGGGTAGGAGGGGTGGGAGTAAATATTCTACTGACCTTTTGTTAGCTAAGTGTGGTGGCCATAATTAAAATGCTGTCAGGCAGTCCTTTTTAGATAGAGGTTTTAGCCACTCTACCCTGACAGACTGAAGTTGAGAGGTCTGAGCCATGTCAGTAAAAATGTTGTATAGCAAGAAATAGGCCTAGTGAGAGCAGAGCAATGGCCTCATCAGAAGATACCTCGGGATGCAAATTACCCCAACACTATAGTCCTCTCATATGTGAAGCACTATAGTTGATCTTCTCCCCAGGGATGGTATACATATATTTCTGAAATAAGAGTCAGTACTTTTAGTATGAACCCGGGGTTTGGACCAACTGCTTAATCTGCCTGAGCTCAAAAGAACACTGGTTTTTATCATATGAAGGATATTGTTCTATAATAGAACAGGCCAAGAAACCTCCAAGCATTATACTTTGTGGGTTTTCAGTCTGTGGTAACAAAGAGTATTACAAAACACTTTAATAATTTAAAAAATTCCTCTCATTGGAACTCTTTCAGAATTCCCTTAGTGTAAGGGTTTTGAACCTGGGGTCCATGAATTTGTTTTTAGAAAATAATTTGATAAGTATATTCCTATATATCTGGTTTCTTTTGTAATACTCTGAATTTCATTTTATTCACTTTATAACAGTCTTCGGGGAGTGGTCCCTAGGCTTCCCCAGTTTGCCCTGGGATCTCTGACACAAAGGAGGTTAAGGACTCCTGCTTAGAGTTAAGCTCTTTCTCTCTGGAAGTCACCCAGTATTTACCTACTTCTCTATTTACATGACTATCCCTTTAGGAAGGTGATGCCATGATTTGCAAGTGAATTGTTTAAGTGAGGGAGGGCAGAGCAAAGTTACCAGGCTCATTCTCTCCTCCTTAGTCATCTGGGTCCAGTAGTAATATACAGATCAGGATGACTGGAGATGCCCCTCTCCTTGCCTCCCCAAGATAACATAGGTCATTTAACAGATATGTTAGGATTTGAACCTAGGTCCTCTAAGTCCAAATCTAGAGTCTGTAGACTATATCAGACTGCTTCAACCTAAACCTTTGACCATCTTTTTGACCTTCAAGGACTGTAGTCCAACAAATCATTCCCTTTTCATGTGCTTTTCTTCCCATGTATTTTCATTTTTAAAAAAACTTTATTTTATTCTCAAGAAATAAACCAAGTGGGCGGCTAGGTGGCGCAGTGAGTAGAGCGTCGGCCCTGGAGTCAGAAGGACCTGAGTTCGGATCCGGCCTCAGACACTTAACACACACAAACGAAAACCTAACCGTGTGACCTTGAGCAAGTTACTTAACCCCAACTGCCCTCCAAAAAAAAAAAAAAAAGAAAGAAACCAAGCTTTTCTGGAGAAGGTACATCTATGAATTGTAGAGAGTGATCTCATGGGGAGGTTGAGAGAATAACTTTTCCACATGTGCCAAGGTAAGCTTCTCTCAATTTAATTTCCTGGCAGAGGCCTGGCTCAGTGATGCAGTTTGTAGTTTGATATATATTCTGTCTGGAATTGACATAAGTTGGGGAGATGTTATTCCCTTGTTTTAGCCATGTCCCTACTCTCTTAATGGCAAGTTTAAGTGTCTGAGGCCAGATTTGAACTCAGGTCGTCCAGTCGCCAGAGCCCGTGCTCTATTCAATTCTCCACCCTATAATCAAAAGTTTTGTAAGTATAGTACCAAATCTATTAAATAATTGATTCTGGAACATTTTAGGTTTCTATAAGATTGAGTTATTAGGTTTAGGATTTTAGCCCAAACAACAACTAGTTATTTAGATTTGATATCTGTTGTTTGTATATGTAATCCTGTATAAGTCAGGGTCCTTTAATTCTGTGTAATGGTATGGGAACAACTAGGTCAAGGGCTTGTGAGGATATTATTCCGTTACCTAGCTAATAACATACCTGCTTCAGTTTTGTTAGAATTAATTAATGTTAAAAGAAGAATGGTTTGTGGTCTGCTTTGTAAATGGTTTAAAAAGGTATAACATGACCAGAAGTTGGAATTGTTTTATTGTTTGATATGTATTTGTTACAAATTGATTACTTAGTATATTTATGTATGTATTAGAGCCTGTTTTGGTGAAATAACATCCTCCTGGTAGAGGAATTAATAATGAATTAATGTAAAGTATAAGGTACTGGGTTTTAATGTGAGTTTCTTGAACATGACAATTGGCCAAGGATCCAATTTTGATTTTGTAAGAATGATAAGGGTATGAGATTTAGGAATGGTAATTTAAAATTGTTCCAAGGTCACTTTTGTAGGAGAGTGGACAAAAGAAGGCAGAAGAAAAAGAAGCTAAGATGAGGTGCTGAGGATGACTGGACCAGAGGACATCCATCAGATGATGCCCCACCCCATCCCCCTTTCCCGGGACCGTTGTGTGAGAAGAGACTTTTGGACCTTGAAGGGACAATTGGTTGTTACTACTTTCTTTTGGGTCTCTGTATCTGTACTCACAAAAGGGATTGTAATTTGTCAATTCATTGATCTTACCTAAAGGGGAAATGGGAGTTAGGGTTATAGGACTCCCATTTACATAGTAAACATGTTCATAAGACTTCAGACAGTAATAGAGATTATTACCAACCAAACTTCCAGAGCTTTAGATCTGTTAGCTGATCAGGCTGCTTAAACAAGAGAAGCAATCCTTCAGCATCAGGTAGTGTTAGACTAGTTGCTGGCAGAAGAAGGAGGATTATGTGGCAAGCTGAACATGTCAAACTATTGCATAAGGATTGATGATAATGGAAAAATGGTATAAGAAATAACTAACAACATTAGAAAACTAGCCCATGTCCCTCCTGTCTGGCATATCCTGGATGGGCTGGTACACAGAATCTTGGTGGAAGAAACTGTTAGGAATCATAAGGACAGAGCAATCTTGCTACCTTCATGTCTCTTGTATTATTCAGTTAATAACTCGAATAGTACAGGAATCTGTCGATAAGATAGGGCAGATACATGTATCCAACAATAGAGAGGTAAAGATTCTAACAGAAAAGACTCATGATTCCACTAGTGATGAGGAATGTGAACTGACTTTGAAACAGTTTGAGAAAGGGGTAGTTTAAAGATGTGGAAACCAAATCTTTATTAAAAAGAAAATAGGGGAATTGTGAGAAATGCTAGAAGTTTGGTTTCCACAGATTCTATAGGAAAAATGGATGTTCCAAAAAGACAGATGCTGCACAGGAAATGCAGGAAGGTGTAAATCAGGATGAGGGGAGGAAGGGCAGAGCAGCCCTATCCAATCATATAGGAAGAAATCTGTAAGTTTACCCTTGAAAGGTGCCTGAGCTAAGCTGAGGGTACAAGGATGGTCACCAACTTTTCATTAACAGGCATGTTTAACTAGCCTTATGCTTAAACTAGTAACTGACACTTGACAAATGGAATTAGAGTCTCATTATCTGATCATGGGATGCATGTAGCTCATCTTAGTGGTAGGAGGGAACATATATGTAATGGGCAGTCAGAAAAATTGTAACCCACAAGAGCTGGAACCAATCCCAGTTTTGAAGGGAGGAAGAAGGCAGGAAATTCAAAGGGAAGAGGCATAAAAGGGCTTACATTTGTCTGATTCTCTGTAGTTTTTTGAAGAGGTTACCCATTTATTCAGGACAGAATAAATGTAAGATAAAGGTAATGTAACCCTTCCTGACTTTCCCACAAGTATTGTTTATTCCTAGACTATGTTTATAACATAGTCAACATGTAATTTCTTCTGGTCCCACTGATCTTACATGGCATCACTTTGTACTCTCATCTTTCCCATGTCCTTTCCTTTCCCCCTATATTATTTCCCTTGTTCACATTCTTCATACTTACCATTTTTAATGCCAATGTCTTTTTTTTTTTAATCCTTCCTTGACCTTGCTACAACATTTAGCACTTGCCCCTCCACTGCTTCTGGATACTCTTTTCTTCCCTGCTTTAAGACAACCTAGTCTCCTGGTTCTCTTGTCCCTCTAGCCTCTCAATCTGTCTCCTTGGCTCATTTCCCATAAGGGGGCTATTGCCCAAGGCTCTATCCTTTGCCTTCTTTGTCTAAATTCTCTTCCTTGATAGTTTTCCAATTCCCATGACTTCAGCCATCACTTCTTGAAAATATCTCTCAGGGGGTTGGCTAGGTGGCACAGTGAATAGAGCACTGGCCCTGGAGTCAGGAAGACCTGAGTTCAAATCCAGCCTCAGACACAACACACACACACACACACACACACACACACACACACACACACAAAACTAGCCATGTGACCTTGGGCAAGTCACTTAATCCCAATTACCCTCCAAAAAGCAAAAAAAATTAAAAAGAAAATATCTCTCAGCAGTTTATCTCCAGCCCTGAACTCTCTTGTAAGTGTGAGATGGATCTTGGAAGCTGTCTGTAGGACATTTTCACCTTGACGTCTAGTGGCAACTAGTATTTACCAGGCCCAATGACAAATTTATCTTTGCACCTAAACCAGATTGTTTTGTCCTTGTTTACTTCTCTGAATATCATCACCATTCATGCCCCTCCCATATCTGAAACCATGGAGTTGCATTTGCCTTTTCCCTTTGCCTCTCCTCTCCTATTCAATTGATTGCCAAGTCCTATGGATTTCCCACATACAATAGCTCATATCCAGGGAAATGCTGGGGCCACCAGGCTTGCAAGAATCCACTGTCAAATTTTCAGTGTGAGCATTTGCACCTCAGAAATCAGCAATTACTATAAATCAGGGCTTGATATATTGCTTTGTTAGTTGTCTAGACTTAAATGTAAATAATGTAAATGTAATGTAAATAATGTAGATTAAATGTAAATAATGCAAATTCAACTCAAAAGTGGGTGCAAACATTTTATATTCTGGAAGAGCTGGAATTTTAGAAAATAATTTGATAAGTATATTCCTATCTATTTGGTTTCTTTTGTAATACTATGAATTTTATTTTATTAACTTAATAACAGTCTTTGAAGAGAGGTCCCTAGGCTCCCCCCTACTACACCCCCTTGTGTTCTGCTCTACAAAAATTGCTTGAGCTCAGTAGGAGTGCTAAAGTAGAAGGCTCCAGGAATGAAGTTACCACCAGGCCTGGGAACTGGAGGCTAACAATAATTAATAACAGTAATAATATCAATAACTTGCATTTACATAATACTTTAATGTTTACAGAGTGCTTTACATCCATTATCTCATTTGAACTGTAAAACATCCCTGCTGCATCCTATCCCCTCTTCTCTATTAACCAAACTGCTTTTCTACTGTATTGTTTATCTCCAGAGACAGACAGAATCCTTTGATTTCTAAGATAAGCCCCATTAGACAAAAGTTCTCAGTCTTTAGACATGGCTACAAATACTTGCATTGGCTGTCTGCCATGGTTGGGATGCTCTTCTGCAGCTTCCACCCACCTCCTTCCCTCCCCAGCCTTCCCCTCTACAGTTACTTTCCACAAACACTCTCTTGTCTGTGTCTATTGACACAACTAATTGACTCAACTAAAATGCAAGCTCCTCAAAGGCAGGTATGGATTGTTTTCACTACTTAGCACATAAGTTAATGCTTAGTAGTAACTGTTTGGTGATGGACTGGTGTCATCTGTCTATCACTTTGTACAAGAGTCTGAAAGAGCCACCTGGGGGCATGTAGATGTTAAGTGTCACATAACTTCAGTGATAGGATTTGGACCAAGCTCTTTAGGATTCAAGGGCCAGCTTGATTTGACAAATGGTGGAAATGGTTCCTGTGGGAATGCATGCTAGTGCTTATGGGAAGGACACCATTAGCCTAGCAGGGTGGTACAGAGTTGCCCTGTCAACACACCCTATATATAACAACATCCCAGTTGTACCATGTGTACCATGAGCTTTACCTGCCTACGCATCTGTTCCTGGCTATAACACAAGCCTAAGGCAGGTGTTCCTCTAGAGAGGAAAAACACCTGTTACCTTACACCACTTACAAAGGGCTTTCCCATCATTGCCTCATTTTCAGTCTCTCAACAATCTTGAAAGGAAAGGAGAGAGACCAGAAAGTGCTGGACTTAGTTGAATGAGGAAAACCTGTCTCGAAATCCTGCCTCTGACGCTTAAGAGGCTGTTACCTTAATCAAGGGCCTTAGTTTCCTCATCTGTAGCACTATCCACACAGGGCAATTATGAGGCTAAAATGATAAAATGTATGTAATGTCCTTTGCAAACTTTAAAGTTCTATATAAAATGGTCATTGCCATCATGACATGATTTTGTAGTAAAAGAAAATGCAGCTCAGAGGACTTAAGTAACTTATGGCCACATAGCCAGGAAGTAGAAGAGCAAGACCCAAATCCAGGACTTGTTTGGAAGATAATTTATGTTTGGATAGCAAATTGTGGGGATTTTTAATAGTTCTGATATTTAATAGTGGCAACGTGGCTGCTTGAAAATGTTTTTATAAAGTTATTTTGGTGTCCTTCTAGACCATTGTACTTTCCAATGTCCACCTTCCACCCTCCCCTCCACCACCCCACCCCCCCCTCCGCCAGGTCTCCCTTGTAACCAAGAGAATGAAGTAAATAAAACGGAGACACTGGTCCACATGTCTGCTTGTTCCTAAGCCATGACATCTGAAGCCATTTCTGCAGTAATGAGGCTTTCAAACCTATGGAGGGGAGCCTTAAACCATCTGCTTTGCCTGGAAGGCTAAACTCATGATTGTGTACTTCCTGACCTCCCTCTGAACGGGTCCAAAGCTGCCTCTAGTTGTTTACAGAGCCTGGGGCAGGTGTTAGTCTCTGTGAAGAGCAGATGATGTTATCCAGAGAGAAGCTAATGACCGTTTTTTGGTTTGTTGTTTTTTGTTTTTTCAAAGAGAAAGAGGAAGAAAACAACAATAACATACTTTGGTGGGCACAGCTGTACTCCCAGTTTGGGCACTGACATTTTGCTCTAAATTAAGGATTAGCTGTAGAGCTGGATGGTGCAGTGTATAGACACCGCCCCTCCCCCTCATTCAGCCTCAGACACTAGCTGTTTGACTCTGGACAAGTCACTTAACTGTGATTGCCTTCCCCCCCCCCCCCAAAAAAAAATAAATGAATTCAGGAAGAGTTGTGGAGCATTCTGTGGATAGTGGGAGTGAGGTTTTCCTTTGAATTTAGCTTCAGGATTCAGAACTCAGCCAGCTCAGATGTTTCCCTCACAGAAACTCTCTCAGAGCAAGCTCAGAGCTCTACCACTTGGAGTTAAGGCAGGACAATAAATAAGATTTTTGAAGTATTTAATGGGGAAGCCCACTGAAGATGAAGGCCCAATATGGAAATTAATCTCAAAACTGGAAAGAAAAAACCTCTACTTTCCCCCATTTGGGAACTTTGACTTAAATAAATGCAGTATTCTCTCAACTTGAGCTCACATGCACAGCTTGGCCTCCCTGAGGTGACTGTTCCCTCAGGATCTAGAGTAATAATAATAACCATAAATAATAATAGCATTTATGTAGCATTTTAAGGTTTGCCAAGCATTTACAAGTACTACTTCATTTTCCTGTGGGGGAGTGGTTTCAGAAAAAAACAAAAACAAAACATGGCAAGACCTATATGAACTGACATAAAATGAAGTGAAAAGAACCAGGAGATCATTGTGCATAGTAACACTTAAATACACCAATGTTGCAATGATGATTGACTGTGAAAGGCTTGACTGGGCTAATCAATAAGGTGATCCAAGACAGTTCCAAAGGACTAATGAAGAACAATTGCTATCCACCTCTAGAGAGAGAACTAATGAACTTTGAGTGTAAACTGAAGTATAATTTACTTGTTTCATTTTTTTGTATTTTTTTTTGCAATATGGTTAATATAGACATTTTTGCATGATTTCACATGTATAATTGATATCATATTGTTTGCCTTCTCAGTGGGTAGGGGAGGTGTGGGAGAGAGAATATGGAACTTAACATTTAAAAAAAGACTGCTAAAAAGTAAATAATAAAAAGAACTAAAAAACCTGCCTGTTTTTAACCATTTATCTAATGGAAAACATCTCTTCATCTTATAAATTTGTATCAGTTTCACATATATACTTATATGTTAAATATGGGATATTATAGGTATTAATTAATTAAATATGTAACATGAGAGAAATTTACTCTAAAGATTTTCCCTAGTTAATGCTTTTCCTTCTAATTTTTTCCTACATTGGTTTTATTAGTACAAAAACTTTAAAAATTGTATATATAACAGTCGTTCTGGCAAGGTTTGGACGGTCTGCCTTGCAAGGGAGTTCAATGTCAACACATACATTGGTGCTTCAATGGAAAGATAGACACAAGGGAGTCTGGTGAAATATATGTTGGAAAATATGGCTCAAATTTGAGGAACAAAAAATATGTGAACTATTTTCACACTTAAATATTATGAGCATTTTCTTTCATAAGGGAGTTGGAAGGCACTGACATAGCAGATGCCAAATAATATTACAAAAAGTTAAAAGAACTATGTTTTGATGAAGAGGAACAGTTATTAATGTGGCAGTCATAGCAAAATTGGCTAACTGAATGCTGTCAGATCAGGTAGTTAGGGTAGAGATCACACCAATATCAAAGTAGAAGATTAAAAAAAGATACAATGAGCAATTATAAAAGTTTTAGCCAGACCCATTCAAGCTAGTCACTCATGCAAAGGATCATGGATTATAAAACTGTTCTCAACTGACCCATGTGTCTACTTTCTCATCTTTATAAAACCTTTATAAAGAAAAAAACCTTTATAAGAATGATGTTTGATTATAGTTTGATCACACTGTTAGTGAAAATAAGAGAAGGCCAACAGAGGTATTTGTAAATTCTTTTCTTCAGCAGACCACATGTGGAGATTGAACTTGGAACCCAGCTCAGACCTTGCCATCAGCAGGCCTTGGGGACAGTTCACCAGCAGAAGTGGTTAGAAGGAGCTTACAGGGGAGCCCTTGAACGGTAGTGTGTAGGGTCCAAAATTATCCAATGTGTAAGAAAAACCAGAGACAGAGCTCTGAGCCATTAACCATTTATTAAAGAGATTAGACCCCTTCAATGAATGGGACCTCAGATCTTCTGTATGATCTGAGAAACCCCCTTGCCACAGGGCTTTACTTTTGTTGGGCTTGATATCCATCACTCAGAAGAGTTAAAGCAAAATATAGGATCTCATTGGTTTAAAGACCTTGCTTTTTACCCTCCAAGAGGGCCAGAAATAATGGATCATGGGTGGTCACAGAATGAGCAAAGCAAGGGTAATCTTTGCAGACTAAGTGGTCACAAGATTGTCCCCTGTTCATATTGGGCAAGAGAGGGTGGTCTAGAGGTACAAAAATAAGTTGGGGGACTGTCCATATTACATGAAGCATCCTACCCACACTGGGTTTGGTCATCAGCATGTGGTTATACAAGTGAACTTCATAACTGGTAAATAAGTAATTAACAGTCAATTCATAGGTTTTAAAGTTTGAGGCTCCCTATAAAAAAGAACCTATCTTATTGAATTATATCTATATGATATATGTAAAACATGCATTAATACATATTATTCTTATGTTATTAGTTGATTAAACTGACTAAATGTATGTTACTAGATTAGCAGCAAGCACCCTAGCATCCCCAGGATGATGGCTGCCAGCACAGGTTCTTAGATCTGCCTTTCTAAAGGAAAGCAACTCAAAATGGGTTAACAATCTTACTTTAATCAAGCATATGTCATTTACCTAGTTTAGGGAAAAAAGGTCAGCACCCTGAACATCAGAGAATATAAACAAGTTACAAGCAGACAAAGAAACAGATCAGCAGAAAGGCTTCCAACTATCTGACCATTACATCCATACCCAGTCAGTTACCAGAGAAGGAAACACCAACATCTGGGTTTTCAAAGCCAGGGGGCTCTCAATAGCTGTCCAGAGTCTCATCTGGTCAAATCACAAAATTCTTCTTAAAGTGAGCCCCAAAACAAAATCTCACATCAGGATATATATAGCTTTTTCCTGCCTCAGAGAATTTCACAACCCTCTTGACCCACTGCCCAATCAAAAAGCAACAAGGTGTGGGCATTTCTGAAAAACAAGCCTCCCACCACAGGCTCCATGTGACCACATTCAGCCTATTAGTGGGAAGAGTATATTTTCAAATCAAGGAATGTTCTCAGAGTCACTTAAGCCTATCAAAGGGCCTAGGGGGAGAGAATATCTTAAATTCCCTTCCCATAACACTAGATGAATACATCAATAATAATTGCAAACAATCATTACCCCTATGGAATTGCACTGAACTGATTAATACCGATAGGAACAAGATAGAGGTCTAATTAAAGTCATCTTTATCCAGGAGCACTTGCTCACTAGCACATGTGGCTACAAGAGTGCAAGGGCTCTGGTCACAGTTCCAGGGCAGAGAAGAATGCTTGTTATCACTCACAGAACACAGCACAGGTCAAGAGAGTAGTGATCACATCTCTCCCTAGATCCTACCACTTTGGAAGGACAAAAACCTACAGAGCACCAGAGCTAGCTCAGAAAACAGCAGTAAGAAAGGCCTAGAGCTTGGGATAGTGCCCCCTTCATCCTGGGAGAAGGGACCAACTATAACATAAAGTTAAAAGTCAAGGAATAGACTGGAAAAATGAGCAAACAACAGAAGGACCTAACTATAGAAAGTTACCATGGTGACAGGGAAGATTAAGACATAAACCCAGAATAAGACAATGAAGTCAAAACAGCTACATCTAAAGCTTCAAAGAAAAATCTCAATTGATCACAGACCCAAAAAGAATTCCTGGAAGAGCTAAAAAAAGGATTTAAAAAATCAAATAAGAGAAGTAGAGGAAAAACTGGGAAAAGAAATGGGAGTGATGCAAGAAAATTGTGAAAAGTTGTTACGCCCAAAGGACCAAGACAGCAGACCCGTGAGATTGAAATTTGGAAGTGGATTTATTACCATGGGACTGTCAGGGTAACTTGCTCAAATCAGACAGTGGGTTGGCACAGACTGTGTGCTGGTTTTTAAAGAGATTCAATAGCCAGGTTATGTAAGCTGAAACTACAATCAGTGATTGGTCAGTGTACATTTGAATTTCCTGCCAATGTGAAGTGTACCCTAGGCTGAAACTCCAGAACATGAATCAATTAGGGGAGTGGAGTTGCCTGTTTACAGATCAATTAGGGGAAGGGGAGGGTGGAGTTGTACCTCTTTACAGAACAACTAGGGGAGGGGAAGGTGGAGTTGTCTGCTTTACAGATCAATTAGGGGAAGGGGAAGGTGGAGTTTGTATCCAACAAAGTGAGTCAACATAATAAGTACAATAACACCTTAATAAACAGAATTGATCAAATGGAAAAAGAGGTACAAAACCTCAATGAAGAAAAAGATTTCTTAAAAATTTTAATTGGGCAAGTGGAGCTAATGACTCTATGAGACATCATGAAACAATAAAACAAAGAGAAAAGAATGAAAAATAAATAGAAGAAAATGTGAAATCTCTCATTGGAAAACTAATTGACCTGAAAAATAGATTAAGGAGAGGTAATTTAAGAATTATTGGACTAAAAGCCATGATAAAAAAAAAAAGCCTAGATATCATATTTGAAGAAATTATCAAAGAAAACTGCCCTGATATCTTAGAAGCAGAGGGTAAAATGCAAATTGAAAGAATCCACTAATCACCTCCTGAAAGTGATCCCAAAATGAAAACTCCCAGGAATATTACAATGAAATTCCAGAGCTCCCAGGTCAAGGAGAAAATACTGCAAGAAGCCAGAAAAATTTAGCAACTTTGACATTAAAGGGCTGGAGGGCTTAGAATATGATAATCCAGAAGGTAAAGGAGCTGGGATTACAACCAAAAATCACCTATCCAGCAAAACTGATTCTAATCCTCCAGGGGGAGAATTAGATATTCAATGAAATAGAAGACTTTCAAGCATTCCTGATGAAAAGATGAGAACTGAATAGGAAATCTGACTATCAAATATAAGACTCAAGAGAAGCATAAAAAGGTAAACAGGAAAGAGAAATCCTAAGGAATTCAATACAGTTAAACTGTTTAGATTCCTACATGGAAAAATGATACTTGTAACTCCTAAGAACTTTATAATTGTTAGGGTAGTAAGAAAGAGAATACATAGAGGACACAGGTGTGAGTTGAATATGATGGGATAATACCTAAAAAAATGAAATTAAGGAGTGAGAAAGAAAAATGCACTGGGGGAAAGGGGAAGGGAGAGGTAGAAGGGGGGTAAATTATTACACATTAAAGAGGAACAAAAGAGCTTTTAACAGTGACAGGAAAATAGAGGAAGTGAGAGGGGGCGCTGTTGGAATTGGCTCAAAAAGGGAATAACATGCACACTCAGTTGGGTATAGAAATCTATATTACCATACAGGAAAGTAGAAGGGGAAGGAGATAAGAGAAAGGGAAGGGGATGCTGATAAAAGGGAAGGTTGAAGAAGCAAAACACTTTTGAGGATAGACAAGGTTAAAGGAAGAAGAGAATAGAATAAATGGTAGAAAACAGAATGAAAGGAAATACACAGTAACCAAAATTGTGAAAAATAATTTACAGCAAGTTTCTCTGATAAGGACCTCATTTCTCAAATATGCAGAGAACTGAGTCAAATGTATAAGACTATAAGTCATTCCTCAATTGATAAATGGTCAAAGGATATGAGCAGTCAGTTTTCAGATGAAGTAATCAAAGAAAATATTTGTAATTGTTTACATTCCTACATGGGAAGATGATACTTCTAACACCTAAGAAAATAATTATAACCAGTTAGAAAGAGTATATGTAGACAGAGAGTATGGGTGTAAGTTGACTATGATGGGATGATTTAAAAAAATTAAGGGGTGAGAATAAGGGGAAGATGAGAGGATGGCAGTTAACAACTGAACCTTACTCTTTTAAAAAATGGCTCAAATGGGTACACAATCTAGATATAAAGGCTAATACTGTAAACAATATGGGAGAAGAAGGAATAGTTTACCTGTCAGATTTATGGAGAAGAGAAGATTTTATGTCCAAACAAGAGATAGAGAACATTATGAAATGCAAAATGGATAATTTTGATTACATTAAACTGAAAAGTTTTTGTACAAATAAAACCAATGTAACCAAGATTAGGAGAGAAGTGAAAGCTGATAAAGAATTATTATAACCAGGGTCTCTGATAAAGGCCTCATTTCTAAAATATACAGAGAACTGAGTCAAATTTATAAGAATATAAGTCATTCCCCAATTGATAAATGGTCAAAGGATATGAAAGGCAGTTCTCAGAAGATGAAATTAAAGATATCTATAAGCATATAAAAATGCTCTAAATTACTACTGATTAGAGAAATGCAAATCAAAAGAACTCTGAAGAACCACATTTCACTGGTCAAATAGGGTAAGATGACAAAACAGGAAAATGATAAATGCTGGAAAAGAGGTGGAAAAGTTGGAGCACTAATGCATTGTTGGTGGAGTTGTGAACTAATTCAACCATTCTGGAGAGCAATTTGGAACTATGCTTAAAGGGCTATAAAAAAGTGCATGCTCACTTCGAGAAGTGTTGTGTGATTTGACCAGATAAGACTCTGGGTAGACGTTGAGAGCTCCCCAGCTTTGAAAACCCAGATGTTGATGCTTCTCTCTCTGGTAACTATGATTAGGTATGGATGTATGTAATGGTCAGACAGTTTGGAAGCCTGTCTGCTTGATCTGTTTCTCTGTCTTGTAACTTCTGTCTGAATACTCTGAAGTTCAGGGTGCTGACCTTTTTCCCCTGAACTAGGTAAACAATATATATTTGATTGATTAAAGTAAGCTTGTTAACCCATTTTGAGTTGCTTTCCTTTAGAAAAGCAGATCTAAGAACCTATGTTGGCAGCCACCCTGGGGATGTTGGGGTGCTTGCTGCTACAGCATGAAGGTAGCATAGCTACAAACAGTAGCTTTGCTTCCTCTTGGCTAACATAGTAGGTATAGCCATTTTTTATGGACTCCTCCCCAACCTATAATAAAGAAAATAATTAAGAAAAAAAAAAAAGGCAGGAGGAATGCAGTGTTTGCATCTGACAGTATGAAAATGTACGGAGTATTTTGCCCTCTAAGTTTTGACCTCTCTGCTAAGAGAGGGAGGTTTGTTTTGTGCTCTCTTCTCTGGGCCTGTCTCACTGTCATGTCAGATACTCAATTTCACTGGAGTGAACAAGTCTTATCTGACCTCTAGAAGTGAAATGAAGACCAAGGTTTTTTTCTTTATATATTCTTTTGTGGTTGGCACATGACAGGAATTCAACACAAATTATTTAATTGAATTTGGAATTTGGAAATATCACAAGGAAAGAGGCTTATGATCTCTAGAATCTAGGATTTGATTTTAGTGTGGGAAAGCAGGGAAGAACCTAGAAATGAGATAGCGGAAGGTCATTTATGACCTTTATCCTTTGGGATAAGAAAATAATATACATGCCTTTAGATAGTTAATAAGAATGCCCTCTACTAACCTGTCTGTACTCCTCTTCCATAATGGTGATGCAATTAATGGCCCAAGGTGTTAAGGCCTTGCTTATAATGGCACTGTTGTTCAGTGCATGAGCAAGATGTAAATTGAAAACTTAGAGATAGAATAACTACAAAGAGCATATGAGGGAAGATGCTATCTGCATCCAGAGAAAGAACTGATAAATAGAAATATGTATAGAATGATTTTACACATACATACACACATATACATAAACACATGCATGTATATATACATACATATACACACATATATTTGTATCTAATGCTAGCCATCTCTAGGGTGGAAGGGAGGGAAGAAAAAAAGGGAAAAAAGAAAATTATGTGATAACTTTATTATGTATTTAAAAGGAAAAGTAAGTTATACAATTTACAGTTTCATGTGCAATCATCTTTTTAAAATATTTACTATGTTATGGAAGTGTTTGTGTTATTTCATAAAAATAAAATAAATAAAAAGATAGAAATGGAAAAAAAAAGTGCATACCCTTTGACCCAGAAATACCACTTCTAAGGCTGTATTTCAAAGAGATCATACAAGTAGGAAAAGGACCCATATGTATAAAAATATTTATAGTAGCTCTTTTTGTGGTGGCAAAGAACTAGAAATTAAGGGGATGCCCATCAATTGGGGAATGGCTGAACAAGTTGTGGTATATGAATGTAATGCAATACTATTGTGCTATAAGAAATAAGGAGCATGGGGCGGCTATGTGGCGCAGTGAGTAGAGCGTTGGCCCTGGAGTCAGAAGGACCTGAGTTCAGATCCGGCCTCAGACACTTAACACACACAAACAAAAACCTAGCTGTGTGACCTTAGGCAAGTTACTTAACCCCAACTGCCCTCCAAAAAAAAAAAAAAGCAAAAAAAAAAAAAGGAATAAGGAGCAGATGGACTTCATAAGAACCTGGAGAGACTCATAAACTGATGCTGAGTGAGGAAAGTAGAACCAGGAGAACTTTGTATACAATTACAGATACATTGTATCTGTGATGACTAAGTTTGATAGACTGGCCTCTTCTCACTAATACAAGGTTTTAAGACAACTCCAAAAGACTCATGATAGAAAGGGATATACACATCCAGAGAAAGAACTACAGAATCTGAATGCAGATTGAAGCAAACTAGTTGCTGTAGCAGCAAGCACCCCAGTGTCCCCAGGGTGGCTGCCAACACAGGTTTTTAGATCTGCTTTTCTAAAGGAAAGCAACTCAAAATGGGTTAACAATCTTGCTTCAATCAATCAAACATATATTGTTTACCTAGTTCAGGGGAAAAAGGTCAGCACTCAAACTTCAGAGTATACAGAGGTTACAAGCATAAGTTACAAGACAGAGAAACATTTCAGCAGACAGGCTTCCAAACTGTCCAACCATTACATACATCCATACCTAATCACAGTTACCAGAGAGGGAAGCATCAACATCTGGGTTTTCAAAGCCGGGGTGCTCTCAAGGGCTGCCCAGAGTCTCTTCTGGTTAAGTCATACAACACTTCTCAAAGTGAACCCCAAAGCAAAGCCTCACATCAAGGGATTATTATAGCCTTCTCCAGGCTCAGAGAATATAACAACCTTCTTGACGCACTGCCCAATCACAAAGCACCAAGGTGTGGGAGTTCCTGAAAAACAAGCCTCCCACCACAGGCTCCAGGTGCACTTAACCTAGGGGCAGGGAAGATCTTAAAATTTTATATTCCTATAACACTTGCTCTCTCTCTTTTGTGTTTTGTTTTGTTCTGTTCTTTCTTGCTGTTCACTCCATTGGTTATAATTCTTCTTTACAACTTGAATAATGTTTAATGCAAAGATATTTGTAGAACCTATATTGGATTGCTTGCTATCATTGTGGGGAAGGGGAGAAAATTTGGAACTCAGGGGATTGTGGAACTGAATGTTGTAAACTTAAAGTAAATAAATAAATTTTTAAAAAATTAGCTCAAAGCCGGCTGGAGAGACTTCAGATCACCAGCAGCTGTGACGGTTTGCAGAATTATCAACACATAGATGCTAAAGACAAAGTGAGAGGTCAGTGCAGTGTGGACTTTGGGATCCAGTAGTTTGGGAGTGCAGTCTTTGCCCTCAGGGTGAGAAGCCATGTGGCTGCTTCAGAGCTCCTGGCCTACAGATTGTAGGGGGACCGAGTGACCAGTCTGAAGGGTAATCCCTCTTGCTTTAACCTGCTTGGATCTGGATTGCAGTCTAGGGTGGAGGTCCTGGGGTGTGTGACCAGTTTGCCAGAGCATGGGATGGCTTCAAAGAAGGCACCCAACTAATAGCTCCAGCAGCTGAGAAAACCCCAGCATTTGGGACAAAGCTCCCCACTCTGGTAGCAGAGTTCTACTGTGGCAAAAAGTTCAAAAGTCAAGTAACTGAGTGGCAACATAAGCAAACAAGGGAAGCAAGCCAAGCACGGTAATCTGGCTTTGGACTCCTTTTTTTGGGGACAAAAAAAGGATTGCGGCATGGAACAGGAAGAAGACAGCAAAGTCAGAACTCCTGCACCAGAAGCTTCTAAGAAAAGAATAAGCTGCTTACAGGCCATAGAAGAGCTTAAGAAGTATTTTGAAAACCAAATAAGAGAAGTGGAGGAAAAATTGGGAAGAGAAATGAGAATGATGTAAGAAAATTATAAAATGAGAGTCAACAACCTGACTGAAAAAAAAAATACCTTAAAAAATAGACTAACTTAAATGGCAAAAGAGGCTGAAAAAGCCAATGAGGAGAAGAATGCCTTAAAAAGCCATATTTGCCAGATGGAAAAAGAATCTCAAAAGCTCACTGAAGAGAATTATTCCTAAGAATTAGATTGGAACAAATGGAAGCTAGTGACTTTATGAGAAATCAAGATACTATTAAACAGATCCAAACAAATGAAAAAATAGAAGTCAATGTGAAAATATCTCACTGGAAAAACCACTGACTTGGAAAATAGATCCAGGAGAGATAATCTAAAAATTATTGGACTACCTGAAAGCCATGATCAAAAAAAAGAACCTAGAAATCATCCTCCAAGAAATTTTCAAGGAAAATTGCCCTGATGTTTTAGAACCAGAGGGTGAAACAGGTTGAAATAATCCACTAATCACCTCATGAGAAAGAACCCAAAAAGAAAACTCCTAGGAATATTACAGCCAGGTTCCAGAGTTCCCAGATCAAGGAGAAAATATTACAAGCAGCCAGGAAGAAACAATTTAAATACTGTGGAAACACAATCAGGATAACACAGGATCTGTCAGCTTCTACACTGAAGGATCAAAGGTCTTGGAGTATGATATTCCAGAGGTCAAAGGAGCTAGGATGGAAACCAAGAATCATCTACCCATCAAAACTGAGTATCATGTTTCAGGGGAAAATATGGTCATTTAGTGGAATAGAGGACTTTCAAGCATTCTTGATGAAAAAAAAACAGATTTGAATAGAAAATTTGACATTCAAATACAGGAAGCAAGAGAAGCATGAGAAGGTAAACAGGGTAAAGAAATCATAAGGAACTTATCAAAGTTGAACTACTTATATTCATACATGGAAAAACAGTCATTGTAACTTATGAAGCTTTTCTCAGTATGAGAATAGTTGAAGGTAATAGAAATGTGTGTGTGTGTGTATATATATATGTATGTATGTATAAATATGTGTGTATACATAAATATATCTATATAGGATGGTGTAGCAGCAAGCACCCCAATATCCCCAGGGTGACTGCCAGCACAGGTTCTTAGATCTGCTTTTCAAAAGGAAAGCAACTCAAAATGGGTTAACAAACTTACTTTAATCAAACAAACACACATTACCTAGTTCAGGGGAAAAAGGTCAGCACCCCAAACTTCAGAGTTACAGAACTTACAGATTAAACAGACAGGCTTCCAAACTGTCCAACCATTATATCAATACCAAATCACAGTTACCAGAGAGGGAAGCATCAACATCTGGGTTTTCAAAGCCGGGGGGCTCTCAACAACGGCTTCCCAGAGTCTCATCTGGTCAAATCACACAACACTTCTCAAAGTGAGCCCCAAAGCCAAGCCTCTCATCAGAGTTTATATAGCCTTCTCCTGGCTCAGAGATTGTAACAACCTCCTTGACCCACTGCCCAATCACAAAGTATCAAGGTGTGGGCTTTCCTGAAAAACAAGCCTCCCACCATAGGCTCCAGGTGCACTTATGCTAGGGGCAGGGAAGATCTTTAAATTTGCATTTCCATTACAGATGGTATATGGGTATATGAATACATATGTGAGTATGTGTATATATGTGTACAGGTATACATAGACAAAGGGTACAGGAACAGTTGAATGGGAAGGGATGATACTTAAAAGGTGAAATTAAGAGGTGAGAGAGGAATATAATGAGAGGAGATGGGGAGAGATAGAATGGGGTAAATTATCTCATATAGAAGATGCAAGGGAAAACTGTTACAATGGAGGGGAAGAACAGGAAGGTAAAAGGGAATGAGTCAACCTTATTCTCATTGAATTGGGCTTAGGAAGGGAATGACATACACACTAAATAGGGTATCTCACCCTACAGGAGAGTAGGGAGGAAGGGGATAAAAGGGGGGGATGATGGAAGGGAGGGCAGGCTGGTAGGGAGGGAAGTTGGAAGCACCCACTTTTGAAAAGGTACAAGATCAAGTACAGAATAGAACAACTGGGGGGTGGGATGGGATAGAGGGAAATATAGTCAGTCTTTCACAATATATCCACTATGGAAATGTTTCACATAGCTATACATGTACAACCTATATTGAATTGCTTATCTTCCCAGTAAGAGTGGGTGATGAGGGAGGTAGGTAAAGAATTTGGAATTCAAAGGTTTAAAATTAAATGTTTAAAAAATATATATTATTATTATTTTACATGTAACTAGGAAATAAGATATACAGGCACTGGGGCATAGAGATCCACCATGCCTTAGTAGAAAGTCAGAGGGGGGATGGGAGTAGATATAGGAGAGAGCAGATTGGGGGAGGGGATATTCAGTGGGAATGCTGTTTTGGGGTGGTGGGTAGTGGAAAATGGGGAGAAAATCTGTAACTCAAAATCTTGTGGATATGAATGATGCAACCTAAAAAAAATTAGCACAATGCAAACTCAATTGGTTATAGAAATCTATCTTGCCCTATAGGGATGTAGGAGGGGAGGGGTGATAGAAGCAAGGTTGAATTGGAGGAGTTGAGAGTCAGAAGCAAAACAGACTTTTGAGGAGTTATGGGGTAAAAGGAGAGGGAGAGAAGGATAAATAGGGGGAAATAGAATGGAGAGAAATAGGGTTAGTAATCATAAGTGTGAATAGGATGAACTTACCCATAAAACAGAAGAGAATAGAAAAGTGGATTAAAAGCTAGAATCTGACAATATGTTGTTTAAAAGATACACACTTGAAACAGAGTAAAAATAAGGTGCTGGAGCAGAATTTATTATACTTCAGCTGAAGTAAAAAAAAGCAGAGGTAGCAATCATGATCTCAGACAAAGCAAAAGCAAAAACAGATCTAATTAAAAGAGATAAGTAGGGAAACTAAATTTTGCTAAAAGGTATGATAGACAATATCAATACTAAACATATATACACCAGATGGTATAGCATCTAAATCTGTAAAGGAAAAGCAAAATTACTTACAGGAGGAAACAGACAAAAAAGCTATACTAGTAAGTGACCTCAACTTTCTCCTCTCAGAACTAGAATAATCTAAAACAAAAAACAAACAAACCAAGCAAGAAATTAGTTAAGGAAATGAACAGAATTTTAGAAAACTTAGATATAATAAATCTCTGGAGAAAATTGAATGGGAATAGAAGAGGATAAATCATTTTCTACAGAAAAATTTACTATGTATCAAGGCATAAAACAGAGAAAGAGCAGATCAATGAATTGGGCATGAAACAAAAAAAACAAAACAAAAACAACCTAGAGAAAGAACAAATCAAAAATCCCAAATTAAATACCAAACTGGAAATCCTGAAAATCCAAGGACAGATTAATAAAACTGAAAGAAAACCATTGAACTAATAAACAAAACTAGAAGCTGGTTTTATGAAACAACAACAACAATAAAATATATAAACCCCTGGTTAGTTTAGTTTAAAGATAAAGAAAGAGGAAAATCAAATTGCCTTTATAAAAAATGAAAACAGTGAAGTCACCACAAATGAAGAACAAATTAAAACATTAGGAGCTATTTTGCCCAATTATATGCCAATAAAAGTGATAATCTAAGTGAAATGGATGAATATTTACAAAAATATAAATAGCCCAGATTAACTGAAGATCAAATAGAATATTTAAATAACCCTATTTTAGAAAAAAGAAATTGAACAAGCCATAAGAAGCCAAAACAGCATAAGAAAAAAAAAATCACCAGGACCATATGGATTCATAAGTAAATTCTATCAAACATTTAAAGAACAATTAATTCCAATACCATATAAACTATTTGGAAAAATAGGCAGAGAAGAAGTCCTCCCAAATTCCTTTTATGACACAAATAATGATGCTGATACTTAAAACCAGAAAGAGTGAAAACAGAGAGAAGACCATAGACCAATTTTATTAATGAATATTGATGCAAAAATTTTAAATAAAATACTAATAAGGAGATTACAGCAATAGATCACAAAGATAACACACTATGATCAGGTGTGATTCATACTAGGAATGCAGGGCTGGTTCAATACTAGGAAAACTATTAGCATAATCGACCATATTAATAAAAACACAACAAAAATCATGTTTATCTCAACAGATGAAGAAAATGCTTTTGACACAAAAGCATTCATTCCTATCAAAAATACTGGAAAGCATAGGAATAAATAAAACTTTCCTTAAAATGATCAGTTGAACTAGACACTAGCTTTAGGACCCTGGGCAAATCACTTAACCTTTCTCTGGTTCAGTTTCCTCATCTGTAAAATGGGGATGATAGCAACTACCTCCCAGGGTTGTTGTGAGTTTAAAATAAGATATCTGTAAAGCACTTTGCAAATCTTAAACTTCTATATAAATATTACTTTAAAAATTAATTCGGGGGCAGAGCCAAGATGGAGGAGTAGAAACAGCTCATCCAAGCCACTCTGCCCCCAGATTCCCCCCAAACTATGTAAAAGGGGACTCTGAACAACTTCTGGAGCCCCAGCACCCACAGAACGACAAAAAGAAGCTAACCTCCCGCTGAGGACAGCCCAGCAGCCCTGCAGGAAGGACTAGCGCAGTGGTCTGGGAGCCGGCAGCGCACAACACACAGAGCGCAGGAAGGGGAGCCCAGGTCTGCATGAGCCAAGGTTTTAGCCCCAGGGCGGCAGGGCCAGCAGCCAGCTAGAGGAACCCCAGAACACCAGCAGCTGTGGCGACTCCAGAATTATCAACATAGACATGCCTAGGACAAAGTAAGAGGTTAGTGTCCTATGGACTTTGGGACCTGTTTTTGGGGGAATGCGTCCGCTCCCTCCCCTGGGGGCTAGAAGCCTCTGAGGAGACACGCCATTTTGTAGTTTTCAGAGGCAGCTCCAGCTCTTGGCCTGCAATTAATTGTAGGGCAATCCAGCAATCAGTCTTGGGGGGTAATCGCTCTTGCTTTAACCTCCCTGGATCTGGATTGTGATCTAGGGTGGAAGTCGTGGGTGGGTTTACAGCTTGCTAGAAACGGAAGTTGCCCCCCACACGTTTGGGACGAAAATTCCTCTATCTGGCCTTAAAGCCATAGAGTGGCAACAAGCCCCAAAGTCAAGTAATTAAGTGGCAACATGCCAAGGCAAAGGAAACAGAAAAATGCAACCCTAGACTCCTATTCTGGGGACATAGAGCGGGAAAAGGACTGTGAGGTCAGAAGTCCTACTCCAAAAGCCCCAGGAGAAAACATGAGCGGGTTGCAGGCCATAGAGGACCTTAAGAAGGACTTTAAAAATCAAATAAGAGAAGTGGAGGAAAAATTGGAAAGAGAAATGAGAAGGATGCAGGAAAAGTATGAAATGAGGGTCAACAGCCTGACTGAGGAAAACAACACCTTAAAAAACAGACTAACTCAATTGGCAAAGGAGGCCCAAAAGGGCAATGAGGAGAAGAATGCCTTAAAAAGTCGAATTTGCCAGATGGAAAAGAATCTCAAAAGTTCACTGAGGAGATTCATTCCTTCAGAGTTAGACTGGAGCAAATGGAAGCTAATGACTTTATGAGAAATCAAGATGCTGTTAAGCAGATCCAAACAAATGAAAGATTAGAAGGCAATGTGAAATATCTCATGGGAAACCACTGACCTGGAAAATAGATCCAGGAGAGACAATTTAAAAATTATTGGACTACCTGAAAGCCATGATCAAAGAAAGAACCTAGAAATCACCCTTCAAGAAATTCTCAAGGAAAACTGCCCTGATGTTTTAGATCCAGAGGGCAAAATAGAGGTTGAAAGAATCTACAGATCACCTCCTGAAAAAGATCCCAAAAAGAAAACTCCCAGGAATATTATAGCCAGGTTCCAGAATCCCCAGATCAAGGAGAAAATACTACAAGCAGCCAGGAAGAAACAATTTCAATATTGTGGAAACACAATCAGAATAACCCAGGACCTGGCAGCTTCTACACTGAGGGATCGAAGGGCATGGAATATGATATTCCAGAGGGCAAAAGAACTGGGAATGAACCCAAGGGTCACCTACCCAGCAAAACTGAGTATTTTGTTTCAGGGGAAAATATGGTCATTCAGTGGAATAGAGGACTTTCAAGCATTCTTAAGGAAAAAACCAGAATTGAATAGAAAATTTGACATCCAGACACAAGAAGCAAGAGATGCCTGAGAAGGTGATCAGGGAAAAGAAATCAAAAGGAACTTATCAAAGTTGAACTATTTACATTCCTATATGGAAAAACAATACCTGTGAGTGATGATATCTTTCTCACTATGAAAATAATGGAAGAAGGGTGTGTGGTCATATGAATACAAATGTGAATGTGTGTGTATATGGATAGAGGGCATAGGTTGAATTTGTTGGGAAGGGAGAATACTCAAGGGATGGAATTATGAAGTGAGAAAGTGGCGAGAGGAGATGGGGAAAGACAGGGTAGGGTAAACTATCTCATGTAGAAGAAGCAAGGGGAAGTGGTTGCAAGGGAGGGGGAGAATAGGAAGGGAAAAAAAAGGCAAATCCACATTCTCATTGAATTTGGTTCAGGGAGAGAATGACATGCATACTAAATGGGATATCTCAACCTGCAGCAGAATAGGGGGAAGGGGGATGAGAGGAGGGATGATGGATGGGAGGGCATCCTTGGGGGGAGGGGAGGTTGGAAGTACCCACTATAGAAGAGGGACAGGATCATGTAGGGAATGGACCAGGTGGGGGGTGGGATGAGTGGGAGGGAATTATAAGCAGCCTTGTACAATATATCTACTATGATAATGTTTTGCATAGCTAGACATGTACAACATATACTGAATTACTTATCTCCCAAGAGGGAATGGGTGACAAGGGAGGAAGGAAATGGATCTGAAATTCGAGGTCTTAAGCTTAAATGTTTCAAATATATATAAATACTATTATTAATACTCTTTTGCTTATAATTGGGAGATAAGATGTGCAGGCACTGGGACACAAAGATTCACCTTCCTCTAATGGAAAAGTCATAGGGGGTATGGGAGAAGGTATGGGAGAGAGCAGATTGGAGGAAGCGATATCTTGTGGGACTGCTATTCTGGGAGGTTGGGTAGGGGAATAATGGGGGGAAAATGATTGTAACACAAAATCTGGTGGAAATGAATGATGTAAAACAGAAGTTAAAGCATTTGTTTAAAAAAAATTAATTCATTTTAAACTTACACATTAAATTTTATAAATATACAGTAAGAAAAGAAAAAGAAACATATTACAAAATTAAATACTACAACTTAAATACAAAATAAGAAATGGAAAAAAATAAGCATTGCCATGTGAACAGCAGAACATAAGAGAGGATTCAAAATATTCAGCTTTCAAGAAATCCTACCTTCTAAAAAGATTCTTCCTTTATCCTCTCATCTCACCCTTTCCCCTTGCCCTCTTATTTCTATCGGAATTTAGAAGACTTTTATAACCTTTCAAATATGTTATTCCCTCTTTATTACATTCCTGTTAATCTAGATACCCTTCTATACACCTCTTATCCTATTCCCTTGGCCTCTTATTTCTTTATAAATTTAGAAGACTTCTATTTCCTTCTAAATGTATATACTATTCTCTCTTTAACCCAGTTCTGATGTGAATGGGTTTCCCTCTAAAAATCCCTCCCTTATCTTTTCTCCCTTCCCTACCCCCTTAGTCTTTTATTTCTTTCTGAATTTAGAAGACTTTTATACCCTTCTAGATATATATGCACTGTTCCCTCTTTAACCCATTCCTGATGAAAGTAGGGTTCCAGGACTACTAGCCCTACTCCCCATCTAATTCCTCTGCGTCAGTTCTTCCTCTCAAACCTCATTTGTATAATATAATTACTCTTTTTACCTTTACCTAAATGGTTTTACTTTTTAGAATCACATCATATTCAGGTCTATCGTAATCTTTCTTTTGAACTACCCAGTTACTAATAACAATCTTAGACATACATTTTCCATTTCTTCATATAAAAAGCAGTTCATCCTTATTGAGTCCCTTGTAGTTAGACTTTGATAAATATCATTATTGTGCTGTTTCCAATGATGATCTACATGGTAAGAAGAGGAGGTGGGCTGTTCGTGGGACAAAGTGAAGAATGGAAAGCCTAAGCACTGTCCTGGTACCCATGAGATAGATGAGAACTTACAAGCATGTCTATAGCATTTGGGGTGGACCCTCTATGGAGAATCAATGGCATAATGCAGAGAATGGCACAAGATGAAGAGTGATGGATGAGTTGTGATCAGTGCTGATGGAAGGAACTGAATACTTTCATTGAAGTATTGAAGAGACTAGAGACTATTTCTTTTTTTTTTTTTTTTAAAGCAATTGGGGTTAAGTAACTTGCTCAAGGTTACATGGCTAGTCATTATTTATGCGTGAGTGCTCATTTTCTGAGGCCGGATCTGATCTCGGGTCATCCCAACTCCGAGGCCGACGCTCTTACTCACTGCGCCACCTAGCCGCCCCTTTAGGGCAATTGGGGTTAAGTAACTTGCCCAAGGTTACATGGCTAGTCATTATTTATGCGTGGGTGCTCATTTTCTGAGGCCGGATCTGATCTCGGGTCATCCCAACTCCGAGGCCGCGCTCTTACTCACTGCGCCACCTAGCCGCCCCTTTAGGGCAATTGGGGTTAAGTAACTTGCCCAAGGTTACATGGCTAGGTTTTTGTTTGTGTGGATTAAGTGTCGGAGGCCGGCTCCAAACTCAGGTCCTTCTGATTCCAGGGCCTGCGCTCTATTCACTGCGCCACCTAGCCGCCCCGGAGACTATTTCTTAGTGTCCCTTAGATGGTCAAAGTTAAAGTGACTTGTTTTCTTGGGCCATCTAACAAAGATTAAAAATGTAATTGGGAAATGATTAACAAAATAAATTAAAATATAATACAACATAGGTAGGTAATGCTAATTTCTGTTTTCTCAGCCAATATGTGGTTGCAGGGATTCATTTCTGTTTGAGGTAGCAAATACAAATGGAGGCCACTAATCTGCACATAAGGATCCCTGCAGTTGCTTTTAAAAAGTAATATTATTGTTTTGTTGAGTTTTTATTTATTTGGTTAAATATTTTCCAGTTATGTTTTAATCTGGTTTTAATCTGGTTTGTTCAACACATGGAGTTTTGCAAGGGCATGTAGTCTGTAGGACTTGTGTTTGACACCTCTGGCTAGGAAATTCATTCATTCAATAAACATTTATTAAGTACCTATGCCCTGTACTAAGTGCTAGGGATGTGAAAAAAGGCAAAAGACAGTTCCTGACTTCCAGGAGCTTATAATCTAATGGGAGGGACAACATGAAAAAAATTATATACAGGATCAAGCTATATACAGGATAAATTGGAAATAATTAGAAGAGGGAAAGCATTAGAATTAAGAGCGGTTAGAGAAGGCTCCTTGCATCCTGTGATCCTATGAGTTATTTCAGGTAGATAACTCAACCCAAGGTCATCCAGTTCGTTAGTGGCCATATCAAACCCCAGCAGCCCAGACCCATCAATGCTAATTTCTGGGGCCATTGAGAGTTGAGGTCACACTAACCTCTCTTCTCAGGGAGATACCAGTGAAGAAACCTTTATTTTTTTCTTAACTGAAGGGGAAGGAAGGAAATAAGCTTTTATTAAGACCCTACTATGTGTCAGGCACTGTGCTAAGCACTTTATAATGTCTCACTTGATTTTCACAAGTTGGTGAGGTAGGTGCTATTATAGTCCAAATTTTACAGTTGAGGAAACTGAGGCAGATAGAAATTAGGTGACTTCCCTGGAGTTATGTAGCTGGTAAGTGTCTGGGCTCAATTTGAACTCAAGTCTTTATGATGTAGGCCCAACCCTCTGCTCTGCCACATAGCTGCTTCTAGGTTCATAGGAACATGTTAGTGGTAGGGGGGTCCTGGTAGAGGAGATTTAAAAAACAGAAAATCAATTTTCTAAATAAATAAAATTCCCCTTGTGCATTTCTGTTCCTAACAGCTTCTTCTCTTTCTTGCCCCATCAGCTGACTCACAATTAAGGGCTGGTTAGGGAAAGGTCTGTTTGGTTGATGTCTTGGAATTTGGGGCCCTTTAAAAACACAAGTGATACTTCATCTTTATTGTGGCTTCCCTCCGAAATAAAATTACCCTTTTGAGGCCAGGAGCCCTGAAGAGTTACTGATGCCCAGTATTGGATCCTAGTACTCTTCCCTGGCACAGAGGGGTCAGCCTAGGTTGTTGCTGGGATGAGAAGAAATTAGCTTAAAACAACTGGAAAGATTTCCCATGTAGAATAGTGTGGGTGATCCTAGGGGTGGCTAGATTGTCTCCCTTGGGAACAGGAATGGTTTTCTTTTTTTTTTTTTTTGCTTTTTGGAGGACAGTTGGTGTTAAGTGACTTGCCCCTGAAATAAGAATCCTTGGTGTAGATATTTTAGCTTACAAATGTAATACCTACTGTTGGCAACACTCCTCGATCGTTCTGCAGTTGTTTGAAAAGGAACCTTCAAGGTAGCATGTTCCTTTCACTCAAAACTTTTCACATTTATGCTTTCTAAAATGGATTTTTCTTTTTGCCTTATCTTGCTATTCATTTTGCAAAGCAGCAGTCTGAATGAAGTAGTAGCTGAGGAGGTATCTCTGAAGTACCCCCTGGGGCTTTCCTACTTGGGCTCCTGATTGAATCCAGGATGAACTCACTAATCCATTAGTAAAGGACAATGTGATGATGTAGGTTTCCTAACAGCAACACTATCTTCAAGCTTGATATATTAATTTCTTCACACTCTTTACCAAGATAATAGCAGGCATGATTTCAGTTAATAGCAACAGGAACAGCTATCTCCATGGTTACTGTTATACCCTATTAAAATCACCCTCATCACTTCAAAAAAAGCTGTCTTGCAGGGACCACTGGAGAACAGTAAGGAAAAAGATACTGAAGCATTATTTTAGCTCCATTCTAAAAACAAGTTCATTTTTGTACTTCAAGGCAACATTCTTTTAGAGCCCTGGAAAACTCATGGCACAATGTGGTTTAATGGAAAGGACACTAGGTTTTGAGTTACAAGAAACTGATTTAAATTTAAGACTGCCACTTCCTTGTACGAACTTGGGCAAATGAATTTCTTTTGGGGGCCTCAGTTTTCTCATCTGGGAAATGAGAAAACTGGATGAGGTGACTGATATTCCTTCCAGTGCATAAATGGACTATGGTCATTTTCAAAAGTAGTGTGTCAAAGTCAAATTGCTCGCGAGCGTACACACACACACACACACACACACACACACACACACACACACACACACACATTCTTCCTTCAGAAATTCTGCAGGTGAGGTGGTCTTCTTTAAGCTCAGTGAACAGTTGCTAACCACATGTAGTTCCTAGGCAGTCTCTGTATTATCTTGCCAAGAGATTTGTTATTTTATTTGTTTTATTTGTCACTTTTTGTATTTTTAAAAGTTATTAAGATAGTCTGGAAATTCTTGGAGCACTCTTAGAAGTCCCCCTGAGAGTCACTTGTTCTGAAAGTAAAGCCTTAAAGATGGAGGAATTTGGACACATTTCCAGTATCTATCAGGTGACTTTTCCATGGGTAGACTCACACATTTTTCTGGAAGTGAACAATGGAGAAAGCTGGTGGTGGAGAATTACACAAATATGAAATGGTTGGGGGTAGTGCGATATAGCTGAGTCCTAACCTTGAATCAGGAAGACCCAAGTTAAAATCCTCCCTCCAGTACTTTTCAGCTGAGAAACAGTGGAACCTCTCTGAGCTTTAGGCAGCTCTTTACAACTAGGAATTACAGACATGATATGATCTATATGGAACTCCCATACCAACAAAACTACTCATCTGTGACCTAGTTGGCCATCATAGGGGGCATAGATGCTCCCATCCAATTAGAAACAAGTTTTCCTTTCCCCCTTCCCTTTTTTAAAGGACTGGATTTTCCCATTTTTGCCCAGGTTGGAAGTTCAGAAGTTACTCAAGGGCCTGATTCCACTCTACTGATTGGTGGCTCCATTTCCAACCTGGGCCCATTTGTCCCTCCTTAGGCAACCCAGTGGACCCTTGTTCCTGATGGGGTGGGGGAAAACTTACCATATTGCTGCTGAACCTAGTATGGGCATTGGATTGGTATAGCCCACAATAGCTTAGAATTTCCAAGCTCTAGAAAGCTATCAGCCTCAGTCTGTCAGGTACTTAGGAATACAGGTCTGTATCACTACATCAGGCTTTCTTTCCTCTTCTCCCTGTCTTTAGTCTCTTTTAAAATCATTTCTCCTCATGTGTGCTTGAACTCCTTTATTTTCTAGTATATAAAAATGTAGTGTTCTCCCTGGGAACTCATATTCAACAGACATTTAAATGTTCTAATAAAAAAGTTGCTATGTCAGGAAATACTTTGCTTACTTTTTAACAAGTGAAGTAGCCAAATGAGTGAAGAAGTTATCATAAATAGACATGCCCGGAAAAAAGTATGTGTATGTAAAGAAAGGGGCCTTGCTTTATTTACATTGGCAATAAGAGATTTTCTGAAATAGCCCCTCAGGTTGCTATATCTGGGTAAGCCACCAGATGGTGCTACAGATCCCAAGACTTCTACATTAGGTCCCAAGTACCTTTTTAGAACTGCAAGGTCCCCAAATCTTGGTCCTTCCTTTTAGTGTCTGTCTAACCTAGTCTAAGGAGGATGAACATTTCCATCAAAGTTAATAGTTCCCTTGGTTAGCATTCATCTCCATTCCCACGGAATCCTAATCTCTTGTAACACTGCACCAGAAAGGATTAATCATTTATATATAGTAAATAAAATTAAAAGCGAAATGTACAGCATTAAGGAAGGAAAAACCCTACAATAAACTGTTACTTTTGTTACTTCTTTTGTTACTTTTGTACTTTTTTGTTAGTAACTTTTGTTACTTCTTAGTTTCCTCCTTTCTTTTCTTATGCTCTGCTTCTCAAGGTTATTGTTGAGATAGCTGCAGCCTCAGATTTAAATGAACATGCTTAGTTTCAGTCTTAGATGGCAGGTGGAGAGGAACTTGGTGGTCTCATTGTCCTGGTCACTTAGTGACTGGTGATCACCCACTGACACTTGAAGAGATATCTGCTTTTTGGCCGAAGATCAGAGAACTGATATCTGCACTGTTATTTTTTGTGGGCCAATCTTTGAGGAACCTATAAACAGGAGCTGCCCCACAATCTTTTTTCCTTACACCCTCAGAAGCATAATGCCCCAAGACTCCCTATCCCTAAGGCACTGAGCTGGGAAAGGGATGTCTTGGGCATTTATCTTTGCTGTCTTATTGGCTTCCCGAGCCTGGTGTCTTTAATGTGGCTGTTGCTAGATTCAAAATAACAGTGATTCTCCTTAGCACAGGATATAACCTCAAACCCCTAGAAGAATGAGACTGCCCTAAGAGTGAGCAAGATGTCAAAGGAAGAAAGACAAAACATGGCTTTTCTCTATTAAATTTGTACAGGGCCCTCTGACTTGATCCTTCACATTAGCCATACATTTTCTTCACACCCACTCTTGTGTTTTCTTGGTCCTGATGGAAAATGAGGGAGAAAAAGAGTAGGCATCTGTAGAAGGGGAGAATAGATTGCACAGATTATAGCATGTAAATCAAATTACTTATATCTAAACATCTTTTTAAAACCCCAGGGAAGCTGGTTATTCAAAGAAAATAACATTATGGATCTCAACTCCTTCTTTTTGAAAGTTACATATTTAAATTTATTATATATACTTAAAAACTTTTTTCAGTTCAAATTCTCTCCCTTTCCCACACATTAAGAATGAAAGAAATTATATCCATTATACAGATGACATCATGTAAAAGCAACAAAGATAAAGGCAAAAAAATATGCATTAATCAGCACCCTAAGACAATCAGTTCTTTATCTAGAATCGGATTGTATTTAACATCATGACTCTTTGGAAGTTGTGGTGGATCAGTTATCCCTAAGTGCTCCATAGGTGATTATCTTTACAATATTGCTGTTACTGTGCAGATAGTTTTTCTGTTTCTCCTCACTTCACTTTACATCAGTTCATATAAGTCTTCTCAGGTTTTCCTGAAACCATTCCCTTCATCCTATCTTACAGCATAATATTCTATCACATTCATACACCATAACTCGTTCAGCCATCCCCCAAATGATGGGGCATTCTCTCAGCTTCCAATTCTTCGCCACCACAAAAAGAGCTGCTATATTTTTGTACATATTTTTTTCTCTTTGATCTCTTCAGGATATAGACCGAGTACAAAGGGTATGTCCAACTTTATATCCCTTTGGGCAAAGTTCCAAATTCTTCGGAATGGCTGAACCAATTCACTAGATGAGGGATGCCCCTCAAATTACTGTCCTTATTTTACCACATCCCTTCAAGCATTTGTCATTTTCCCTTTCTGTCACGTTTGCTGATCTGATGGTTGTGAAGTGGTACCTCAGGTGCATTTTTAGTACAGTATTAAATAATAATGGTGATAATGGACATCCTTACTTCATCCCTGATCTTACTGGAATAGCTTCTAGTTTATAATCATTACAGATAATGCATTATCTTGGCCAGTTTTAGATAGATACTATTTACCATTTTAGGGCAAATTCCATTTATTCTTATGCTTTTTTAGCATTTTTAATAGGAATGGGTCTTGTATTTTGTCAAAAGCTATAACAGATTTTTGTTTTTGTTACTGATATGGCCAATTATGTTTATAGTTTTCCCAATATTGAATCAGGTCTGCATTGCTGGTGTAAGTACTGCCTGGTTGTCATATATAATCTTTGTGATATATTGCTATAATCTCCTTGATAGTATTTTATTTTAAATTCTTGCATTAAATTGATGATTCTGATTACATTAAATTGAAAAGTTTTTGTACAAAGTCAATGCAACCAAGATTAGTCATATGAAAAATGCTCTAAATCACTATTAATTAGAGAAATTCATATCAAAACAACTCTGAGGTACTATATCATACTCATCAGATTGGCTAACGTGACAAAACAGGAAAATGATAAATGTTGGAGAAGATGTGGGAAAATTGGAACACTAATGCATTGTTTGTGAAGCTGTGAACTGATCCAACCATTCTGGAGAGTAATTTGGAACTATGCCTAAGGGTCTTTGACCTAGTAATACCACTTCTAGGTCTGTATCCCCCCCAAAATCATAAAAACAGGAAAAGTACCCACATATACAAAATATTTATAGCAGTTCTTTTTTGTGGTGACAAAAAACTGGAAATTGAGGGGATGTCCATTAACTGGGGAATGGCTGAACAAGTTGTGGTATATGAATACAAGAAATGATGACCAAGTAGACTTCAGAAAAACTTGCAAAGACTTACATGAACTGAGTGAAATGAGCAGAACCAGGAGAATACTACACACAGTAACAGCCACATTGTGTGGTAGTCATCTAGACTTGGATAAACTTAGCTCTTCTCACTAATGCAAGGTTCTAAGACAACTCCAAGACTCACAACGGAAAATGCCCTCCGCATCCAGAGAAAGAAGTCTGGAGTCTGAATGCAGAATGCAGCTCTCCTTTTCTTTTGTTGTTTTGTTTCTTCTTTCTCGTGGTTCCTCCCATTACTTCTTTTTTTATGTTTTTTATTTTTTTTTTATTTAAGCAATTGGGGTTAAGTAACTTGCTCAAGGTTACACGGCTAGTCATTATTTATGCGTGGGTGCTCATTTTCTGAGGCCGGATCTGATCTCAGGTCATCCCAACTCCGAGGCCGGCGCTCTTACTCACTGCGCCACCTAGCCGCCCCTATTAGGGCAATTGGGGTTAAGTAACTTGCCCAAGGTCACACGGCTAGGTTTTTGTTTGTGTGGGTTAAGTGTCTGGGGCCGGATCCGAACTCAGGTCCTTCTGACTCCAGGGCCGGCGCTCTATTCACTGTGCCACCTAGCCGCCCCTCCTCCCATTACTTCTAATTCTTCTTTACATCATGACTAATGTGAAAATATGTTTAGTGGGGGGTGGCTAGGAGGTGCAGTAAATAGAGCACCGGCCCTAGAGTCTGGAGGACCTGAGTTCAAATCTGGCCTCACACACTTGACACACTTACTAGCCATGTGACTTTGGGCAAGTCACTTAACCCCAACTGCCCTCCAAAAAGCAAAAAACAAAAAGACAAAATATGTTTAGTGGGAATGTATGTATAGAGTCTATATCAGATTGCATGCCATCTTGAGGAGGGGGAAGGAAAGGGAGGGAGAGAAAATTTAAAATTCAAAATCTTATGGAAGTAAATGTTGAAAACTAAAAATTAATTGTAAAAATTTTTTTTCTTTGGCCTCAGTATTTATTAGAGGAAATTGATCTATAGGTTTCATTCTCAGTTTTTGTTCTAACTGGTTTTAAGTATCAAAACCATATTTTTATCATGGAAAGAATTTGATAGTATTTTACCTTACAGCTTATATAATATTGTAATTAATTGCCCTTTAAACATTTGGTAGAATTTGCTTGTAAATCCATCTGGTCCTAGTATTTTTCCATAAACTCATTTATGCTTTAAATTTCCTTTTTTCTAAAAAGGCTGGTTAATCTGGATAATTTATAATTTTATAAGTATTTACCCATTTCATTTAGACTGTCAGTTTTATTGGCACAGAGTTGGGTAAAACAACTTCTAATAATTGCTTTAATTTCACCTTCACTGGTTGTACATTCATCCTTTTCAATTTTGATACTGGGAAGTTGGTTTTCTTTTTCTAAATCAGATTGACCAATGACTTAACCTTTTTCTTGGTCTTCCTCCCCACCCCCCCAAAAAACCCCAGCTCTTAGTTTTCCCTTAAGTATTAATGCTTTTGTTGTATCCCACAAATTTTAGTATGTTTTCACTGTTATTATCTTTAATAAAATTATTATTTCTATGATTTGTTATTTGATCCACTCATTCTTTAGGATTAGTTTTTAATCTATGTTTTAAAGGCCCTGTATTAATGTAATTTATGGTCCAAAAAAGGTGCATTTAATTTTTCTGCTTTTCTTCACATTATGAGGCTTTTATACCCTAATACATGGTCATTTTTTGTGAAGGTGTAATGGTAATAGAAATTTGAAGATCTTCCCGGCCCCTTAATAAGCCTCAGTTGAACTTGAGGACCTTTCCTGTTTTGAAAACATACTCTGCCCCCCTAACAGGCTGCATGTGTTCACCTGGAGCCTGTGGTGGGAGGCTTGTTTTTCAGGTAGGCACAACTTTTGTTCCTTTGTAGTCAAGTGAGTCAGAAGAGTTTCGAAGTTCTCTGACTGTGGTGAAGGCTATATATACCTCTGAGGCAAGGTTTTGCTTTGGGGCTCACTTTGGGAAGAGTTGTACGATTTGACTAGATGAGATTCTGGGCAGCCATCGAACCCCCATGACTTTGAAAACCCAGATGTTGCTGCTTCTCTTTCTGATGACTAACTAGGTATGGATGTAATGATCAGAAAACTAGAAGCCCTGTCTGCTGAATTGTGTTATTTTCTGTCTGTATTTTTGTTTGTAACTTGTTTGTATTCTCTGAAGTTCAAGGTGCTGACTTTTTCCCCTGAACTACACATTTGATTGATTAATCAAAGTAAGATTGCTAACTCTTTTTGAGTTGCTTTCCTTTAGAAAAGCAGATCAAAGAACCTGTGCTAGCAGTCATCCTGGGTATGCTAGGGTGCTTGCTGCTACAGAAGGTACCAAGTATAACTGAGAAAAAGGTGTACTTCTATTCCCATTCTCCAAAGGTCTAGTGTATCTCATTTTTATAAAATTCTATTTATCTCCTTAATCTGTTTTATTAGGTTTATCTAGGTCTTAGAGGGGTAATTTGAGGCCCCCCTTTTAGTATAGTTTTACTATTTCTTCCTGTTAATATTTAGTACATTTCTTTCAAAAAATTAGATGCTATGCCATTTGGTTCACATGTTATTATTGATGTTACTTCATTTCTATGGTACCTTTTAGCAAAATGCCATTTCCCTGATTATCTCTTTTAATTAGGTCTATTTTTTATTTTGCTCTGTATGAAATCATAATTGCTTCCACTACCTTTACCTGATCTAAAGCATCAGTCTGCCCCACTCTGTGCCTCTTAAAACCATATATTAGATTCTGGTTTCTAATCTGTTTTGCGGTCCTCTTCCATTTGGTGGGGGAGCCCCTCCCACTCAAGTTATAACTGCAGTGTATTTCCCTCCATCCAATTTTCTTCTATTCATTTTTTTAAGCCATACCTGCTTAAGTCTATTTTGCTACTGACCACTGGTTCCCTTAATTGACCTTCCCAAGCATTTACTTCCCACTCCCTTTCTCTTGGACACTTACCCTTCTACTTCTGTTAGGCAAGATGAATTTCTATACCCAACTGTGTGTGTCTATATATTCTCCCCTCTTTGAACCAATTTAGATGAGAGTGAGGTTCAAGTGTTGCCTATTCCATACCCTTTCCATTTCCTCTTACATTGTAAAAATTCTTCTTTGTATACCTCTTTTATGAGAAAAAATTCCCCATTCTTCTCCTTTCCCCCTTCTAGGGCATACTCCTCTTTTACTTTCCTTCTGAGACCATCCCAACATAATAGATTCACACCCATGCCCTCTAATTAGATGCCTTCTAACTGCCCTAATGATGATGCAGTTCTTAGGGGTTACTGGTATCATTTTCCCATATAAGAATGAGAACAATTCAATTCAATTATCAAAAATCCCTTATGAATTCTCACTCGTGTTTACCTTATGCTTGAGTCTTATATATGAATGTCAAATTTTCTACTCAGCTCTGGTCTTCTCATCAGCAATGTGTGAAAATACTCTTATTTCATTAATATTCCCCAATGGGGTTACAATAAGTTTAGCTGGGTAGGTTATTCTACGTTGTAATCCTAGCTCTTTTGCCTTTTAGAATAGAGTGTGTTTTAAGACCTCAGCTCCTTTACATTGAGAATTGCTCAATTTTATGTAATCCTGACTGGATCTATAGTATTAGAATGGTTTCTTTCTGCTTTTAGTATTTTCCCCTTTATCTGGAAGCACTGGGATTTGACTAAAATATTCCTGGGAATTTTCATTTTAGGATCTCTTTCAGAAGGTGATTGCTTTCAGTGTCTGCTTTGTCCTCTGGTTCTAAGATATCTAGGCATTAAAAAAATGATTTCTTGAAATATATCTAGGCTCTTTTTTTGATCATGGACTTAGTCTAATAATTCTTTTTTTTTTTTTTTGCTTTTTGGAGAAGGCAGGGCAATTGGGGTGAAGTGACTTGCCCAAGGTCACATACCTAGTGTTAAGTGTCTGAAGCTGGATTTGAATTCGGGTGCTCCTGACTCCAGGACCAGTGCTCTATTCACTGCACCAACTAGCTGCCCCAGGAATTATTTTCCTTAGTGAGGTTTTGTACCTCTTTTTGCCATGTGGCCAATTCTGATTTTTTTTTTCTGAGTTACTTTCTTTGGACTTTGTTAGAGTGGAGTTCTGCTTACTTCTGAGGGTAGAGGGAAGGAGGAAGATCTGGCCTGCTTTGTTTTCTCAGCTGGGTATGGGGTACTGTAGTTTTTCAGTGCTCCCAAGGTAGTGTGATTAGGGAAGTTTTGGTCATTGCCATCTTTGTCTGTACAATAATCCTTATCCATGTAGGGCCCTGATGCCTCACAATAGCAACTGCTTCTTTCCAACCCAGAACTGCAGCTGGAACTGGTTAATGGGTGATGGAACTGCCAAATGGCCCTGTGCCCAATGCTAGCACTGGGAATCTGCCTAAGTCTCTAGTCTCCTTACCATCCCTGTGCACTGGGCAGTGCCCCTGCTGCTTCTGTGGCCCACAGACAATGCCACTTCCACTGAGATCCTGGTCAGTCCCCAACCCAGTGTTTACAGACTTTTCTGTCCTGCTATGCTGTGCTCGAAAAAGTGACTCGATGTAACTTTTCATCCTGCTCAGAATTTGGCTTGACATGCTTTTTAAAGTTGTTTAGAGGGGTGTGTTGGGAGAGTTAGGCAAAAAAAATTCACTTCACTCTGCCATCCTGGCTCTGCCTGCTCTTGATTTCTTTTTAAATGAATAGGCACTCCTAAATTTATGAGAGTCAGTCTTAAGTTGTTGCTGGAGGGCTGGTCTTTAAGTCAGGAAGACTCGGGTTAAAACCTTGCCTGATACATACTAGTTATGTGAGCATGGGCAAATCTCCTAGCCTCTCAGTAAACCAAGCAACTTTCTAAGAATATAAGCTACAGAAGAGTTGTCCATTTGTATTGTGCGATTAAGCTTCTATACCAGGAGTTCCTTATGCTGATGATATCATACATCTAAACGAAAATTATATTTTGTGGAAATACTTCATATTGGCTTAAAGTGGACTCCTGCACATTCCTCTCTAGGAGGAATGGGCACAGGGCCAACTCCCCCTTCAGAGTGGTTATGATAAACCATTCCTCTATAGGTAGTCTTTGTTGTTTGCTGTTGAATTGTTTTTCTGTCATGTCCAACTCTTTGTGACCCTGTTTGGGGTTTTCTTGGCAAAGATACTGGAATGGTACCATTCTGGAGAGCAATTTGTAACTATGCCCAAAGGTCTACAAAAATGATCCTTTGACCCAGCAATACCACTTCTAAGTCTGTACCCCAAAGAGATCATAAAAATGGTAAAAGGACTCACACGCACAAAAATATTTTTAGCAGCTTTTTGTGGTGGCCAAGAACTAGAAATTGAGGGGATGCCCATCAACTGGGGAATAATTGAACAAGCTGTGGTATATGAATGTTATGGAATATTATTGTGCTCTAAGAAATGATGAACAGGCAGACTTCAGGAAAACCTGGCAAGACTTATATAAATTGATGCTGAGTGATGGAAATAGAACCAGGAGACCTTGTGCACAGTTACAGGCACACTATGTGAAAACTAACTTTGACAGACTTGGCTCTTTGCAGCAATGCAAGGTTCTAAGACAACTCCAAAACACTCATGATGGAAAGGGATATCCACATCTAGAGAAAGAACTTTGGAGTCTGAATGCAGACTGATGCATACTATTTGCTCTTTCTTTGTTTTGTTTCTTCTTCCTCATGGTTCATTTTACTGGTTATAATTCACGTGAAAATGTTTAATATGAATGTATATGCCATGTGACCTTGGACAAATACCTTAACCTCAATTCCTGCCCACCATTTCCTTCTTCACCTCATTTTACAGATGAGGAAAAGAGGCAAAGAAGGCTCAGTGACTTGCCCAAGGTCACACAGCTAGTAAATGTCTGAGGACAGATTTGAATTCAGGATGATGAGTCTTCTTGACTCCAGGCCTGGTGCACTATCCACCAAACCTCTATAATTTTTAAAAGGCTATCCCAGCGTTTGCTGTTAACAACACCAGAATACATGGCCACAAATATTCTAAGAGATGGCTAGGCACTAGCATAGTCCACCAAAGGTCAATGTACCCCTAGAAGCCTGACTGGTGATCCATGGAATAATGTGCATGAGGAACAGCAAAAAAGTAAGAAAAAATGAGGAGGGAGGGAAAATTACCAGTTAGGCAAACCAGGCAAAGTTTTATAAAAAGTAGCACCTGAGCTGAGCCTTAAAGGAAGCTAAGGACCCTAAGAGGTAGAGGTGAAGGGGATATAGAGGACAATCTAAGCTATGGAAGAGATAAGGATGCTGAGATCAGGAAATAGCAGTTGAGTTTGGTTGGAATATAGAATGCATAAAGGGAAAGTAATTTGAAGTAAGGTTAGAAAGGTAGGTAGTTGGATGGAAGTCAGATGGTGGAGTGTTTAAAAACCAAGAAGCTTATATTTTAACTTAAAGGCCACTGAAGATTTATGAGCAGAGGAGGGACAGATTAGATCAGTGCCTTGGAAGGTAATTCGGGCAAGTATGTGAAAGACAGACTAGAGAGCAAATAAACTAGGAATGTGGGGAAAGTTTCTATTTTCATAGTCAGTCTGGTACCTCTCTAAGTAATAAATAAAGATGTCAGTGCTTGAACAGTCTAACAACAGTAACATCAAAACCCATAGGGAAAAAGTTATGATGAAAATAAGAAAAAAATTTTCTATTTGTTTCCTTCCACTCTTCCACTGTCAGGGTTGAATTTCCACATTAGAGATGAATACAGAGACAATCTACTTAAAACTGAAGTTCAATGAGTAGGTTGGTGTGATGATACCAAATTGGTGTAATGATGTTTTATCAGTCGAGTACCAAAAGTCAAATTAATGTGCTACTGTTATTAATTTCTAGAAATAAAAAATTATTTTACATTGAATATATTTGAAGAACAAGAGGACAGTTCTTTCCAAATAACAGATTAATGTAAAACCTAAAAATCCCCAAATTCTACAGTGTTCAGGAACAATCAACTTTCTGTTTGCATCTATTTCATGGTAAGAGTATTTTGGGGGGGGCGGAGCCAAGATGGCGGAGTAAAAACAGCTCATCCAAGCCACTCTGCCCCCAGATTCCCCCCAAACTATGTAAAAGGGGACTCTGAACAACTTCTGGAGCCCCAGCACCCACAGAACGACACAGAGAAGCTAACCTCCTGCTGAGGACAGCCCAGCAGCCCTGCAGGAAGGACCAGCACAGCACTCTGGGACCTGGCAGCCCAGCGCGCAGAGCACAGGAGCCGAGCCGAGCCCAGGTCTGCATGAGCCAAGGTTTTAGCCCCCAGAGCGGCAGGGCCAGCAGCCGGCTGGAGGAACCCCAGAACACCAGGAGCTGTGGAGACTCCAGAATTATCAACATAGACATGCCTAGGACAAAGTAAGAGGTTAGTGTCCTATGGACTTTGGGACCTGAATTTGGGGAATGCGTCGGCTCCCTCCCCTGGGGGCTAGAAGCTGCTGAGGACAAACGCCATTTTGTAGTTTTCAGAGGCAACTCCAGCTCCCAGCCTGCAAATCATAGGGAGATCCAGTGATCAGTCTTGGAGGGTAATCGCTCTTGCTTTAACCTCCCTGGATCTGGATTGTGATCTAGGGTGGAAGTCGTGGGTGGGTTTACAGCTTGCTAGAAACGGAAGTTGCCCCCCACACGTTCGGGACGAAAATTCCTCTATCTGGCCTTAAAGCCATAGTGTGGCAACAAGCCCAAAAGTCAAGCAATTAAGTGGCAACATGCCAAGGCAAAGGAAACAGAAAATGCAACCCTAGACTCCTATTTTGGGGGCATAGAGCGGGAAAAGGACTGTGAGGTCAGAAGTCCTGCTCCAAAAGCCCCAGGAGAAAACATGAGCGGGTTGCAGGCCATAGAGGACCTTAAGAAGGACTTTAAAAATCAAATAAGAGAAGTGGAGGAAAAATTGGAAAGAGAAATGAGAAGGATGCAGGAAAAGCATGAAATGAGGGTCAACAGCCTGACTGAGGAAAACAACACCTTAAAAAATAGACTAACTCAATTGGCAAAGGAGGCCCAAAAGGGCAATGAGGAGAAGAATGCCTTAAAAAGTCGAATTTGCCAGATGGAAAAAGAATCTCAAAAGTTCACTGAGGAGATTCATTCCTTCAGAGTTAGACTGGAGCAAATGGAAGCTAATGACTTTATGAGAAATCAAGATGCTGTTAAGCAGATCCAAACAAATGAAAGATTAGAAGGCAATGTGAAATATCTCATGGGAAACCACTGACCTGGAAAATAGATCCAGGAGAGACAATTTAAAAATTATTGGACTACCTGAAAGCCATGATCAAAGAAAGAACCTAGAAATCACCCTTCAAGAAATTCTCAAGGAAAACTGCCCTGATGTTTTAGATCCAGAGGGCAAAATAGAGGTTGAAAGAATCCACAGATCACCTCCTGAAAAAGATCCCAAAAAGAAAACTCCCAGGAATATTATAGCCAGGTTCCAGAATCCCCAGATCAAGGAGAAAATACTACAAGCAGCCAGGAAGAAACAATTTCAATATTGTAGAAACACAATCAGAATAGCCCAGGACCTGGCAGCTTCTACACTGAGGGATTGAAGGGCATGGAATATGATATTCCAGAGGGCAAAAGAACTGGGAATGAACCCAAGGGTCACCTACCCAGCAAAACTGAGTATTTTGTTTCAGGGGAAAATATGGTCATTCAGTGGAATAGAGGACTTTCAAGCATTCTTGAGGGAAAAACCAGAATTGAATAGAAAATTTGACATCCATACACAAGAAGGAAGAGATGCCTGAGAAGGCAATCAGGGAAAAGAAATCAAAAGGAACTTATCAAAGTTGAACTATTTACATTCCTATATGGAAAAGCAATAACAGTGACTGATGATATCTTTCTCACTATGAAAATAATGGAAGGGGGTGTGGTCATATGAATACATATGTGAATGTGTGTGTATATGGTTACAGTTATATATGGATAGAGGGCATAGTTGAATTTGTTGGGAAGGGAGAATACTCAAGGGATGAAATTATGAGGTGAGAGAGGGAAGTGGCAAGAGGAGATGGGGAGAGACAGGATAGGGTAAACTATCCCATGTAGAAGAAGCAAGGGGAAGTGGTTGCAAGGGAGGGGGAGAATAGGAAGGGAAAAAGGCATTCTCATTGAATTTGGTTCAGGGAGAGAATGACATACATACTAAATGGGATATATCAACCTACAGCAGAATAGGGGGAAGGGGGATGAGAGGAGGGATGATGGATGGGAGGGCATCCTTGGGGGGAGGGGAGGTTGGAAGTACCCACTATAGAAGAGGGACAGGATCATGTAGGGAATGGATCAGGTGGGGGGTGGGATGAGTGGGAGGGAATTATAAGCAGCCTTGTACAATATATCTACTATGATAATGTTTTGCATAGCTAGACATGTACAACATATACTGAATTACTTATCTCCCAAGAGGGAATGGGTGACAAGGGAGGAAGGAAATGGATCTGAAATTCGAGGTCATAACATTAAATGTTTCAAATATATATAAATACTATTATTAATACTCTTTTGCTTGTAATAGGGAGATAAGATGTGCAGGCATTGGGACACAAAGATTCAACTTCCTCTAATGGAAAAGTCGATGGGGGTATGGGAGAAGGTATGGGAGAGAGCAGATTGGAGGAAGCGATATCTTGTGGGACTACTATTCTGGGAGGTTGGGTAGGGGAATAATGGGGGGAAAATGATTGTAACTCAAAATCTGGCAGAAATGAATGATGTAAAACAGAAGTTAATAAAGCATTTGTTTAAAAAAAAAAGTATTTTGCAACCTCAGAGATTCAAACTAAAACTTGCTTATTTAGCGTCTACTATGCCTCAGGATAAAAAATGGCAGTCTGCCCTCAAATGGCACCTTTGGATAGTGGATGGAACTTGGGACCTGAAATCAGGAGCCCTAGGTTTGAATTCTGTTTCAGATGCTTACAAGCCTTCCTCTCTGGGCCTCAGTTTCCACCTATGTAAAGATGCCAGGTTTGAATCTGATGACGACTAAGGTCCCTTCAAGCTCTTAAATCTAGGATCCTATGATTGTGGGCAATCCACTTATCAGGGCTTGATTCTTGATCTATAAAATAAAGATGCTTCTTGTACTTTGGAGTTATTCTTACTAGAGGAGAAGGAAACATTATATGAATAAACATAACAAAATCAGTCAGAAATATAAAGGACAGGTGCTCAAATATAGTGAGAATGTATAGTTTCTCAAATATATAGAGAAACATGGTGAGAAAATACCACTAATTTAAAAAACCTTTTAAAATACCACTGGGATTTTTATCTTGTACCACAGAAGAAGAAGAACCTAGTTATCAAGAATATTCCCTTCCTGGACAGATAAACACCAAGTGAAAAATATCATCTCTCTTGCTTCACCCTCCTTTTAGACACCGATTTTCTCCTAACACAGTTATCCAAGTACAGCCACAATTAGGAACCTTTCTTTACTCAAACTGTCATGCATGATTAGTCAACTCTCAATTAGCCATGATAACAGAGGAGTGAAGACAATTCCTAAAGCATTTCTATTCTGTATTTATGCATGGAAGCTGATCTAATAATTCATTTCACTCCACATAATGAAACATTACTGATCCAGGAAACCTCCTAGTTTCCCTGTCTTGGGTCACTGATAGCTTCCTCCCTGCTAGGAATACCATAGTTTAAAAGGTTACAAAGCATCTCCTTGAGCAAAGTTCCTTCCTTAAACCTGGCGGAGGGAGCTAAGTAAGTCCTTGGGTTTCGAAGAGCTTCCTAAAAGCTGTGTGCAAAAATAAAGAACATGGGGATGTTAACAAAAAAAGTATATTTTTCAATAACCTTAAAAGCAAAATTTGCTGCCGATGGGGCGAAGTGCTACATCCAATACAGAGGTGACATGAGTTGATAAAGCCAATATTAGAGGGGCTGTGAAAAGATGGGCATACTGTCAGTGGAATTATCATTTTCATAAAAGGCATATGAAAAACAATTTGGAATTATGGTAGAGAAATAACCTTGATTCACTACTGGGACAATACCCCAAGAACCAAGGGAAAAATAGTTTTTCAGTGATGTAAAGCAAAAATAGCTATAAATAACATCAGAATTTAAATCAATGCAATGGAGGAAGGGAAGGGAATGAGCATTGATGTAGAAGTACCAACAATGAGCTCAGCACTATGCTAAGTGCCTTCATATATAAAATCCCATCGGATGCTCAAGACAGTCCTGGGAAGCGGGTGCTGTTATGATCGGTCTTACAACTGAAGAAACCGAGACAGACAAGTTAGGTGACTTGTCCAGCTTCATATAGCTAGTAAGAGTTTAAAAGCTGGATTCGAACTCGGGTTTTCCTGATTTTACACCAATCTGGTAAGAACTGGTAGACCATGGATATGGAATGAGGCCTATGCTGTCAGACAAGGTGAGTGTGTCGATCTATTTTGCTTAACTGTGCTTCTTTGTTACAAGGGTAAATAGTAGAAAGTGAAAGTGATGCTTAAAAAAAAACCCCAAAGCATCAGATATAAAACATTTTTAAAAAATCAGCTGATAGAAAATTTCATTTTATTTCAACAAAACACATACTATGTGCCCAACGATGTGCTAGGTCCAGGGGGTACAAACAAAAAGAAATGACCGTGCTAGCCTTCAGAGAGCTTACATTCTAATGGTGAGAATACACAGACAGGTAAGATAGGTAGGATGTGATGAAAGCAAATGAAAATCCCACAGGCCCTAGGAAAATTTGAGAGAAGACTTTCATCTAGCTGGGAAGGCACTTTTAGTGCTCTACTTCCTTGACCAAATGAGTTAAGGTTATTTTTTGGGATCTATGGGTATTAAATGAAAAAGGAAATTGATCCGGTTCTGTTGCCATCTTATCTCCTTGTGCTTAGTGGCAACTGTCCTCTAAATGACTTAATTTGTGATTAACTAATCACTATATCCAAAGAGCAAATAGGGAAAGGCCAGGAGTAGAATTTAGGCACCATTCTAAGACAGGATGAGATTGCTGTGGTTCCTCTGGGTCTTAAAATAGTTCTTCACAAGTAATCAGGGTACTGTTGAGGCAGTCTGTCCTAGGTCAGTCTCAGGGCTTCAGAAACAAAGATTTGTTGGCAATCATGGTGATGCCAACACCAAAGATGGCTCACCAGCACCTCCTTTTATACAGGAAATGTTTCATCTCTACACACATCAGAGATACTTCAGTTTTCCAGTTCCCAGGGATTCAAAGGCAGTGATAAACGAGGTGGATTGGCAGCCAAAGACCAAGAAGTTCATTTTTCTTGTTGGAAATCTGTTATTTATAGGAATTAGGGGGGAAACAAAAACCTATTTTGCTTGAGCATGACTGAAATTTCTGGAGACTGGGAGGGATCTCAGCAGTTTAGAGCCATAAGGCAAAATAACAACTGGCAACAAATTGCATGAGTATGCTAAAGAATATCAGCAGAAACCGAACTCCTAACAGAGAACTGTTAGCTCTAAATAGCTTAACTACTACCAAGGAGAATGACCTTGGAAATATTCTTTGATGACCTGAGAACATGGCTTCTGGTTTTAAAGCTAAAATGAATTTTCTAGCAAGTAATATTAATTCATTCAGAATAAAAGCATTTGAAATTACACACCCACAGTCATACAGGACTTACAAATTTGTGTGTATATGTGTGTATGTATGCAAATACAAGCATATATATATATATATATATATATATATATATATATATATATATATATATATATATATACATAAAATCTATCTCCTTATGTATTACAGAAACCTGACATTGTGGAATGCATTGCAGCAGAGCTAATTAACACACATCTAAAATAAGTTTTGAAAGAAAAGATTTAACCTCTCTGGACCTCAGTTTCATCTTCTGCAAAGTAAAGAGGGTTAGACTAGAGGGTGAAGGCCCTTTTCTTGCTTTAAATATGTAATTCTATGATTGTGAAAAGTAGGGATGAAAATGTGAATTTTAGAGTAACAGATAGTAGGAGTAGGGAACAAGAATTTAAGTACCTACTATGTGTCAGGCATACTGTGCTGTGTTTTGCAAATATTATGTGACGTGATCCTCACAATAACCCTGTGAGATAGGTGCTATTAAGGATTCTATTTTACAGCTGGGGAAACTGAGGCAGAGGTTAAGGTGACTTGGCCGTGGTGGCTCAGCGAGTAACTACGAGAAATAATATATCTGAACTCCAGTCTTCTTGACTCCAAGCCCACGATCCACTGTGACACCTGGTGCCTTTAAGTTTTCCATTAAGATATTAGTTTAATTGCAATTAGATTATCATTGTTGCTAATACAGTGGGAATAACCTGTATTTAAATGGTCATACTTTTTTTTAAAAATAATCATACTTTTTCAGGTGAGCTCTAGGACTTTAAATTCTTGACAGAAGAAAACTCTTCTAGTAATTACAGTGGCAGACTTGGAAAGTCACCATTGGCTTCCAAGCCAGTTAAACTCCTCACTAGGTTTTTGCCTAATTTGCTCTCTACTCATTTTAGAAGCATTTCCCCCACCAATTGTACACCTGTTGTCAGAACCTGAAATACAGCTCTGCCATTAGAAGAACTACGGATTTTTACTGTCCTTCCTCTTCATCTCAATTTCATAAATATATTTTTGTTTTAACTGCCATTAACCAGAATAAGCATTTAAATATACAAACTGTAACAGAAGTTGCTATTTTTTTTAAATGGAAGAATCCAAGAATCTCCAAAACTAAAAAGAAAAAGTGACTTTTCACATATGTAACCATATACTTGTGTCCTCAATCCCAGTTCAAATTTCATTAGTATGCTGATGAATGAGTCAATCTAACATGGGCCCTCAGTAGCTATCTCCTTCCTCTCCTTTTCCTCAGAGACCCATCAGATGCCCCTTGCCATGAAACTTAAGATCCAAAGTAATTCTGGCGCATCTCTTCAAAGGCCATTTGTCTGCTGCCTCTGACAGTCTCGAGATCACAAACCGGACTGGAAGCTGAAGAATCCTCTAGCTCTCTCCACCTCAAATTCTGACACCTTTTATCTATATAGTACTTTTTCCTGGGACTTCATCATCTTCAATCTTTCACTCTGACTTGAGTATGTCAGGAGGAAAAAACAAAGCAGGGATGCCAGATGGGTAAAGCTCAGTCTGCACAAGCCTCTTCACCACGCTCCAGCGGCCTCCTCACAGGGACAGAGCACTTCTGCTCTTGGCCCTTCCACTGACTGTCTGCTTTCTTCTGCACCCTTGGTTTCATCTGGGGGCCTCCAGGCCAGCCACGTTCCCTCCTTCCTTCCTCATCAGGCTGTGGACTCTACAGACTCCATCTCTCCATCAGACCTTCCCCCACCCCAGATTCCTTTCTGTGTACTCTTTTCTCCATCAGAGCATGCTGTCCAATTTCCATTTCTATTTGTATCCCCATCAGCTAACAAAGTGCCTGGTATTTGGTAAATGTTAATAAATGTTTGTGGTTGCTGACCAAAAGTTTCTTGAACAATCTTCTTACAAAGACCAGTCACTCAAACATAGCAATGGTTTTATGAAGAAAATTCACCCCCCAAATGTCTAAAACTTAATCACAAGGCACTGTCAAGATGCAAAATATTCTGGTATGAGAGGAATTGACAGGGCCCTTTAAAGCTGGCAGGGGCTTTATTCATATTATCACAACGTATCCTCAGAATAACCTCATGACAGAGGCAGTGCACAATTATTTCTAATTCTACAGGTAAGAAACTGAGAGTTCAGAGGGGTTAGTACCTTCCTCAAGGACACTCTGATTAATAAGGCGCAGACATGGGACTGGAATCCTCTAAGCCCAAGCCCAGGGCCCTTTTCACTACTCTGTAAGATTCATGTACAGTGATCATTCAAATAGACGACTATCACATTTTTTTAAAAGATAATTTTGAGGTGGAAGACTTGAGGTAGTTGAATGGCTTAAAGACCATTCTTATCTTTTTTATCTAGTCCTTCCTAAAATTAGACTGCCTTTAGTCTTAGTAGTCATTCATTAATTCATTCAACAAACATTACATAGGTAATAAATGTCTCAAACTACTATTCACCCAAATAGTGCCAGTAATACAACATTTAATGACAGAGTCCTTATTCTCAAGGAATTTACAATCTAGCCTCTAGGAAGCATCAAGGTTAGAATTCTTTTAGAATTTTAGAGCCTGTCCTCTAAAACAGTAGAAACACTGGCTCTAACCAAATTCAGCACAACTGTTGATACATAAATCATTTCTCACTTAATGACACTGCTCCTGGGTGGGCTGACAGATATCTTCTTAGAATGGCCCTCATTCATCTCATTTTAAATTATTTGATTCTGTGACATTGCCTCTTTTTGATTTTTTTTTTTTTTTTTTGGTGAAGGGGGGTAGGAAAGGCATCTGAGGGGAACCAAAGATTCTGGAGGAGATGTGTGTGTACAAGATTTTTTTTTCTTTTGGTCAAGTCCCATTTTGGATCAATTTATTTTTGACTAACTCAATTTAGATCCCCTGGATAAACAGATGGCAAAATTGTATTCCTGTGTGGGGTATTTTCACACCTCACTATAGTTTCTCTGGTAACATAATGTGTCTTAAATACACATTTAATTTTCCTTCAACAGCATTTACTACACGATAATTCAGCATGAATTAATAATCTGAAACCTATTTAAAGGCATTTGAGATTCATAACCCTCACAATTTTTAAGAGTTTCATAGATATTATGCTTAATAATCAACTGGCATTTAATGAACAGATAATAATTATACTAAATCTTAAAAAAATACACAGAAGAATCACTTAATTGAAATTGTTACTGATGTTGAGTTAAATCCTCCATCTAAAATCAATTCTATAAGCTGCAGCTCCCTTTGGGAGTAAAGACTCATCAATTTTCAACAACTTGAAAACATCTCATTTCTATGTGTAAATGCAATGAGATGGGCACACCTCCACATGGAAGAAAGTTGCTTTATTCTAAAACAAGTTCCTTAAAAAAGGAATCAGCTTGGCTCCTTCAGAGATCCCTTTTGCCTTTACAAACTGATTTCCTGTCACTCCCTTCAAAAATTTTATCCTGAATTTTTCTACTGTGTTTAAGAGAAAATCCTGCATATAACTACCTGTAACTTTCCAACACTAAGATCTCAGGAATCTGACATCAACAGAGTGGGTCTGTCCACTTTGCACAAAGGAAATCCAGACTTCTTATGAAGGCAATTATGGTTTCTTTTTGCTATTTTGTTCAAGTTTTGCTGGAAAGCAGAGGCTTGGACTTACATTATTGCAAGTTCAGCTTACCTTTCACTACACTAAACTGGTCCACTATGCCCCATTTATGGGGAAGCAACTTACTTAAGAGTCTCAGCCCATGCCCTCAAATAAGGAAAAACAGACCCTGTCTAAACCCAAGGAAAACTGCTGTAAAATTCCACACCCTTTACTTCCTATTGAGACCTAGAGTCTCTGGGACAACTTTACACATACTTACCAGGTTTCAATTCAACTAAAATGTATTGTGTGAGTACAAGGTACTGCTTTCACCCTTCAGTTCTGCCTAAGTTAAACTTGACAACAGTTACAAAGAAAGAAGGAACTGCAAAGGCTGTGGGAAAGGTGTGTAGGAGGAGCAGGTAATATCTACAAATAAAAACGGAAAACAAACGTTGTCAAATGAGGAGAGAAGAAACACCAGAGTGAAAACCACAGTAGCTCAGAAGGGTAATAGGATAGAGCACCAAGTCCTGGGGAGCCCTGTAGCCTGAGGGCATTGCTGTTAATCTACAGAGCCATTCCATTCGATTCAATTCTAAACAGGTCTCTCAGCCTCCAACCTTTCCACAGCTGCCAAAATGGATATCCCCAACTTCTTAGGTCAAGGACATCCATTGGCTTCTTCTTGTCTTGAGGATAAAAATTCCTCTGGAGGTGACTGTAAAAGCCTTTCCCAATCTAGCTCCTGCCAGTCTTTCCAAGCTTATTGCATATTAATTTCTTTTATGCATTCTCTTTTCCAGTCAAAACAACCTGCTTACTCTCCCCTAAAGGCACTCCATTTCCAGCTGCTGGACTTTTGCAAAGGCTCGTACCTGGCATGTTCCCCTCTTCCCCTCAGCCTAAGTGCTACCTTTGGCCAGAAGCTCCTGCTCCTACTCCATTCCCCACCCCAGCTGCTAGTGCCTACCCCCCCCCCCCAGGTTGATTACCTGGCTTATATTTTTTGTTTTTCTACATACAGGTTGTTTCCCTCCAATAAAATCTAACTACTTGAACAAGGACATTTTCCATTCTTGTCTATATCCACAATACCTGGAATGAGAAAGGTGCTTCATAAAGGCTTGTTGGATGAATGAATTCAGTAGTCATTGATTATTAAGGCAGAGAATCCAGCAACCATTCAAAAATGGCTAAAATATAGCTTCCAATCAACATTCACTTGTTAGGGATATTAAAAGGAAACAATCCCTCCTCCTCCCACCTTTGCATTTTATTTGGGGATTGGGGGTGAGATACATGGCTACATAAATGAAAATTTAAGGAAGGATAGAGGAGTAAGAGTGCAGAAGTGTGTTCCTGGCTGGTAGTTAAGGAAGGAGCCCTGAGTGAAGAGGAAGATTTAGAGAAGCAGAGATGAGGAGGAAGTACATTCTAGGAATGGGGGTAGGGTGGAAAGAGAGGACAAGGGACACGATTCAGGGAGCTGGGAGATAAAAATGTTTGATTTGGGAATAGGTTCATTTTGTCTGGAATGTACATGTGTGAAAGGGCACGAAATGAAATAAGTCCACAAAGATTGGTTGGTGGACAGAAAACTAAAAACTATGCTGAAGATCTGGTCTTCTATCCTTGTCAATGAGGCCACTTGAGATTGTAGAGTAAGGGAGTACGTTTAGACTAGACCTTAGGGGGAGTATTCTGACAGAAGAGAGAGAATGAATTTTAAAAAGGGCTGAACTCTGATTATCTGCAAAAATATCCCCATTAACCAAGAATCATTTATTAAGAGCTTCCTTTGTGTGAACCATGGATGTGAATACGAAAGTGAGAGAACCAAAGTTCAAATCCTGGTTCTACCTCCTAAATGTAGAGTCAAGCCTCTTCCTTTCTCTGGGCCTGTTTCCTGATCTGAAAAATAAAGGCAAAGACCCTTATACCTCTAAATTAATAATTCTATGGCAAATAAATGGGCTTTTAGTGTAATTACTACTACTCCTCCTGAAGCCAAGCAGAACCAATCTTAGAATCAGAAGTAGTTGGAAAAACCAAGAACAATAGGTGGAGATTGAAGAGTCCAGTTGAAGGCTGCTCTCAGGAAAAATCTCCCAAGAGGTTCAGTGACTTGCCCAAGAGAGCATGGTTAATAAGTCTTAAGTATGAGAGGCAAGGTTTGAATTTAGGTCCTCCTGACTCCAGGACTGGTTCTGGGCACTATGGCGCCACCTAGTGCTCACAACCTAGTCTGACAGGAAAGGCTTTCTGGACAAGGCACATTTGAGCTGCATCTTGAGGGGAAGGAATGGATTCTCCAAAGTCAGGAGAAAATACCATACAGGAAAATGGAGCTGATCATCTAGAAGCAGTAGGGAGGCACAAGAATTACTTAGGGGAATGACACGGTCAGATTTGTGCTTAAGGAAAAGCACTCTGGCAGCTGAATGAAGGAGGATAGACTGGAGTGAGATTTGAGGCAATGAAGACCAATTAGGAAGCTACTGCCATAATCTATGACAGAAGTGATGATGGCCTGAATTAAGGTGGTGGCAGCAGGAGCAGACTAAAGGACGGTTGGATGGGAGGGATGTCGAACAGGTAGAAATGCCAACAGATGGGATGTGTGATATGAGGGAAACTAAGGACAACAGGAAGGTCCACAGACTCGGGAAACTGAAAAAATGATGGTCCTGTTGATTAAAATAGGGGAGTTCAGGAGGACCCAGGCAAGGAGGGCAATGCTGTTACTACCACATTAAATTTAATCTATGTTGAAAAGAATAAACTATATGTAGTAGATTCATGAATTCATGTTTTCTTCAGATATTCTGCAGTCACGTCTGACTCTTCAAATCCTCTTTTGGGGATTTCTTGGCAAAGATACTGGAGTGGTTTGCCATTTCCTTCTCCAGTTCATTTTACAGATAAGGAAACTGAGGCAAATAGGGTTAAATGACTTGGGCAGGGTCACAAGGCTAGTATGTCTTGAGGTCAGATTTGAACTCATGTCTTCCTCACTCCAAGCCTGGCACTTTATCCAGTGAGTGTATGGAAATATTATTTCTCCTTGCTGATGATTTTCTAGTTTATGAGTTTTATTTTTTAAAGAAAAATTTCTGGTTCTGGGAAACCCCACTAACACTTAAACATTTATTAAGTATCTAAAGAGACTACCCCCTTTCTGTTATATAGCTTCGAGTCTTACTGGCTCTGTCACTATGCTCCCACTGAGCACTGGCTATCAGCAGTCTTTTGAAAAGGCTAAATGACACCAGTTAGACTCTCTAGTCAAACAGCTGGCTGAGCACGTTTCAATTCTGCTGGGGTGACTATGCTAAGGGAGCCTACCTCTACTTATGTGAGTCAGACTGCTTGGAGGACCAAGGCTGTAAATAAAACTGTGTTGGCATCAAAGAGATCAAAGAAACTTTTGAGATTCCAAATAATGAGACTATAAATTAACCAGTTAAGCTGGGACCAAAAGGAAGTAAGACAAAAGGGAACCAGAGAAATTTCCTAGTTTGATTTACATAACAGCTACTGAAAACCTATAGAAACTCTTCTAGGCTCCCAAACCATTCATCCACCTCGTCCCAGGAGCAGGATGAGGTACCATTTCTGCCAGGTCTTGAATGCCTTCTGACTTTGCATTCAAATGATCTCACACAGGGTCTCTGGTGCTGAGGTAATGCTCACCTTGGCTACATTAATGTTCTCTTTTTAGGCCTTCCCACACATGCAAGACTTCTGACATTGGCTTCCCCTATAATTTGGTCTCCAAGTTTTGCAATTGCTTTTTGGGGAGATCTGAACAAAAGACCTAAAAACCTAAACCCTATTCCCCTTTTCTCTCATCAGTCAATCAATGACACCATCAAATGTAGGTGTACAGATGATATATTAGAGAGCTGGGCTGACCTTTGGAGAGTTCCAGCTCCATGAGACCTGGAGGCAAATTTTTGCCTTTTTCTTCCAACTGGTTTATAGACTAGTTCTAGTATATACCAGCTATTCAAATGTTTACAGAATTTCTACTATGTGTCATGTCCTGGCACAAAGCCAAAATCAAAACTGTTTAACTGTGTCGAAGATGTGCATATTCTAACGGGCAGCTAAGTGACACTGTAGAGAGAGGGCTAGACCTGAAGTCAGGAAGATGTGAGTTCAAATTTTAAGCTTAGACACCTACCAATTTTGTGACTTCAGTTTCCTCATTTGCAAAATGGAGATAAACATAAGTGTCTACTTCCCAGGGTTGTTGTGAGGATCATGCTTTGTAAACCATAAAGCATTCTACAAATACCAGTCATAACTTTATAAAAAACATATACAAAAGAGATGCATGGTAACCTCAGAGAGTATATGCACCAGGAACTATGGCAGACCAGGAGAGGCCTCCCCCAGAACACAGAGTTGAGTTTTGAAGGAAACCAGGGATTCTGTGATACAGAGAGCTAGAGGGCACAGGAGTATGTGCACTGGCACAAACACACACAGATGAAGGCAGGGAGAAGTATAAACTGCAGTCCCTAACCTCAATGTTATCTGTAGAAAGGAAAAACATATTTGCACAAAAAGTTAACTAAAGGAACAAGGATAATCATGATATAGGAAAATGGGAGAGGACAAAATTGATGAAAAGGAGGGGAAATCTATAACCCTTGTTGTGTCTTGTCAGATACAGAGAAGGGCTAGGAAACTCTAGGAAGGGGGAAAATCTCTACCTGATGCATTCCAAGAAAGTTTTACATAAAGCAGAAACAAAGCAAATGTTTTTAGTTACTCTTGAACCTAAACCCTATTCCCCTTTTCTCTCATCAGTCAATCAATGAGCATATATTAAGTACTTTCTATGTGTAAGACACTGTGCTGGGGCCTGAAGATACAGACAAAAATGATCACTCACATATTCTATCAGAGAAACAGTCCTTCCGCAAACAAGCACATGTAAAGCCAATGAGGTCAAGTGAGGAGGGGCAATAGCAGCAATACTGGTGTTGCTTCAATAGTTCTGGAGTTAACAAGGAAGTCTAAGGGGGGTGGAGGTGGGGCAAGGGTTTGGAATGCATTCTAGGCTAGGCTGGATGTAAAGCAAGTGCAGAGTTGTGGAGCCAGGAGAGAAGGGGGCTGTGTGAAGAAAACGGCGGCCTACTTGGCTAGGGGAATACAGTGTGCAAAGAATCTTGTATAAGGTTGTAACAGTACCTGGAATCAGGCTGTAAAGGGTTTTAAAGGCTAATCAGAGGAGCTCATGTTTGATCTCAGAGGCAATAGGGAGCCACTAGAATTTGCTGAGTAGGGGAATAGCAGTGCATTTCAGGAAAATCATTTTGGTAGCTATGCTTCAGACTTAAAATAAGACCAGGGAAGAAGTGATAGTAATACTATAATGGCTAGCATTTATACAGAGCCTACTATGTTCCAGGCACTGTGATGGGCATATGAGAAATATTCTCTCATCTGATCCTCCCAATAACCTTATGGTTGGAAGGAGGTAGGTGCTGTTATTATCCTCCTGTTACAGTTGAGAAAACTGAGGCAGAGGTGACTTGCCCAAGGATGCACAACTAATGTTGGAGGCCAGTGCCCACCACTCTATCTGCTGTACCACCTAACTCCTATGTAATAAGGGAAGTCATGTGAGGAAAAAGAAGAGTGTAGACAGGTGAGAGGCTGGAGGCAGAAGAGGTGAGATATGCTGACTGGCTCCGTGGGGTTAAGACTTGGGGAGCTCAGGATAATGCTGAAGTTCTGAATCCAGGGCACACAAGGACAGTGGTGGCCTCAACTACAAGCATTAAATTCCTAAGGGGCTGTTTGGAAGGGAAAGATAAACTCAGTTTGGGACATGTCAGGAGAGCTGGAGCTCAAGGACAGGAGTGGGCTGGATAGATCAGTTCTGGAACCCCTGGCATCAAGATGATAAATTCATGGGAGTTGAAGTCACAAAAGAAAAGACTGTAGAGAGAAAACGGAAAAGGCTTGAGTACAGCCACAGTTAAGGGGAGTGACACGGATGATGAAGCAGCAAAAAAGATGGAGTGAACTGACAGGGAGGAGAACCAAGAAAGATCAGCATCATGAAAATCTGGGATAGAAGAGTATCCAGGAGACAGTGGCCAGTGTTAAACGCATTGTCTAGCCCACAAAACACACCCACTTAGGATGCACAAGTACAGGTCTGAGGACTTTAAAAGGCCCCAAAGGACACTGGAAAACACTGCCCATATCTTCCCTTAGCCTCAGTTAAGTCGGGTCAGGCACTGTGCCAAGCACAGTAAGAGCACTTGCTGCCCTGAAGGGCCTTGGAGGACTTAACTCTTTTAGCCCTGAACCCCCCAGCCCAGAGCCCCTCACTGGGCAGTGCCTTCACCTCACTGCACTCCTGAGCCATCCTGCCAGCTCCCTTGCTGTCCAGGTGCATACCTTCTCACACTTATTTTTACTTCTGGAACCCCAATCAAATTAATACTAATAAAATCAGATGTATAGAGCATTTTGTTGACTATTATTAATACCATATAGCTAGGGGGCGGCTAGGTGGCAGACACTTAAGGCACACACAAACAAAAAAACCTAGCCGTGTGACCTTGGGCAAGTTACTTAACCCCAAATGCCCTCCAAAAAAAAAAATACCATACAGCTATTAGAAAGCATCTGTCAATCTATGCCCCTATGACATCACTGACAACCCAGCTAACCTTCAAAACCAAAGTGCCCACGTCCACCATTCCTGTAGCAGGGCAGTCTTGCCCATTAGAACACAAGTTCCCTGAGAACAGGGGCTGTCTTGGCATTGACATTCCCAGTGCTGAGCACAGTATGACACCCAGTAAGTGCTTAATAAATGCTTTTCATTCATTCAAGGAAGATGATATATAACATATTTGCCTCCTGGGGCAGAGACAACTCTAAGCCAACCCAACTTCCCAGTGGGCAGTGGCAGGGGAAGGGGTGGCAGCAGCCATAGCTCCCATGCAGTCGCAGGTCAAGGGTCCTTGACTCCAGGCACTGAAGCCAATTCAGCTGCTAGGACTACAAGAGCCATGGAAGGGACAGGCTGGGTAGAGATCCATGAGGGGAGGGGCGAAGTCTGGGGACCAGTCCACTTATTTTAAGTGAAAACTGGCTGTATTTTGCTTTACATATGTGTATAGACACATATATGCACATATGTGTCTTCCCCCATCCAAAATGTAAATTCTTTGTGAGCTGATTTTGTTTCTGTCTTTGTCTCCCTGACGCTTAGCCCTGAGTTTGGCGCATAGCAGATGCTTACTTAATAGGTACTTCTGGTTTGATGGTGAGCGGATATTTCTAGCTCTTAAATCAAGGGGCATAGGGGTGTATGTGTATGTGAGTATAAATGTGAACAGAAGAAATCAGGCTACAGAACAGAATAATCCAAAGCCTCCCCTAACTTGTGACTTACCACAGTTGAACCCAGGAACAAGACTGTGGTACCCCTTCAGAGTCCTGCTTCCCAGTCTCTCCCTGGGGTTCTCAAAATCCAGAAAGAGCTTGGGAAACCTGGCACATCAGACCAACTGCACCACAGAACAAAACTGCATCACGAGAGTCCCACAGGCCTACAAGTAAAAACTAAAGCTACCAAATTCCAAAATGAAAGCTACACCTCCATAAAGATACATCATTAAGAAGCAACTAGCTTCCCTCAAAAGGCAGCCCTAGGTACGATTGATTTTCCCTGGATCTCTACTACCCTCTGCTGGTGTTTCTAGTTACAACAGAAGGAAAATAAGAGATGGTACTTATGCATGTAATGAGTATAGGGAAAGATAGAGACAATGTGTAAACAGGGTCAGGATAATTGTTGGCACTATCTGTCTTTGAAAGAGACTACTGAAAAAGACAATGGTGTACTCAGAGGGTTAAGTTCTTGCTTCTAGTTTTGTGCAGAGGGCTGAAATCTGGAAGAGTCCTCAGAGATCACATAGTATAACGCCTTCATTTCTTGAAACAAGCTAAATAGCTTGCCTAAGATCATACCCAAGAAATTAAATGGAAGAGTCATTAGGCCTTTGGTTCAAAATAAGGGTGAAAGCAGATGATTTCTGTGTAGTTTGTCTGGAACAGAATCTTTTTTCCTTGCTGTCCCCCATGCCTGGGATGCTCCTCATTTCTGCTTCCTGGATTCCTTCAAGGTTTAGTTCAAATCTTACCTTCTGCAGGAGGCCCTTCCCAGTCTCTGGCTCCACCTAATACTTAAGCATCACTTCCATGTGTCACTATTTACGTTAACTATTAATCAAGAAATTACTTGAGTTTACATTGTATTATATCTTGTTTATACATAGTCATTTGCAAGTTATCTCCCCCCCCCTTAGATTATGAGCTCCTAGAGAACAGAGCCTGTCTTTTGCCTTTGACTGTATCCCTACCACAGTGCTGCACATAGACATTAATGATAAATGCTTCTTGACTGGCTGACTGAACACCAGCTCAACATAATCTGTGATGTGCTAGGCCAGGGATGGGGAACCTTTGGCTTCAAGGCCACATGTGGCCCTCTAGGTCCTCAAGTCTGGCCCTTTGAATGAATCCAAACTCACAGAACAAATTCCCTTAATAAAAGGTGAAGTTTGGATTCAAAGGGCTGCACTTGAAGACACACCCATAGTAAGTGCTGGAGATACAAAGAAAGGCAAGAAACATTCTTTGTAGTCAAGTAACTCCCAGTCTAATGGAAGAGACAATGACTAGGCATAAACAAAACAGATAGGATAAAATGGGGAAAATCAACAGAGAAAGGTCACTAGCATTAAAGGGAATTGTACAAAGCTCCTTGTAGGAAGTGGGATTTTAGTTGGAATCTGAAGGAAGCCAGAGAAACCAGGAGATGTAAATAGTGAAGAGAGCTCCATTGTATAGGTAGAAGACTAAGTAGGATTGAGACAAATTATGAAAGACTTTTGAAGTCAAACAATGAATTATATATTTGCTTCTTGAAGTGATGGTGTTTACTGCAAGGGAAGAGGAGGGGTGTGTGTGTCAGTGAGAAAGAGAAAGAAAGAAAGAGAGAGACACAGAGAGTATAAGAGTGTGAGATAGAGTCAGAGCTACACTTACAGATCAATTTGACAGCTGAGTAGAGGACTGACTGAAGTAGAGAGATATCTGAGGCAGGGTTATGCAGTAGCCAGTCCTGAGGTTATGAGAATTTGTATTAGTTGGTGGCAGTGCCAGAGAAGAGATATAGAGGTGAGATGTTAAGAAGGTAGAAACAACAGGTCTTAGCAACGGATTGACTTTAAGGGGTGAGAGTGAGAAGTGTAGGACAACCAGGTTGCAAGCCCGAATGATCGGGAGGGTGCTGGTACCCTTGATGATAATGAAAAAAAGAAAGATTTGGGAGGTGGAGGCAGTGGGGGGAAGAGATACAGAGCTGTGTCTGACCATTATACTGCAGCAGCTAGTTTCCTCCAAACTGACTGGCAAGAAAGGGACTGGAGAACCTGGACTGTTGCTAAGAAAAACCAAAGCAGCTCTACTTACCTGGTGCATCAAACTGTACCAATTCATTTGAGGGGGAAAAAAAGATGGGAGAGAGAGAGAAGAGAGAAAAAAACAGTTTATTTCACTAAAGCTCCCTCCCTTAACCACCGAGCAGCAAGAAGCCAAGCGAGGCGCTTAGTCCCGTGCGGTCACCTGGCCGCCGCCTGCGCCCCGATGTCCTCAGGGGCGGCCTCGCTCAACAGCAGCCGGTCCTTCTTCTCCTTCTGGAGGACGTGCTCCTCCCACAGGGCCTGGTCCACCTGATCCTCCGTGAGCACCACGGGCAGGTACTTTTCGTCGAAGAGCCGCTCGTTGGCCTCGGAGCGCAGCTGGTGCTCGGTGAGTGTGCGCAGGTGAGGCGGCAGGTGGCGGAACTCATCATCGTTGATGTCGAAGTCGCGCATCCTGGCGCTCAGGACCCACCAGCGGCCCAGGAAGCCCACGTCGAGCACGCGGCCCGGGAAGTCGGCCCAGCGCGGCTGCAGGTGGCTGCAGCGCGCCTGGTACAGACTGGCCTCGGGGTCGTAGGGCGCCTCGTAGAGCACCGAGCACAGGCCCAAGCTGCGGTGGCGCAGCCGGCCCTGACCCCGCAGCCACAGCAGCCGCTGCACGTGCGCCTCCGAGCTGGGGTTGCGGGTGCCGGGCGCCAGAAGCAGCAGGGTCCCGGACGCGTCCAACAACGCCTCCTCAAAGGACGCTTCCTCCGGGGTCTGAAGAGCGCAGGCGGCCGCACCGCCCAGCAGCCCCGCGTACAGCGCCGCCCGCACAGGCCGCTCCCGCGCCGCCGCCGCCGCGTCCACACACGCCTCGGCGTAGTCGTGCAGGAGTCCGCGGACCCAAGCGCCTGCGGGCGAGAGGCGGCGTGAGCTCCAGGGACGCCGGGTCCCAGCCCCGGCCTCCCCAGCCCGCCACTACTCACCTAGTCGCTCCCACACGCCCCGCTTGGCTCCGGCCCCGGTGCGGCCCGCCACCTCTCCTCCCCCAGCAGCGGCTGCAGCGGCGGCGGCGCCACTAGAGTAGACTCTCCTCCACAGCACGGCGGTCACCATCATCTTCCTGCTCCGTACTCCGCAAAGGCCGGGAAGGAAACATTTCCGTTGTCCCAACACTGCAGCGTCACTCGGTTTGAGCAAAGGCGCTGCCGGAAATGATTCTGCACCGGAGGGGAATCAGTGAAGCGCTCTTCTCGTAGGTGGGTGTGGCGGGGGAAGGTGACAGAAGGGGTTAGCGTCCCGGCACCCGGCTATACCATCTGGACGTCCACAAGCAGCGCCACCAGGCGGAGGAGGATGGGCAGGGCAAGAGGTAAGCCTGGTCTCCCCTCCCTCGGACCAAGTGGGCCCGACCCGGATCCAGGTGGCGCAGGCGCAGAGGAGGCGTTCCACGCAGCTGGTCCGCAGCTTGAGCCCTGGGGGAGGAGGGGCTCCTCCTACCCTGTCTCCGCAGGGGCGCAAGGTCTGAGATGTGGTGAGAGTGCGGACCATGGCTGTGCCCCAAGAGCTCACCTTCCATGGTGAGTGAGCAGCGCCCTGCCCCTCCCCACGAGTACTGAGGCCAGGGGCCCCCACCTCCATTCCCTCCACAACACCCCCCACCCAGACTCGGGACCTCCACTTCTCTCCCTGCTCCTTCAGACCCCCCTTAAGCATAGCAGCACCCTGCATTCCAGACGTCCACACTGAGATCCCCCCCCTCCCCTCCCAAAGGACCTTTTCTCCTTGACCTCCCCCAGAGTCCTCTCTCCATCCCCCTCTTGGGACCCAAACTATTACTAGTGATAATAGTGAACATTTACGTAGCATTTATGTGCCAGGCACCGCGCACCTTTGGTTCTCGTAACAGCTCTGGGAGGTAGGTGCTATTATTATCCCTATTTTACATATGAGGAAACTGAGGCAAAGAGTTTAAGTGGCTTGCCCAGGATGATACAGCTTGTGTCTGAGGTTGAATTTGAACTCAGGTCTTCCTGACTCCAACCTCATCGCTTTGTGCACTTTGCCACCTAGCTGATGCTCATGTCCTGCATGGACCTTCCTGGTCCCTCTCCCCCCAGGGCTGTCAAACAGGCTCCCCCTTCATCCCCAACTCCATATCTGAACTGGTTGCTGAGATGGGGCTGAATACAGGGGAGAGGGAGGCTGAGCTGACAGATTTATGGATGGTTGGGATGGGGAGTAGAGGTCCAGCATTTGGGCTCCTGGGTTATGGACCACCCATGGCCAGCTCTTAGTTTTTGGGGGGGGGGCCTGGATGGGGCTGGTCACATCTACAGAATTTGAGGTGGCTGCTGACCTGCTGGCTGAGACACCAGGGGCTGGCACCATCTCCAGCCATGGGGAACCACAGAGCCATGTGAGCCTGGCTGTGGACACAGAGGACCAAGGCAATGGAGAACTAGAAGAGGATGATCAGACTCAGGTAAGTTCAGGCCTTCCTGGAAACTCCCTACCACAGCAGGGAGCCTACAGGGGGACAGGCCTTTGACAATTTCTCTTACAGCTGCTGGGAGGTGACAAACAACCTCCAAACTTCTGGACCTTCAGCTACCACCAGGCTTTCTTTGATGTGGATACCCATCAGGTGAAGGCCCCAGGCTAGATCAAACTGATGATGGGAAATTGTAGGCTCCTGGAGAGCATAAAGGCTTGTTTTGACCAGGCCTGTTGCCATCTGTGTACTTTCTCCTGACAGGCTTCTATTTAAGTCCTTTTTCTTTTGAAGGTCTCACCTTCTTTTCCTTGACCCAGGTCACTGAAAGTGATCTTTCCTTCCCAACTCCCCCTTCCCCCCCACCCTCTGGATGCTCCTTTTCTCCTTATCATGATACACTATGGCCTCATATCATGCTTATGTACACAAATACATAGATCTCCTCTGATGAAACCCCTTAAAGGCAGTAACCTCCCTACGTGTTAATAGGCGTTTAAGGGATATAATTGTGGCTGGGCGAGTGCTCTTCTTTCCATTCTAGGTGCTGGAGAGGATCAAAAGTTCACTGTTACCAGTACCTAGCCATAACTTTGTGAGACACTGTCTTCGGCATCATCCAGACCTATATGGTAAGGCTAGGTTTTTATTTCACTAGCTAAAGGATTTTTGAGAGATGAGACAGGGCACAGCTCTATCTGTATGGTGACTGGGCAAACCCTCCCCAGTATGAGGTTCTGAGGGATCTAATGTACATTCTTCATTTTATTTCCGCTTCTACCCTAGGGCCTTTCTGGATATGTGCTACACTGGCCTTCACGATGGCTGTGAGCAGCAACCTGGCCACCCTGCTGCAGAACTGGAGAGAATCTTCCTTTTCTTATAGCCCACAGTTTCATAAAGGTGAGCAAACCTTGGGGGTTGTTATCCAGGATGGAGCCGACTACGGGCCTGTCCTCCACACAGATGGGGGGAGAATGGTGTCCATACAGGGTACTGGAGAGTTGCTTGGCCTGTAGCAGATGTAGTTTGGGCTTTCTCTCCCAGTTACTGTTGCAGGGATCACCATTTACTGCTACGCGTGGCTAGTACCAACAGCACTATGGGGCTTCCTGCAGTGGCGCAAGGGTATCCAAGAACGTGTTGGCTGCTATACCTTTCTGGAGACTGTGTGTGTCTATGGATACTCCCTTTTCATTTACATCCCAACTGTGGTGAGGGCAGCTTGGGGGTTGGGCTGGGGGTATTAGGTACTGACAGAAGTCTGTATGTAGACTTTCTCTCTCCCTCTCAGGTCTTATGGCTGATCCCCATATCAGGACTTCAGTGGTTTCTTGGGGTCTTGGCTGTGTCACTTTCAGGGGCTGTCCTCTTGCTCGCTTTCTGGCCTCTTGTCCGTTCTGACACCAAGGTGGTATCAGCAGTGCTGCTTACAGTCATGGTCGCCCTCCATGCCCTGCTGGCCATCGGCTGCAAGGTAGCATCAGCTGTCTGGGGCATAGAGGACTGGGTAAGCGGGGATGGCCTGAAGCATTGACACTGACTTAAGACTTCTTGCTTTAGTTCTACTTTTTCCAGTCCCTGCCTTCGAGGTCCATTCCTTTGACCCAAGCCCCACTCCACCAGGTCACACTACCTGGCTCCTCCAAGACTTCTGCAGCCTCCTAGAGCAGAGGTAAGCAGAATAACCAGCATCTAATGAGAGATGTGGTCACAAAGCAAACTCTCCCCAGGGGAGGGACAGTAAGTTCACACCCCTTTTAATAAGGGAATCTTTACTCACAGAGCAAGCAGGTTTGCAGAAACATAATTTGGGATCTCTCCACTTGGTTTCTACTCTTTTTTAGCATCTGGGGGAAGCTGACAGACCAAGTACCATTAGTCATCCTGGGGGAGAAATGACCAGAGCAGGGCTCCCCTGCCAAGTGGTCATCAGGTGTTCTCCATGGATGGAAGGAGCCATCTTGTGCTGAGTCACTGTTCATTCTGCTGGTTTGAAGACATTTCTTACAAATCAAAAAGTTTATTTTTTATGCAAAGGTGATTTAGAGACTATATAAACATGGAACTTCTCTTCATCTGTGTACAAGGTTTCTAGTCCTTGTTAGGGCCTACTGGGCACCTCCATTGTGAGAAACCAGTGAACAGAAAAGCTACTAGGGTAAAATTGATTTATTCTCTTACATATTGAAATGGGGCAGAAAGGAGGGAGCAGTCTTGAGTTTGCAGGCCCTCCTGCTTCAGGGGGCCACATTCTGTCCTATTAGTGGGGGCTAAGAGCCTGGGCAGGCTGGAGTTGAAGAAAACTGCCTGTGGTACAACACTTGTTTCTGTTTTTATTTCCCAAGAAGGAATCCCTGCAAGGTTCCTTCCTAGACACCCATGGAAGGGACAAAAATGACACACTATGAGGGTTGGAGGCTACACTAAGATACAGGGAATACACAGGCCTAATGGGAACTACAAAGAAAAACAGGGTCTTCCATAACAAATCTAGGTGGTTTCTGCCAGTACTGACTAATCCACCCCCCCACCCCCCCAATGGGTAGTACTGGCCAAATTCTCAGTCCCTTCTTAGTCTCTTAGGGAGGAAGGGAGGGAAGAACAGTTGCCTCTAAGGTCTTCTGGGGTCACAGGTGACAGGAGAGCAGCAAGATGTGATGGTTCACTCAGAGCTGGGAGGGGAGAAGGAAGAGGCTGCTTCTGACAGCCATGGGCTGGTGTGTACATTCAAGTGTGAGGTGAACCCTTTGGTGCTGGGGTCACAGACTTCCCCAGAGAAGCAAGGCTACCCAGGCCCTGGGCCACAGCTTTCCCAAGTGAGTGCAGGGGCCTCTGTCATACTGGGCTCGCTCGGCTAGCCAGCCAGCCATGCCAGAAGCAGGGGCTTTCTTGCTCCCTCCCCTTCCCTTTTTCCCACCCCCCACCACCCCTTTCCCATGATCTTCAGAGTCCATCAGCAGGGGCAGCTGGCTCATGCTTGTGCCAGGCCAGCCTGGCCTCTGGAGTCTGTGGATTGACACTGGTTATTTTTGTAAAAAAATAAAATTAAAAAAAGCAGCATGTCACACGCTGATCCTGTCCAAGGACCCAGAGATGCAGGAGAAACCCCACCTGCCACCCCCCTCTAGCCCCACCCTCCCCCTCATCCAAAGGTGGTGGGGCTGCCTGGGGAGACACTGTAAGGCTAGGGGGGGCAGCTTTACTAGTTCCTGCAGCTGGTCACATGGTTGATCTCTGACTAAAGGGAAAAAGGCAAAGGTGATGAGACTTCTGGGGCTATGCCTCCCCCCAACCCTCAATAAAGCCCCCCACAGGCCACTGGTCTGTACCCCTAAGTCTGGCTCCCCACACAAAGCTGTTATGGAAGATGCCAAACCAAGGGTGGAGGGGACAGGAGAGAGCAATGGCTCCCACTACATGATCTCTTGTAAAATTTGTAAAATACAGCGAATCGCTCGCCTGCTCAGTCGGGCCTCAGCCGGGGCCAAGACGCAGAGGTGTCAACATTTCATAAAAAAAGTGTACAAGTCCCCATGTCAAAGAAGGAGCTGACTGGGTGTTTGTTTCTATGGTACAAGGGTAAAAACTGCCCTATTAGGGCAGGGATTAGGGAAAGGGCACAGTCCACCAAAGTGGGAGGAAGGGGGAAATCTTCATTTGGTTTCCTGGTTCGGTCAGTTCAGATCAGAGGTGGACTTTTAGCTCCCATAATGCATTGTGTTGGTGGTGATGGACATAGGGGAGGCCATGGAGATGGCAGGACCCCCCATGGTGAACTGGCTGTTGACTGGGTAGTGAGTGCTGGAACCACTTCCACTCTGGCCACTGGAGGAGCCTGGAGAAGAGGAAGACGGGATCTGGGTCACACAATGCCAACTCAGCTCCCACCACATCTGCACTTCCACCCATGCAGCCAGGTCCCACCCTGCCCTGGCACTGAGGCCAGCCTGTGTGATAGATCCCTAGACTAGGTTTGGAGGTCATAAGCCCAGGAGGAAAGGGGCTGTTGAGGGCTCCATTTCCTGTTGGAGATTGCCAGGTTTATCCCTGTGGCACTCTGTATTATGGAAACCACCCCCACCTCTGAGCTTGGTGACCTCCCTCCCCACGAGAGAGCAAAGGCAAGGCTGGGGAATAGAGAAGCAGAGGGGGAGGGCTGAAGATGAGCTCAAGCATCAGCCAATTCAAAGACCCTGGGGGTGGGATGGGGAGGCGGGGGGCACACACACACTCCCTGCCTGCCTGGGCACTACCACATTACCTTGGACAATCCCTGTGCTCATAATGGAGCCCATCCGGGAGTGAGTGTGATTGACAATCCCAGTGTTGGCTGCGCAGGGAGAGGGAAGGAAAGGGAAATGCTGTCAGCACCTTGGCTGGGGGCTCTGGTCAGGGCTCTCTCGGCCACCCCTGGGGCACAGAGATAGCACCTCGTTCCTTGGTCCAAGAGAGCACACCAAGGTCGAGGAACCACACTTGATTTGTGCCCAGCAGGGGGACTAGGAATGAGCAGGAGCTCAGAGGGGACCAAGGGCTCCAGGGTGACAAATGCTGGGCTGATCTCGGGATCCTTTGGAGTCACACACACAAGGGAACACACTCAAAACACCCCTCCTCACACTGCTTAGCAGCCTCTGGGGGGGGCGGGGCACAGAGAAACGGGCACAACACAGGAGATGGCAGAGCAAGAGAGCTGTGGGCATTGGTCTGAAGGGCCCGCAAAGGAAGGAGAGGCTGGCGACAGGCCCCACAACCCATCCATCATTTCTCAGCTGCCACTGGTTTCTTTCCAGAGACTAGGCCCCAGTCCCTCCTTTTGTGACTGAAGCACTACCCCAAGGGGTGATGCTCATGTCCCCTGCACCACATCCTCAGACTCAGGGTGATCCCCACCCCCAAGAAGACACAAACCTAAAGGAATCAGGTTGTTGTGGCTGACACTGGCCCCACCAGTGATAACACTGCTCAGGTCGTAGGCTGTTGGCATCCCTGCAGATGGGATAAAACATGTTAGAGATCCTCTGTGATAGGCTGTCACGATGGCTTTTCCTAGGGCATATGGCCTGAAGACAATTACCCCACAGGATGTGTAGTGGCCTATCCCTGCCTCCACCCAGATCCTGCTAACACACCCATCTGCTGGTGCTCACTCTCTGAGAAAATGCACAGATATTCATTCTTAGAAAAGGGTATGAAAGCCTTGAAGGGAGCTGCTTGGCTTGGGGAAAGACTGGGATGGGGGTGGGGGTGGGAAGATATGGAAAAGAAGCTTTACCAGTCACAGCCATCCCGCTGCTCAGATTGTAGGCACCACCTGTGTTCCACATGTTCTCAGACGGAGATGTGTAGTGAGAGCCAGGTGGAGGAGATGGCGTCGTACCTGTATATCTGGCAGAAAGCCAAGTGGTTACAGAAGCACCTTAGGACTCTTACACAGCTGGGGAGGTCAGCAGAGCAGACCAGGCCTGTCCCCACAACTATTGGGGTTCTCCATACATGGGGCTGGGTGTTACATGATAGTGAGGGCTAAAGAACTGGGGAAATATAAGGTACCAGAGACTCTATGGCTCTGCAAAGGGAACAAGAGAGGGCTGTTTAGGGGTAGAAGGGTAATCAGGAGGGGGTGTCTCTAAATGATGATTTAAAGAGGACTGGCTGAAGGAATTAGTAATGTTTTGCTTAGGGGTTAATTTACAGAAGATAAGACAAATGGATAGAAGTTATAGAAGTAATGGGAGCCCAGCAAAGAAGGAATTTGTGAAGTTTGAGCTCTCGTATAAGTAACCAGGCTGCTTGAGGGAAGGAGGGACCGTGAGTCCTCAAGCAGAGGCCAGGGGGAATGCTGTGGAGGTAGGGATAAGAGCTCCAGTTCAAGATGGACAAGATGACCTGTAGGGGCCCTTCTGGCTCAGAGATTTGATGAGGTTTCTGCACTCACAGCTAAGTGCTCTCCAAACCAACCTACCTAAAGAAAGGGTTTTTCAGGTCCAGAAGGTTACTGGATTTGGAACCTGTCTGGTCCACTTGGGCAACAATACTGATGTCATAGCTCTGCCTGCAAAGAGAAGAGACAGGAAACCCAGAGGCTCAGTCATGGCTTCCTGAAGTCAGGTAGCTTGGGGCCAGAATTGCTCTTCCTTCTTGCCATCTCCCAGGACACCACAACTCACAGCACACAGGGTTTGAGGGAGGGAGAGGGATGTTTGTAAAAAACAAAAAGCAAAAACTGTTCATGTTCTATCTTAGAATTCTTCCTAGGCACTCACAGAGCCTCTCTTCAAAAGATCTCCAAACTACACAGAGGCCATGACCTAGGGGAGTATCAGGACAACTGGGGGACAGTCTCTCCCCTTTACTGTGAGTGGCTGTTGGAAATAGTTCTCTTAGCTTGAAGCCTCAGACATATTCACCCTGGGCAAGCGAATACTCTGAGCAGTATGCCCTAGTAGAAATATGCAAGTCCTAGCAAGTGCAGGGTGAACAGCTCCTGGGCTGCTTTTCTGTTTGATAAGGCTTAGGTGGGGAAGGAACTGATTTTCTAAGTGACCCCATTGCTTTCTGCCCAAAAAGCTACTGGACAAGTTTGAAAATAGGTCATGGTTGGCCCATAGGAAGGCAAGCTAGACCACTGATATTAAACTATTATTAGGAGAACTGAGCCTAGGACCTGTTCTTTACCAACCCTTGGGAGGAATGACGAAAATAACATAAATAAGACTATTAGTATTTCTATAGCACTTTAAGGATGGCAAAGAGCTTTACACGTATTACTGCACTGGATCCTCATGACGAGCCTGTGAACTGGGTACTGCTATTATCCCAATTTTATATGAGGGAACTGAGGCTGAGAAGGGTAAATTAACTCACCCAGGGCCACCTAACTACAATAAGGTCTCAGGCAGGATTCAAACTCAGGACTTCCTGACTCCAAATCCAGTGCTCTATCTATTCTGTCACCTTTCTCCAGCCATCAACTATCCCAGGGCCAGTCAGAGAAAAACCAGGATTTTCCCCGAGCTCCTCTCTCTGGGATCCAGGTAGGGCTTGGCTAAGGTTTGTTTCCTCCCAGCTTCAGCAATCTGAGACTCCAAAGATAGTGCTGTGAGGAAGGCCAGTTGTGTATGTCACTCTGGGGTGGGGATAGGGATGGGAAGTGTGGAATTGGGTCAGGGTGCCAGGTAAGACTCCCCATCACTCTGTTGGATTGCTCAGGGACAAGACGTAGGCAAAGAAGCTGAGGAGTGGAGGCTGTGCTCTTTGAGGAGTAGAAGAAAAAGCTGGGAGCACTTGGCCTAGAGGAGGAGAAGATCCATGGGGATATGTGCACACAGGCCATGGGTGTAAATGCATGAGAACAGGGAAGCGAAGAGGAGGCCATTGTGTGACTGACTGCTGGGCTTGAGAAGCGCTTCTCACTCCTTCAAACGGCCTCCAGAGTTGACTCCCCTCCTCTCCCGCAGGGCCCACCTCTTATTTGCGATGAGCAGACATGTCCCTGAGAGCGTGTCCCCGGCCTTTGCAAAGAGCGGCGACTGAAACAAACACCGAACTTGGTACCAGTGAGTCAGAGGCTCCGTTGGCGCTGTGGACAGCCACACTGTCATTCTGTTGGTGAGAGGGAGACAGGGGGTGCTGAGGGGGGAAGGTACCGTTCATTCCCCCAGACCCTGCACACTCTGTGCCTGGACACATTAGCAACATGTGAGGGAATGGAGAGAGAAATTCAGTGCTTCTTACAGTCGTGAAACTGGGAAATCCACAGAGGACTTAAAGCAGGGTCTTAACCTGGGTTCTGTAAACTTGAATGTTATAAAATTACATTTTTATTTTCACAAGATATTTACTGCAATTTACTATTTCTTTCAATGATGAATTCTTTAAAATGTGATTCTGAGAAGCAACCTGTGGGCTACATCACACTGCCAGGGGGCAGTCACAGAAAAGATTAAGAACCAGTAACAAAAAGAGACTAAGAGCTAGGGCAGCGGCAGCATGTCAAGTCCCTGACTCCAGGAGCTCCAAGCCACCGCCCCCCTTTCTGAGAGTGCTGCTTCATCTCTCTGGGAGTCGAGTCATAATTTTGTTTTGGCAAAGACAAGCTGGGAAAATGGCCAAGAGGGCCTGTGGGAACAGACGGTGAAAGAGCATCTCTAATACACAAGAGCATCACAGACAGCCGGGAGACTCAGGTATGCAGGAGCCTGGGCTGCAGTGAAGTCTCACATTTGCCATCTCTACCAGGCACCAAGCTGAGGAAGATGAAGAGACATCTCTTAGGCAGCCTGAGACACAGTACAGACTGGAGGAAGAAAAAAAGATAGAAGGAGAAGTCAGGCATTCTTCCAGCTGTCAAACCTAGACACATGGGCATACATGATCACAGGTGTGGCAGTACACACACCCAATCAGCATCTAGAAGCTCCTCTCAGCTTTTGGCACTGTGGAGAACTCATTGTTGCTGAGAATGGAAGCCAGAAGGCAGGAAAGGGAAGAGAAGCCTTGTTCTTCCCTTGAGGGTCCCTCAGACTATTTTCCTTAGATCCCGGTGTAGCGCTGAGGTCAAAGCAACATCCTCTGTGGTTTGTCAGAGGTCTTGGGGTGGCCCACAGGTGGGGCAAAGATAACACAATTCCATATATACACAAAGGCAAGCTAACTGAAGGTGGACATGCAGTTGAATACAACAAAGAATAGGAAGTTGGTACTGGGTTGGGTCTGTTCTACAAACCCCATGTTCCCTCTGTTGGGAGACTTTAAGTCTTTGTGCATTTCCCCCATCACTTACATTGAACCAATGAAGGCTACATCAAACCAGAAAGCCAAGCCATGGACAAGCCCTGAGTGCAGCATGTGGAACTTGAATGGGATTTCTATCCTGGAAAGCAGAGTAAATTAAAGTTGTTAACCAAAGACAAGGCTGCCATGGGAGGGGGCAGACAATCCCCAATGTCCCCAGGGTGATGGTTACAGGACAGTGGGCTTTCTGGAGGGCTGGCAGGCAGCGGGGAAGGCAGAAAAGGCGGCAGCAGCAGCAGCAGCAGGAGGAAAGCTCATATAGGGCCCCAAAAGGATGGTTCAGGCTAACACCTTCCCCTTTTACCAAACATGTAGTCCCAATGACTCTTAACCCAGTATGGGGAAGAGCTACAAGTCCAGAATGAAGCATAAGCTCCTTCTGTCCCCTAGTTTGCCCCTTGCCCCAATTCCCCCTATCTCTCTGGGTAGAAAGAGAAGCCAGGAAAAAAATTAAAGCACTGAGCAAATTCTGAGAAGGAATGCATTTTAGCAACCTCTCCTCCTCCTACAAGAGTACCTAGGGCTACTGAGTAACTGTTAATGGGAATTAGAATACAGCTCAAGTAGCAATGTGAGCAGAGGATGTATCCTCTCTTGCTTTTACAGGAGGTTGGAACAATTCTTTCAATGTGCAGAGAGACTTGGGTATCAATATAAGGTCTTCAGGAGTATAGACAGCCACATCTGCTACACAAGGATTCCCAGGGCCTGCAAGGATTTCTAGCCTCACAGTTCTAACCCACACCTACTCCTTCCAGCCCACAATCCACAGGAAACCAAAAGGAAACATTACCTGTGCAAATCGCCTTCTTTGGCTTCTAAGAAATTCACTGTATATTTTACTGACTTAGCCATTAAAATCCTGATATCAAATGTATCCTATGGAAGAAAGGGAAAGAGAAAGAGACAGAGAGAAAGGGAGAGCATTAAGTTAACTAGACTGTAGAAGACAAAAGAGAAAAGCAGGATAGGGCGGATCAATATAAACAAACATCTGGTGTTGGGGGCCTACCACTGTAAGAATGCCAAGAATCTCTATGAAAAACTTAGGTTGATAGGCCATGATTGGCATCAAGGCTTCAGCAGGAAACTAAAGATCAAACCTTGGATGAAAATGGGGGATGGATAGCCAGACTGCCTCATCTCCCCCCACTGTCCTTTCTTTAGTCTTGAATGCTGGATGCTTGGAGTTACACTTACCACGACGGGCTGTCTGAAATACTCATCTACTGCTGCTCCTCTAAGTGCTGACAAGTCAACTCCATGAAAAGATGGCTGATACCTAAAGAAAGGGGAAGAGATGCCCCCCCCCACGAGAATCAGCTGACCAACCTATGTATTGCTTGCTCCCTAGAAGACATGCTTCCAAAGACTAAGTCTAACTTTTTAATTGTTCAGTGGATGGGGCAATTTGAAAAGTGTTTTGACATGTATACAGGAAAGAAGTCATAATTATTCTAGAAGTCAAACTAGTAGGCGACTACCCCTAAAGGGGCCGATCCCAAGGACATATTTTTCAGCTGGAGGTTTGAGCCAGTTTTTTCTGGGGGAGATAAAGGAGAACACAGGAAGGGTAGGAATGAGATGGGCAAGGGAGAGCTGCTCTTAGTTAGCCTATACCAGGAGACAATAAAAACCTTTATTATAGTTACAGTAGTAGGGCCCAAAGGACCTTAGAGGTCACCTAGTCCAACCCATCAACAAGGCCCAAGAGTACAAAAATAGTACAACTAGAAAGCAAGGCTAGCTCTACCTGGGAAGCAGAAAACCACCACACCCAGGCATCCTCAAAGTCTGAGGGTAAAAAAATCTAGACTTTCTCTGGCTTGCAGACAGTTATCAAGCTCTGTGGCTTTGGCCATGGTCTCTGGCAGCCACCAGGGCAAAGGTGACAGAGAGGGGAAAAGACTCACCAGAAATTGGCCTTGGTAAACTGTTCCATGTAGAGCTGTTCATCTGTGAATGGTGCAAGATGAACGTCCCCAATGGTTGGAAACATATTTCCTGGGCATGGAATGTGTAGGGAAATAAATGAGAAAGAAAAAAGTCTGACATTAGGAACATTAGGGTCATTAACTCCAGAAAGGCTCTTGACAACTGCCCAGGGAATGAAAGATCCTCAGTTTCTTAGTCCCTTGTGTCAGAGCAAAGGAATCTTTACAGTGTCAGCAGGCTTTCCCTGGGCAGCACAATCAGAACCTCAACCATGTTGCCAGTATGAGAGAGAGCAAGTTAACCAAAAGAACCAGTCTGGCCTCAGGACAAATAACCTAGGTGGGAGGGAGGAAGTAAGAGGCAGTGCTGTCAGTTACATGAGATGCACAGACAACAGTAGATTAAGGCTGACATTACTATTTTGGAACAAGCACCCTTCAAGGAGAAGGGAGCTAAGTCTGCCAAGGATATGCAGATGCTATAGATGGCTTTCCATCTAGATGGAAATCTCCCTAATCAGAAGGGACTTTTCTTTACAGGAGGCAGCACCAGGACACAAGCTTTCAAATCTCCAACAACCCACAAGAGAAGGCCTGAGCTTCCTTCTCCTCCAGCCTATGCCCACTCCCCTCCTTGGGGCCCTGCTTTGTGTGCTCAGCAGTCAGAACCCATGAGAGATGGGTTTTATTTCTATACATTGTGAGTGACTCAACAAGAATGAAATGCTATCATTACTAGGAAGTAATTATGTAATAATTATATCATTATAAGAAGTAATCACAATTCCTTAGAGCTATCTCCAAGCAAGTAGTCTGAACTTCATGTTTCATACCACCAAGACAGTAATAGAGGCAAAAAAGGACTACCTGGTCCTAGACTCTAGACCTGGTCAATAAACTGAGCTACTACAAGACAGTGTAGGTGAAAGACCAGCCAAGCAAGCAAGCCAGCAGCTACCACCATGTCTAGATGTACCCATTTGCTAAGTTATCTTGTTCAGATAACTAATCCCGATAAAAACAGTAAACTGCCCATAAACCTCTTCATTCTCAGACCTCCTTCTAGGGGTAGGGGCTCTTAATTATTTTTGTGGGTCATACCAACTGGTAGGTCACCTATATTTAGCTCTGTTCACAGAACACTCTGCCTCTGTGTGTGTGTGTGTGTGTGTGTGTGTGTGTGTGTGTGTATTTATACATGTGTGAAATGTGCTCCCACCTTTTTCAATAACCATCTAAATATCTCTTAAAACATCTTCTTGCTCCAGGATCTAGGTGCCCCACAATTCCTGCTTCAGAAAGAAGAGGGAGGCCCCCTGTGCACATGGAAAGCCCGGGCTCCTTTGTCAGTAAAAGGTGGCATTTTTACCCAGGTGGTTTGCTAGTTAGTTTAAGAGGACCAAGATGATAAGCTAAAACATCAGCCCCAGCAGCTTGATCATGGGTGGCAAGTTGTCCTCTCCAGACAGGCCTGGACTTCCTCTGGTAAAAACTAACTGTAACCAGCAAGGACTACAAACTGACATCACGGAGCAGTTTCTGAGTTTCAGGAAGCCAATTTCCTACTAACTTGAAACCCCTTTTTCTAAAGTTAATTCATAATTCATCAATTAAGTCATAATTCTGTCCTCATTCTTATGGTGTTAAGAATAGTATGTATAGCAAAGATGGATACATCACAGAGGAGCTCCCACAGAAAACTCTGTGGCAGAAGAGCCTCGGCTCTACCAGAAACAAAAAGGACCTCAGTTTGGAGACTCTGCTGTCCTACTATGCTCATTCCTGTAGCTCCAACGTAGTCAATGGTTTTTTTTCATGGCCTAAATAGGCAAATGCAATTATCAAAGAGGAGGTTTAGGAAATGATGAGGATTATTTGCACATATTTTCCTGGCAAATGGAGGTAGGGCCAGGTGTTGGGAATGTAATAGCAGGATGCCTGGTAATATAAGAAAAAAATAATGGTCAAATTTCTGGTTCATGTTATATATTATGTTGTTGAAGGAGACAGGGTGAGCACGGAATATGTGCTTTGTTTTTTCTTTATTTATCTAAATCTCCATCTTGACTAGCTCTTTCTAGAATGTGAGCATGAAACAGAAGTGCTGCCTCACACACTCACCCAGGAATGTGTATACTTATTCAGTAAACTGGCCATTGTGCAGAAACAACCAGTGCCTGGCTTCCAGATGTTGACCCCAAGGCTTCGCCTCCCCATGGCTGGTGGGTTGGGGGCCCTCTCGAAGAGGGGGTGGGGGTAGAGTGGGGAGAGAAAGTCACTAAGTTTCCTAGGCAGAAACTCCAAAGGAAATCTCAGGGTCATTCTAGGCTTTGGTGCTAGCATTTTTCATGATTTCTAAAGCCAGGTACTGAATTTGGTCAAAGAGGTCTCTTCCCCTTGTGGAATGAGAATGATGTCCTCTTCCTCCTAGTTCCTAAACTCCAGGCCACAATGCTTTGGTTGAACATCAGGTAACAGGATGACTCCCATGCAAGGGTATCTAGGAGGGCAGCCTTATATATCGAGACCCAAAAGAGATATTTAAGCTTCAGAAAACATGTGGGAAAAGACACCATTAACCACACAGGTTTGATGGAGGCCTGAAAAGTTTGTCTCCACTCCAGTTCTCATCTCTCCTAGGAGAAGAGACAAGGATAAGTTACCCCCTTCCTCCTCCTACAGCCTGAGCACCTTTTGTAACAATAATGACAAATGTGCCACTCTGCCATGGTCCCCACTAAGATGCCTGTTTTATTTTCTAAGGTTCTAATTGATGGCTTTTATTTATTTTTTTTAACAACACTACAGTTATTTCCCAGTCACCTGAACTTGTAAATAATGAAAAAAAGTTAAACAAAACCAAATAATAGAAGGATCACATATGACTGCATATGCAACATTCTGTAGGAGTCCTATGTAGCCTGTCCTGGCTTGTATGTGGGGTTGGGGTTTGCCTACTCAAGAAAAGTACTCTGACTCATTGGGGATGGGAGTCTGTCTCTGGGGCCTCTAGGTGGAGGGTTTCTAGTTAATCAATCCCTTTCTCTTCCCCTTATCCCTAGCCCCAAATCTCTTTTCTTTCTTGGGATACTCTGGATACCTCTGCATAATCAGTTATAAGAGTATTTGATTGGAAATGTTTTTGTCATCAATTCCCACCATTACAACAAACAGATGTACTCACTTCCTCTGCTATAAAGTGATCACTGAAGTACTCATCTCTTACAAGCAATGTGGAACAGAATGCATCATTGCTTCAATCTCTTTCCTGTCTGCTCCAAGGTTTCACTAAGGACAGACTGAGAAAGATGGACAAGCAAAGAAGCAGGAAGGGCAGAAGAAAACGAGACAGAAGCCCTGGGCCTACCTCACTCCCTCCTACTCAGTCTGGAAAGAGCTGGTGCCTATTCTTGCTTCTCATGAGAGAGTCTGAGACACAGATTTGTCTCTAGCCTCTGTTGGCTTTAGTTTAGAAGGAAAAGAGAAATAACAGTTGGTGCTTTACTGACTTCTCTTATTTTAGTATCTAAAGTATTTTGTGAACAGGCTGGAATTTTACTGTGCTGGACAGAAGGAAACAGGCTCATGTCTTTTAAGCTGGCAAAACTGGCCAGAAGCCTAAGAGTCCTACCCATCTCCCATAATGCCACTGGCTGACACTCCCTCCTAACATTACTCTTCAGTCTGGGAAAGGGGGATTGTGGGGGAAGAGAGCCCGTCTCTCAAACCAATGCTCAAGCCTCCTGAATCTGGTGTTGTTATACAAGGCAAAGAAAGCTCATTTTGGTAGCCATTGGGGTCTGAGGGAAAGAGTTCAAAAAGGGCCTGCCAATGGATGAGCAAACCATTCTGCAAACTCTACAAGGTCCCAACTAACAGAGAGGCCAGCATACTCTGCCAGAGACCCTGCCATCCACACATTCTGGTTCTGTTTTCAGGGTCATCTTCTACTCTAAAAATCCAGCAGCTTCTAAACCAGATATTCTTTTTTTTTTTTTTTGCTGGGCAACTGGGGTTAAGTAACTTGCCCAAGGTTACACGGCTAGGTTTTTGTTTGTGTGGGTTAAGTGTCTGAGGCCGGATCCGAACTCAGGTCCTTCTGACTCCAGGGCCGACGCTCTACTCACTGTGCCACCTAGCCGCCCCAAAACCAGATATTCTTAACTGTTTTTGGGTGGGGTCATGGGATTGTCTTTTGGCAGTTTGGTGAAATCTATTGGCTCCTTTCTCAGAATGTTTTTAAATGCATAAAAAAAATATAGCACTGCAAAGGAAACTATTACACTGAAATAATTAACAAAATATTTAATGAAAAAAAAAAGTTCATGGATCCCAGGTTAAGAAGTGGTGGTGCAAAATCAGACCACTCAGATATTTTATGCATTAATTCATAAATGAAATAAAAACTATGGGTTTTTTGATATCTAGTGACTTGAAGATAATTAGCAATGAACGTGAGAATTCCAAACTTTGGGGACAATGACTGGCCTCAAAAAGTAGTTGTCCAAGTGGTGAAGTTGGGACAGAAATACCAGCTAGTACATTTCTAAGCAAACAACTAGCAAGTAGCCACTATCCAAGTAGCAAAAGAGGGAATTTTCTTTACATTTGAAAATAAGAATGAAAACAGCAGTTCACATTTATATAGAGCTTCCCAGTTTTACAAAATTCACATTTCTAGGAAGCAGCCTGAGTCCAAACTGCATGTAAAGGATCTAGGTGCTTTGCTGAATTGCAAGCTCAGAATGAGACAACAGTGTATGGTACAGCAGGCGTCAAAGCTAATACTGCCCTTAAGGCAGTCAGAGAGCCCAGAATGAAGGAGATGAGAATGCCACTGTATTCTCTCCTGGGCAGGATCACACCTGGAGAAACATGTGTTAAGGTCTAGATTTTAGGAAAGACACTGACAGGCTGGAGAATGACCAGAACTGTGAGGAGACTGAAATGTCCTATGGGTATGGGTTAAAAGGAAACGGGGCTGTTAAAGGTGGAAAAGAGGGACAAAATAGCTGTTCAAGTATTTGAAGGGGTGTTACAAGTTAAGGAACAGTTCCCCCTTACAAGGGGTAGGCTGGATGGCCAACTGTCAGTCATGTAATGAGGAAGGGTTCCTGGACACGCACAAGGTGGACTACAGATGATCAGAAATGTCCCATCTAAGCCTTCAGTTTGGTGAATTCATGTCTTTCAACTTCCCAGGTTAGGACTTTGTTCACTACATGGCACCAAAAACCTCATGACTGACCAAGTCTAAACTTATACTATACTGAAATATAACTGATATGTGCAGTGAGCAGTATTACAGGATAGACTGTTCAGAATACTCAAAGAGATTGAGGGTGAATGTGGTAGGCAGAAAGGGAGGTGAGTTGGCAGAAGCCTAGCACCACAGTTATGCCAGCAAGGGAAGGAACATGAGGCTAAAGATGATACTAAAGAACTGTGAGCTCAGTTCATAAGGCTGAGCGGAAGAAGGCAACAGCAACACCAACTCTTCTCATGTAATCATAATGGAACCATCTTGCTTTCAAAGCTTCATTCAGATCCCCTTACCAGATCCCTGCAATCAAGAGTGACCATTCTAGCCACTGAACCACAGCAGGGTAAGTCACAAAACTTATGGCTTGGGCAACATCAGTTTCCAGTTGTCTAACAAAGATAAAATGGCTACTCTGTCCGTCTCTAACCCATAGATAAGAATCCCTCCTTCCCCTTCTTACTAAGTGTCAGTCTGGGCTTACTGTGGGGTTCAGATGACTATAATATGACAGAAGGACTCTAGTTTTTGGAGGGATGGAGGTCTGAAGCATGTCAAGTCCCAGGGGGAAGGAACTGGAACAACATGTAATTACACCTCTACTCACTAAATGGCAAAGCCCTTTGTTCCAGTCAAGTGATGTACCAGGAGCCTCCCATATGAGCTGCTTGGGTTATGTCCTCCTTTCAAGAGGCTGCCTCCATTCTCCCCTTCCTGTGGACTTGGCACAAGATAAGCATAGGCATGAACTATACTCCTCAGGGAAGAGTGACTTCCTGGCAGTCTCTCTAGAAAGGTCTACTTACTGATTAGTTAATTAGAAATTCTGGGACACACATAACCATTCAACCGAACAATCAAAGAACTGATTAGTATTATCACCAATCCCCTTCCCCTAGCTGCTCCTTTCCAAGAACAGCAGAGGGCGCCTCTTTCCAGCAAACACTCAATTTGGGTGAAGAGGCCAAGGACTTGCCAGGAGAGGGCAGCTGAGGTCAGTGCTCGCAGGAATTGCTCAAAGGACTCTTATGGTTTTTGCCTGTGTAGCCCCAGAAAGCAGTGCTTGCATGCAGAACTAGAGAAGATCTCCTTGGCTTAGCAGAAGAGGCACAGCGACTCAATGAACCTCCTGTTCCATCATACCCAAGTAAGTCTAACAGCAAATGACAACGAGAGAGGATTCAAAGTATTTCTGGGGTGGTTCCTGCTTGCCTAATCTTTAGCCTGGCCAAGCTGAAAGAACAACTCACTAAGATACTCAGGGATAATCTAGTTCAAACGACACTCAATCATAACATTCCCAATCAAGGGAATCTCTCTCTTTGCTTGAAGACCTAAATAGAGTGAGAAAACAGATCTGCTGTTTGGGGAAAAGGTCTGGAGAGCTGCCAGTAGAGCCCATCCCTGCCCAAAGCAGAGAAGCTAATGATTTCTTGGCTTTGTGAAATGATCACTTCATCCCTCATAAGGGTGAATAATGGTCTTCCTACCCCAATAAGGAAGCAGATGGCTGCTGAAAGTAAAGTGCTAAGTACTTTGAGGGGGAATGATCTCTCTATCTTGGAGTCTGTGAGTGAGTAGGAGAGGAAGGCCAGGCATAATCAGGTACTCTAGGCTTCGGGAGAAGAGATTTTAAAATGTTCAGAAGCATCACAGACTAAAATTCTGCCAGGGAAGTTGGCCCAGGAGGACTGGAAAGTTCTCAAGACCTAAATTCTAAGGATACCAAGATACAAACAATTCTGATGGGGAATAGAGAGGGTAATTGGCCAAGGAGATCAAGGCATATGCATACAGAGTTCACCAACCAGTTCAGACAGGTATAGAATACGGAAGCAAGAGACAAGTAGTGGAAGATGAATAGAAGTATAGCACAATCCTCTAAGAAGGGCACCAAAAGTGCTAAAGCTAGCAAGGAAGGCTGAGGATCCATTTACTCAACAGATTTATTAAGAACCTTTTTAGGGAGCTAGGTGGCTCAGTGAATAGAGCACCAGCCCTGGAGTCAGGAGGACCTGAGTTCAAATCCGGCCTCAGACACTTAACAGAAAAACTAGCCATGTGACCTTGGGCAAGTCACTTAACCTCAATTGCCCTCCAAAAGAACCTGTTCAGGATGTCCAAAAGGCATTGGGAAATCAAGACTGGAGGTCTGTAGAGAGGTTAGGGCCAGATAAATAGATTTGAGAATCATCAATATAGAGATAATTTAATCCATGGAGTGGATGAGATCACCAAGCAAGACAAAGTACAGCTGTGGTTCTCAGTTATCCCTTCCACAGTGCAAGAGTTAGGGGTACAGCACCCCTGCAATCTGGAAAATCCACATAAAATTTTTGGTCTTGCCTTTACACCAGAAAATAAGTCTGAATTTTTTTCTTTCACGGGGTGTTTCCAGTATTAAGATAAAATATGTCAATATTATACAATATTATACACATTTCGAGTTTCTAAACTTTTTCTGTGTCATCTGCTGGCCTTCACCAGGTGGTCTGCAGCTTTTGCAAACCCCCCCCCCCACCAATCCCACTTAATTTCTTATACCCACCTGTGATATATCAAAACTGGGATGGGGAAAGTTACAATATGGAAGGGATAACTATATTTTCATAATACTAGTAAGACACTTTAATTTCTAACATGGCAAATACTGATAGGTATATTCTTTTGGAGGTCCTCAAAAATTTTTTTTATTTCATGTATTTATTTATTTTAAAAAGCAATTGGGGTTAAATAACTTGCTCAAGGTTACATGGCTAGTCATTATTTATGTGTGGGCGCTCATTTTCTGAGGCCGGATTCGATCCCGGGTCATCCCAATTCCGAGGCTGGCGCTCTTACTCACTGCGCCACCTAGCCGCCCCAGTCCTCAATTTTTAAGAGCATAAAGGGTTCCCGAGAACAAAACCATTTTGAGAACCAGTGGTATAGATGGAGAAAAGAAAAAGGCCCAGGACAGACCCTTGGAAGAAACCCATGGTTAATAGGTGTGACCTCAAGGAAGAACCAGCAAAGGAAAATGAGAAGCAGACAGGTAGGAGAACAAGGAGAGAGCAGTAGAAAAGCAGCCAGCATACAAGGGAAGACTGCAGGTAAAGGAGGGAGTAGTGATGATAAAAGGGACTATCTCCTAGAAAAGATGGAAAGGAATGGGGTCATAAGTGCATGTCAAGGGGTTTCCCTTGGCAAGCAACAGGGCTACTGCTTCATGAGACAGTGGTGAAGGAGGAGAGTGGGGAAAGGCATTGGTGGTGGAGAATGTTTTCAGTGAAATGAGGCAAAGTTCTCAGCTGGGAGAATGGGAGAGGGAGCCATGGGAGGTTTAAGAAGGAATGGAAAGTTTTGGAAAAGGACTGTGAGGAGTAGAATAATGAAATAATGAATTGATTAGGGAGGTATAAAAAGACTGCCTTGCTGCAGTGAAGGCCCAGTTTGATTATGTAGCATAAATCTGTATCGGCATGGTTTCATGATTTACTCCACCTCTATTCAGTGGCAGAGGAGTAGAGGAAAGTAATGGATAGTAGAAATAATCCAAGATTAGGGCTTATAAGGCAAATTAGTTAAAGGAGAAAGGAAGGGATGTGAGTGCAGAGTTTTACTGGTTTACTAAGGGGCTAAGATAGGGAAGGAAGGGGAGTGTAGATAGTGCAGGGTGATGATCCAGGAAAGAATCGATGGGTGGAAGGAGAGACTGGAAATCATGGTTAAGAACAAAGGATAGAGTTTAAGGGTTGGAAAGCAGAGGGAAAGATGGAGTGATGAAAGATTATGATCAGTTATAAGAATTTTGGAGCTCACAAACATGAAAATGGCTATGTATGGGCGGGTGATGACAAAATCAAGGAGCTGATTATCTCTCTTTTTTTTCCTAGCAATATCAGAGAAAAAGGAGGAACAGAGAAGAGACAGGACAAATTCTTACTTTGCTTTTGCATTATTAGGCAAGGATAATGATCTTTGAACTGAAAAGGAAAGAAGAAAAATGGCTAATAGGAAGCTGAAACCCCAGACCAAAAGGGACACAATCAGAAAGCATCTAGTTGCTGTTTCTGAGTTCAAGTCTCCAGGCCCAGGTATACTACACACCCAAGTTAAGGAAAGAACTTCTAGACATGAAGTTAGAAAAATCTTGAAGAACAAGAGCGGTGTTGCAAGAAAGGAAAAGGGGAGATGCTTTGATTTCAAAAATGGGGAAGTAGAGTCTTCAGACTATAGGTTACTGAGTCTGACTTCAATTTCTGGCAAAATTTTAGAATTTATCATTCAAGAGATGGTTAGTGAGTACTTAGAAAAGGAAATAGTCAGCAAGATTTCAACAAGAATGGACCACACCAAATTAAACTCATTTCCTTTTCTGACAGGATTACTAGATTGCTAAAAGCTTGGTCAAGCCTGATTTACTAAAATATTTGGCAAAGTCTCCTGTAGTATTCTTGTAGATAAGGTGGAAAGATATGATCTAGACAATAGTATAGTTACATGGATTTAGAGCTGGTTAAAAGGTTCAACCCCGGCAGTAATAATCAATGTAACAACCAAATGGGAAGGTCTCTAGTGGAAGTGCCCCAGGCATCTCCAATTTGGCCTTGGGCTAAGCCAACAATTTTGGAGAGAGGCACAGATAGTATATTTATCAAATCTGAAGATGATACCAAGCTAGGCTGGATAGCTAACACACTGGAGAACAGTGTGACAGTAACTGGACAAGTTAGAAAATTGAATTGAATCCAATACAATGAAACGGAAATACACTTGGCTTACCAAAAATAAAACAAAACAAACAAAAATCTTCCTTAAGTACAAGATGAAGGAGTCATGGCTGGAAAAGCAGTTTGTCTGAAAAAGACCCATGGGCTTTGTTGAACTGCAAGGTCAATACGAGCCAATGGGGCAATATGCAGCTCACTCCTCTCAGGGGACCCTCAGAAGTGAGGGACTATGGATGCCAAAGGTGGCATACTTTGGCAAGATGTGGATTGTGGAGTGGTTTTGATGGAGTTTGTTAAAAGAAAAGATTTAATAAAAATGGGGGAAGGGGGGCGGCTAGGTGGCGCAGTGAATAGAGCGCCGGCCCTGGAATCAGAAGGACCTGAGTTCAGAGCCGGCCTCCGACACTTAATCCGCACAAACAAAAACCTAGCCGTGTAACCTTGGGCAAGTTACTTAACCCCAATTGCCCTAAAGGGGCGGCTAGGTGGCGCAGTGAGGAAACACGGCCTCGGAGTTGGGATGACCCGAGATCAGATCCGGCCTCAGAAAATGAGCACCCACGCATAAATCAAATGACTAGCCGTGTAACCTTGAGCAAGTTACTTAACCCCAATTGCTTTAAAAAAAAAAAAAAATGGGGAAAGGAAAAGACAGATGTGTGAAAAACAAAAGGCATTGATGATATTGAAAAACAAACCCTAACAAAGTGTGATATAGTGGCCAAAAATGTCAATGCCATTAGAGGCTATACTACGAGACTAAGAATCTCCTTGTCCCCTGCCCTAGTCAGGCCACATCTCACATTACATGTTAGGTGTCACATTTTAAGAAAGACACTGATATGTTTGAGTAGGTCTAGTGCAAAGTGATTAGGATGGTGGGCTTTGAGATTATGCCATATGAGTATCAGCTGAAAGGATGGGGTATATTTAGCCTAGAGAAGATGTTGGAAGGCTATGATAGTCATTTGAAAAGCTGTCACATGGGGGCGGCTAGGTGGCGCAGTGAATAGAGTGCCGGCCCTGGAGTCAGAAGGACCTGAGTTCGAATCCGGCCTCAGACACTTAACCCACACAAACAAAAACCTAGCCGTGTGACCTTGGGCAAGTTACTTAACCCCAATTGCCCTAAAGGGGTGGCTAGGTGGCGCAGTGAGTAAGAGCACCGGCCTCAGAGTTGGGATGACCCGAGATCAAATCCAGAAAATGAGCACCCACACATAAATAACGACTAGCCGTGTAACCTTGAGCAAGTTACTTAACCCCAATTGCTTTATTTAAAAAAAAAAAAAGCTGTCACATGGAAGAAGATTGAGATTTGTTCTTCTTGGTCCCGTAGAGAGACCCATAGAGGGACCAAGGGGAAGAAGTTTCAGGGAGGTAAATTAAAGCTTGATGTCAGGAAAAACTTTTGAATAATCAGAGCTGTCCAAACGTGGAAGGGGCCACCCAGGGAGATGGCTGATTTCTGGAGTAGGCTGTAGATCAAATTCTTCTTTAGGTCTAATTGACCTCTGAGGTTCCTTGTAATTCTGAAAGTCTGTGAGCTCACTATTTCTGGAAGTGTCACCTATTCCATTTTGGAATAACTTTAATTGTTAAAAAATGTTTATCTTTACATAGACCCCAAATCTGTCTCCCTCCAACTCTCACCCATGACTCCTGTTGCCGACCCGTTCTACAGTACAGCCTCCAAGTCCCTGAAGGTACCAATGGTGTCATCCTGTCTGCCATGTATTCTCTTCCCCTACTTTCTTCACTGATCACAACACAGCGTGAACTTAAAACAATGGCTGCCTTCTCTGAATGTCCTTAGCTTGTCAACTCTTTCCACAAGTGTGTTACCCAGAAATGAACACAATGCACCAGGCGTGTTATGAACATGTCAGAGAACACAGTCTATCCGTCACTAATCTTCTGAAAATTGGCAGCATATGCATTTCAAGCCCCTCACCTTGAGAGGCTGATGGTAGTGACAGAAGAAATAAAAGGCACAATTCTGATTCCTCCTGCCAAACTTATTCTACTCTTATCCTGCTATTCTGCTAAGAAAGAGAAAACAACCAAAGAACATTGAACTGTCAGGGAGGAATGCCCAACCTGAATGACCTGAAACTCCCAGAATTCACTGCTAACAGAACAAATTAATATAGTTTATCCCCTATATATGACCAGGGAAACTAAGGGTGAGGCTCTCACTTTACAACAGACATAAGATCAAATTAGTTAAATGTAAAGCCATAAACTCCAAAATACTCTTTTGAAAGATTTTATTTTATATTCCCAGAGAACCCCCAAATGGCTATCTTTGCAGAGCTCTGCAGTGTTATCTGAGAAAGGGAGGTTAGGCCACTACCCACAGGAAACAAACCCAGCTGACAGACCCCACTGTGCCCAGCCCATTTACTTACCACTAGGCTTTAAGTACTTCTTGGCATGGAGGTAGCTCTCCAACATACGTTCATTGAAAAGCATGTAGCCCATTGGCTCTGAAATAATTATGTCCACCTGCTCGGGAAGTGAGATTTCCTCCACCTTTCCAGGAATGACCACAATTCGATCTGTGAGGTTGTTACTTTTTACTAAAACCTATTGTTGGGAGGGGAAAAAGTCGGGGATAAAAATCAGGGAAAAAACAAATTTATGGAGAAACATCTCCTTGGACCAATGAGTCTCACTGCTGATTTCATCTCTAGGAGAACCCCATGGAGACCAAGCCCAGCAGCCTGCTCAGAACCATCCTTCCTGGACAACCAAGCCCCAAGTGGGAGAGGAGTCAGAGAGATCAAGCTTTTAAAGACCAGCATGAGCTATGAAAATAGTGATGGACGCTCCTGGTTTAATTCCTTGTTTGGTTCTGTGAACTTTTCCCACCAAAAAAAAAATTTTTTTTGTGCTATATTTTTTTTTGCATTTTAAAAAACTACAGTGACCATAAACTAATTTTGTTTGACAAAATGCTGAGAACATTGGACACCACTTTCTAATGATCAACCTATGAAGAACAAGGACTCGATGATGCATACAAGTAGAATTATTGATAAATTATCTACCAAAGACTCAAAGCAGCTAATACAATGACAATCAAATATTCTGGAGCTGTGGAATCAGAGCATTTGTAGTTGAGAGGTACCTTAGAGTTTATCCAGTCTAACATCTTCATATTATAAATGAAGAAACTAAAAACCAGATAAGTTAAGTGAAGTCAGGTGGGCATAATACATAACAGAGTCAGATTGAATGAAGCTTGTTCTCCAAATCCTTCGTTGCAGCCATGACATTATGGTTTTTCCCTCAGAGGTCTTTTCTCTCAGAGGTGGACAACATACTTCATTAATGACCCCAGAACATAGTTAAGAGGCAGAGAAATTTACCTACTGATTTTAATGGTAGACAAACTGAGGCAGCAAGAACTAAATTTCCCAAGATCCCAGATAAGTCAGGATTTGACTTTGGCCTCTCTAATATCACCTGGGAATGGGGCAGTTCTTTGTGCTCCCCAGAAAGGCCCATTTGCCCTCAACCACAGCCTGACTTCTGAAGCATGCTGCCACTGAGCTGGGGGTGGGGGAAGGAGGGAGGTGTGCCTGGCTATGGAGCCCACTGACCTCAGCATGCTGAGCCATGGTGCTTGCTTCCACTGCATAGACTTTCCTTGCTCCTGCCTGAGCAGCAAAAAAAGACAGGATCCCCGAGCCACAGCCCACATCTAGGACAATCTGAAAAAGGAGAAAGAATCACTGTCAGTCATAGAGAGCAATGGAAAGAACAACCAAAAGATCCCTCCCCATTCCACTCACTGAGAACCTTCTCTTTCCTCATCTCCAGCACTAGTTATTTGCCAGAGATTTAAGGCTTTAAGACAAGACAAGAGGGGTCAAGTGTGAGATTTTCTATTAGCAAACCAATGATGTACCTTTGACCCATAAGGCCAAGCCAATAAGGTGGTGCAAGGGAGCTCTCAACACATCTGAAAGGCACAGGCTCTCTAAAAAACTAAGTCTGACCTTGGACTGATCAACCAAGTCTCTCCTTGTTTCTGGGTAAGCAGACTGAGCAGGTGACTGCAATGCAGAGACTATGGGTCCCCACCCCGGAAGCTTTCCTGGGAAGTCTTGAGTCTTTAGGGCAAAACCTCTTCTCTTAACATTGCTTTCTTTCTATCCTCAAATGTCCTGGTGCTTCTCCTGCCCAAGAGTGGCTGCATCATAGCTGTGAGACAACTGTTTAGGGAGGCAGAGAAAGGAGGCCTGTTTGCACTTTGTACAACCATAAAGTTCTGGCCATGTAACTAACATGGAAAACTGAGAGGGTATAGCTTCTAGACAGCAACAGACTCCCTTCTCTTCTACATTCATTGGTGTTTTCCAATTACAGACCCAATACTACAGGATGGGTCTACCATTGGGCTGCCATATTATATACAGGCTATAACAATACTAGATCTAGTTTCCAGGTTTTTTTCTTCTTTTTTTATAAATGGTATTTTCTTTTTTCCAAGTACATGTAAAAACATTTTTTAATATTCATTTAAAACATTTTTGAGTTCCAGATTTTCTCCCTCTTTTCCTTACCCCCTCCCTAAAATGGTAAGCAATTTGATATAGGTTATATATATGCTCTCATGTAAAACATATTTCCATATTAGTCATGTTGTGGGAGAAGAAACAGACCAAAAGGAAAAAACCATGAAAATAAATTTTTTAAGTGAAAATTGTAGGCTTTGATTTGCATTCAGACTACATTGGTTCTTTCTTTGGACATGGACAGCATTTTCCATCATGAGTTCTTTGAAATGATGTTGGATCATTGTACTGCTGAGGAGAGCTAACTTATTCCTTTCATAATGCTGCTGTTACTATGTACCATGTACAATGTTCTCCTGGTTCTGCTCACTTCACTATGCATCAGTTCATGTAAGTTTTTCCAGGTTTTTCTGAAGTCTGCCTGCTTGTCATTTCTTGTAGCACAGTAGTATTACATTAAATTCAAATACCACGACTTGTTCACCTATGCCCCAAATGAAGGACATTCTTTCAATTTCCAATTCTTTGCCACCACCAAAAACAGCTTTTACAAATACTTTTGTACGTGTAGGTCCTCCTTCCTTTTTTACAATCTCCTTAGAACACAAACCAAACAGTGGTATTGCTGGGTCAAGGGGTATGAACTTTGGGCAGAGTTCTGAATTGCTCTCCATAATGCTTAGAGATCAGCTCACAAATTCACCAACAGTGTATTAGTATCCCAATTTCCCCATATTCTCTCAAACATTTATGATTTTCCTTTTCTGTCCTTCCAAGCAATCTTCTTTTTTTTGGAGGGGGAAAGGTAAAGCAGTTGGGGTTAAGTGACTTGCCCAAGGTCACACGACTAGTTTTTTGTGTGTTGTGTCTGAGGCCAGATTTGAACTCAGATCCTCCTGACTCCAGGGCCGGAGCTCTATTCACTGCACAACCTAGCCTCCCCACTATTACCCAATCTGATAGGTATGAAGTGCTATTTCAGAGTTGTTTTAGTATGTTTTCTCTAACCAATAGTGATTTCAAGCATTTTTCAAATGACTATAGATAACTTTGACTTTTTTATATGAAAACTTTCTATTCATATACTTTGACCATTTCTCAACTAAGGATTGACAAATTCTCATTTGACTCAGTTCTCTAAATATTTGAGAAACGAGGCCTTTATCAGAGACACTTGCTATAAAAATTGTTTCCCAGTTTTCTGTTTTCTTTCTAATACTGGCTGTACTGGGTTTGTTTCCATACTGTTTTCTATGACAGGGCTGATGTGATGCCATAAGAAAACCTATGATAAGGGGTGGCTAGGTGGCGCAGTGAATAGAGCACTGGCCCTGGAGTCATGAGGACCTGAGTTCAAATCTGGCCTCAGACACTTAACACTTACTAGCCATGTGACCTTGGGCAAGTCACTTAACCCCAACTGCACTCCAAAAAAGGCAAAAAAATAAAATAAAATAAAACCTATGATATCATTAATCTTAATTCTCTCCATCAGGACAGGTGGTTCTTAATAAAATAGTTCAAGTTTCTCTGAAGAGCTCATCTCAAGTGTCAAATTCTTTCAAGTGTTCCTAGACAGAAATTTCACCTTGCAGATGCTGCCTCTAAATCTTAACAACAGGACTGGAGATCTTTAGGTTGCTCTTACAGATGCATATCTTCCAGAACAAGGGAGGTTCCAGTTTAAATGTATTTTGTCCTGGTTGGACGTCTAGAAATTTCGTTTGGTTCTAGGTACCATGTTTTAGGGGAGCGTGAGGACAAACTGGAGTACATCCCAAGAAGGGCAAGTAGAAAGGTGAGGTATTTGGAAATCTATTTAGCTGAGAAAGGAATGGGGTAGGAAAGGTGTGTGTGGGGGGAACTACAGAAAATAGAGCCTACCCTACCTTCATGTACTTTAGAGATTATCCTGGAGAAGAGACATTAGCCTCAAAGTACAGAACTAGGAGCAGTGACAAGAAGAGCACAGTAAGATTCTGGCTGTCCATGAGGACAAAAGGGCCACCGGAAGGCTTCAAGCAGGAGCTGCCTCATTACAGAGTAGGAATTTTTTGTAGGTTCTATGAGATGACCTTGAAGGCCACTTCCAATGCTGAGATTGTGGGGTTTGGGGCTGGTTTTGGTTTTTTATTGCCTTCTTATTGGATTTTCAGCAAAAAGTTAACATAAAAGGTTCTAGAGAAAAGCATATGCAATTTCATCCCACAAAGAGAAAGGATCCTACAGAAAAGCTAATCGTGAGTTAGGGGTTTCTCTTCTCTGTCAGCTTCAGGAAGGTACTATCTGGCCTCCTGATGCCTCAGGGGTTACAAGGAAGAATGTCCTAAACAAAGAGCTGGGGTCACCTGTACCCATGCATCCAGGGTCCTGAGTAATACCCATGCCTGAAAATAGTTACAAAACAGACCTGTAGCCTCAGAGAATGGGGAAAGGGGAAGGAGGAAGATAAAAAGGGAAAGAGGAAGGGGGAAGGGAAAGGAAAAGGGAAAGAGAAAGAGAAAAGCAGGAAGGGCAAAGCCTCCAAGGATGTGATCTACTGAAATAGATACAAATCAGAAAGTAATGCCCTGGATTCAGGGCATTACTGGAGGATTCAGGGACAGAACACCAGCCCCAGACTGGCAGATATCCTTCACGACCTGATACATATCCAGAGCTACCTTTCCAGGACATGGTAAAAATATTTTTTCCCTCCAGAAGAAAAGTCAGTCCTTAGGTTTAGAACTTAGAAGAACTGCCTAGCTTATGCCTTGAATGTGGCAGAGACTAATGTATTAATGATAAGCCTGTGACACCAACCAAGAACACAGGAACATTCCTAAAGCAAACTGGCTGGATCCCATTGTCCAGATTCCTTACATATACTTGAAAAGTACTTGTCTAAGGGAAGGTGATGAATCTTGCAGCTGCTGGGAAGCAATGTGGTTTTTCATGAACAACAACTAAGTACATCCCATTAGTTGCTCCACTGGACATATCATCAAATGTAAGTAAAGATCAAATCAGTGGCACTCCTCATAATTAACTTAGCCACAGAGAGCCAGGGCCTCTCACCAGTGAAAATCCTTGTTCATAAATCACATGGCAAAATCAAGGTTCAGCATTAGTATCACTTCAAAGAAAAGTAAAAGGGAGGTTCAGTGGTAGGCACAGGGAGTGTAAAGAGCCTGACACAGTGGACAGAAAAGGGTGGGAGAGTTTTGGATAGAGGACAGTTCAAACATCAGCTGTTTGTTTTAGCTACTCCTAGATCAGACACACAGTGTAAACACAAACACAAGGAGCAGACCCCAGGGAGGCTTCTGTGGAGCTCATGCTGGTATCACAAAGATATTTAAAAACAAATCAGCATGGATGGTTTGGGGTGGAAATGAAGGAGGGATGAGCTCCTGACAGCTGAGACTCAGAGAGTGAACGATAGAAAGAGCTTCCTGAAGTAACTTTCTTACTCTTACTCCCTGCCTGAGTACTCTCCCCACTCCATCCTTCCCCTCTGGTCTCACAGAGAAACTCAGCTGGGCCTTCCTGGACCTTAACACCAGCGGTCAGCTGATTGCAGGTTTTGTCCCAGAGCTAAACTCAGGCTGCTCCCAAGAGTGAATTTCTCACCTTGTCCTTGAAATCACTATGGTTCTGTAGGATGGCCCTCTGGTACGTGCCCGTCCGTACATAATCTTGCATCATGTTCTGCTGCTGTGACAGGTAGCCATAGAACTACAACATATGAGACAGAGCATTGTGAACGGAAGAACCTCCACATGGCAAGCCTCAACACTGAAAACCAACCCAACCAACCGCAGCCGTCCCCATTCAGACCCCCTGCTTCCTCCCCAACAAACCATGGAAGGAGCTCAGCAATGGGAACATGCCCGGGGTTGAGGGAGCATGGGCATCACTTCTCAGAAAGTCATGCTGGGGGCCAAGGCTGAACCATCCCTGTTAACAAACAAGGTGGTCAGACTACTCTATTCACTGTTCTCCATGGTTAAATCTAACTGGATCTCATTGGGGCCAGGATTGGGAGCCTCTAACATGTCCCAAGCCATAAGAGAAAGGGAAAGGAAAAGCAATATACCTCTTTAGTCAGGAGGCTGGCAAGCATACTGGAGGAATACAACTACAGACCCTGGCATGAGAAAATACTCCCTTTTCTAAATTCCCCAAGGCCTAGTTTCTATTTGGAGCCAGTAAACTTTCTAAAAGAAAACAGATCTATCATAATATGCGTTCTGTTCTTAGAGAACCTGAGAACTGCAAAAGAAAACTGGGTAATTATATGTGATTATGACTATGAATTAGAGAACCCTGAATCTGAGACTAAAGATCTTACTGCAACACTGATTAGTAAACAGACATGATAGTTTCCAGTTTTAGAGCTGCTGGGACTAAGCATACCAGCTTCTGAAAGTTTTGCTACTAAACATAAAACTATCATAATTTGCAGGGAGAGCTTTGTGATAGACGGAAACCAAATGCTCAGGAGAACCAAATACTTATCAAGGACTCCTGCAGGGGGCAGGGAGAGATGACACAAACAGGCAACCCCTGAATGACTACCCTCTACTGTGGTCCAGTTTCAACTGAGCAGACCTTTTCCACCTTCCTAAGAAGCTTCCCTTTGGAGGCCCCAGGAAGATCCTGCCAGGTGGAAAACACACCTGGAAGTACTGCACAGCAGAGGATTCTTCTGTCCGCTCACTGAAGACGGAGCGCTCTAAGTTGTGACCTCGACAGGTTTTCAGAATATTATAGAATGAACAGAAATCTGAAAGAAGCAAAAACTTAATGTAGAAAAGAGGTCACATGGGAGAAACGGCAATGCAAGAAAGTGGCAATGGCATGTTAAAGGACCAATTCATGGATAGGTTCCTGGCAATGGAAAGGAAAAACAACCTTCCAGTAGACCACTGGTCATGAAAAAAGAAAATATCCATTATATTCTGGTAAATTCTTAGCTACAGAATAAAAAAGTTTTCACATCCACAAATATGATTTGAAGGCAAAATCTTCATAATTCCACATATATGAGAACCAGATATACTTAAACACTCATTCGACTCTTCTTTCTTAGAAAGAAGAAAAATGAGAGGTATTTAGCAAAAAATCTAACAGAATTCAGATGGAGAAAGACAAATGGTTCTCTTTGAGAGTGGAAGTCTATGGAGATCCATTCTGTACAAGTCTAGAAGTCAACGGCCTTCAAGGTGAGACACTAGAAACAAAGAAGGGGGGAAAAGGACCTAGAATATGGAGATAAGAAGAAGAGGGCTTTGCTCATCTCTCTATATTAAATAAAGAATTGAAGCAAAGGTTTGCAAAGGGATTGCTCCTGTCTCATCTTAGGCCCTTCCTGGGGTAGACAGCCAGGGACCTACCATTGGGCGTTGCAAACTGTATGAGGACACTGTTACACCCCAGGGTGATGATGAAGGACTGCTTTCCCACTCGACTGCATTCTGTTTCTCTGGACACGGAGCACTTAAACACACAAACATCTTCATCTGGAAAGAAAGAGAAGACACCAGCTTAGCTCTTTAGTGAGGGCTGGCAGCCTGAGGGTTCTTGCCCTCAGCATCAGCAGCCCCTCCTTCCTCTTCCTGCCCATTGTGGAAGGCCTATCTCAAGCTGCAGCTGCTTACAAATGCATACCCTGACTCACACAGCATTGGCTGCTGTTACATACATTTTAGCTCCTACTGTCTGTTTCTGAGGATCTGTTTTCTGTGTGTTGTCCTATTTCTCACATAGACTGTTAGGGACCTAGCCGATGGTAAATCCCTGGTATTTCTTTGGTATAATCCACAGTGCCTCCTTCACCCACTGGGCCAAGCAGAGCAGATGCTCAACTGACCCTCAGAGAATGCCGCACTTTATTCTCACTGTGTCAAGTGAAGATAGCATACTGGAAATGAAGATCTTACACTCTGTTCACTGTGAAGCCTTTGTGTTTTAACATCCTCACCTAAATAATGAGAATGGTGGGAGAGCTGCTTGTCCTTTATAGCCTAACTATTAAGCTAAATTGATGACTGTGGGCAAAGTGTATCCATGGGTTCATGGCTCATTAGGAAGCTGGTGCACAAAGAATCACAGATATTCACTGTAGCAAGTAAAGTACGGTGTGGCATAATGCAGAGAGCGCCAGTCTGGAACTCAGGACTTTCTTGTTGCAAGACCCACCTCTACCACATACTGGCTGTGTGACCCTGGGCAAGTCTCTTAACCTCTCAGTGCCCCTAGGAATTTCTCAAAAACTAAAAGTTACAGATAGGCCCCCAATCTGCATCTCTGGGAGGAGTATTTCACACCTGGAGTCCCTCACATAAGGTAAATAGTAGGTCTGGACCAAAATGACAAGATTTTCATCATCACTATTACCGAACTTCCCAAACCTTTTCAGCTAGTTCCTGTTCCCAGCTTTGAAAAGTAGCCAGTGACTCTAAGGATTCAAGAGTCTTCCTCACACACCTGATCCCAAACCAGGAAAGCCAATATGCCAGGCCTCTTCCAAAGGGATAGGACCAGAGAGCTACTCCGCATCAGCAGAGCCCCTAAAAGGGGAAGTTCAAAGCAGATGGTGTTATCGAAAGCCAGTCTTAGGTGAGGGGAGGCAACTCTAACCACCCAACTGTGGGACAAAAGGCTGTGGAGGTAGCAGAGCAGTTTATACCAGTCAAATCCAGAGAATAAGCACAATAGTTGGCATTTACATAATGCTTTAAGGTTTGCAAGCACTTTACAAATATCTCAACTGATCCTCATAACAACCCTAGGAGGTGAGTGCTATTACTACCTCTATTTTGCAGATGAGGAAACTGAGGCAGACAGAAGTTAAATGATTTGCTCAAGGTCACAAAGCTAGGAAGTGAGGCTAGATTTGAACCCAGGTCTGCCTGACTCCAGATTCAGAGCTCTGTCTACTAGATGCCTTCCAAGCCCTTTGGTAAAATAGCCTGAGTCGTGTCCTTTCCTTCCTAGGTCAGCATTCAAATGGACTAAGATGCCAGTACATCAGCATCACACCCACTGCTGGCTGTGAATTGATAATACTTTATTTCAGGCTTAAGAAACTTGCACATATAGCAGAGGCCCTGGAGTCAGGAGGACCTGAGTTCAAAAGTGACCATAGACACTTGACACAATTCCTAGCTGTGTGACCTTGGGCAAGTCACTTAACCCCAATTGCCTTGCCTTCCCCCTCCAAAAAGCAAAAAACCAACCAAACAAAAAGAAACTTGCTCAACGATGATTACTAAATCTTGCCCAAACAAAGGTGAGAAGCATGGCTGACTGATCACTTTTATGCTACTGCTACAGTCCTACAAAACTCCAGGATCCTATCCTCCCACTGTATTCCAGTTTATCTTTAAGTTACCTGGTACCAAATTGTACCAAAACACCCCAAAACACGAGGAAAAAGAATATAATAATCAAGGCCCAAAATCGAAGGTCTCCATATGGCAATAACTGTGGTGCTCTTGGCAACAGAAGGGGAAGCCCCCTGGCTCTTCAGTCATGCCAGTCCTGCTAGTCTTAGGTATGCACCCTGGCCTTCAGCTGATATTTTGGCCCAACCAATGACCACATGTACCACATTATTTCATAATAACCACATTATTGTGAAAATCTAAGTTTTCTATGGAAAAGAAAACCAGGGTTCCAAGAGAGCCGGCTTCACTCAGGGTTTCAGTTATGTTCACTTCCATGACTAAAAGATACAGTAAACAGCACTCAGCACAGTGCCTGGCATGCAGTATGTACTTAACAAATGTTTATCAACTGAGTGACAAATACTTGAGGTATCAGGATGATCAGGGACTGAGGGTTAACCATTTCTAATATCCAAGCAATACTAGTTTCTAAGTAGGTCAGACTGGAGAGGGCTTTGAATGCCAGACCCAAACGTCACTGTCCCAACCAATACCCTTCTCAACAGAATGTAAGCTCCTTGAGCATCCTGGCTCCTCCCTCCTCCCTAGGATGTGACCCCGTACACAGAAGGCACTTAGTAAAGGCTACTTGAATGGAAAAGCATCATTACATTATAACCAAACCCCACTGCAAAACCACAAAACTGTGTAACAAAACAAAAACCTACTGTAGCATCAATCGACTGATGGCCAATGTATATAACATTGTTCCAATAAAACTAATGGTTCCTGGAACATTTTATGTCCTAATACCTGTGTGTTCACAGAATGAATTAATGACATCAGAGACCTGTCCCTTCCATCTATAGAATATTTCATAATTTTTGAAGCACTTTCACATAGTGTCCCAAAAGTCTTAGGGAAACTTCTGTACTTTATGTCGTACATCATGTCAATTGATTTGCACAGCCCTCTGAGATAGGAAAGACGATTATCCTCAGTTTAAAGGAGAAAAACTAAGGTTCAGACACATCAAAGACTTGAGGCCAGACAAGCAACAAATATTAAAAAAGGATGTTGAACCAGATGATCTCCATGGTACCTCTGTAGCTCCAAATCACGATCAAAGGTGAGTTGAGCAGTTACTATAAAAACCTGGCAGGAAGTAAAGAGGGCCTGGTGGAGAGTGGGGGGCTGGGAAAGTCACTTGAGGAAGAATGCAAAGGGCTGAGCTGTTAATACAGACTGCTCTGTATTTCATCTGTTCCTCCTCCCATTTCCCCCAGGGGATGCTAACCATGTTACTCTACCAAAGTAGCTATGTTACCCAACCAGTCAAACGCGAGTTCTGGTACTTCAATATAAAAACAGGTCTGCAGGTTCTACAGAAGGTCTTAATACAGTGTGGAAAACACAATGCCAAGCCTCACTGAAAACAGGACCCTAGCTCCTGCCACAAATGTGTCTGCCCAGTCCTTGTACATGAGCTTGGGTCCTTGGCTGGCACAGGAGGAGGCTGCTTAATGAGCATGTGGGACCAAAAGGAATCCCTGAGGTAGAAACACCCCATTTCAGACTTCTGACCGAGGCGGGGAGGAGTGCTGAGAGTAAGGAGGAAGGGGGCCTGTTTAAAGAGAAGGAACAGCCAAACTGCATTCTGAAAGGTGATGAGAAAAATTCCCCATTTGTTGAGCCAAGTCTTTCACATTTCTTTCAAAACCAAGCTGTCCCCACAGATCACATAGCTCCCCTCAGAGATCACACACAGCCTACTGTTCTTGTCCATCCCAAACCCCTTCAGCTCCCTGGAGTACCAAGTCTGAAGAGCAAGAACTCTATTCTTCTGTGGAAAAATGGGAAAACTGGAGTTAAAGGGAAAACCACAGGCTGTGCCACTTCACAGGTCAAGACACTGAAACTCAGAGAGCTAGGTAAGTGACTAGCTTTTCTATTCCTATGCTCAGCACTGGGATTTGCACATAGTAAGAACTTAATAAATTCTCTTCTTCCCTTCCAGAATCACAGAGTTAAATCAGTGCTGAAGCCAAAACTTGAAAGGCTGGACACTTCTGATTATAAATCCAGTGTGCCCTCTACTACGCTGCACTGCCATCAAAACTGAAGGCCAAAGAGGAATTAATGTGATATTCTTTCCGCACCTTTTTCATCTTCCACACCCTGAGACAGGTTGCAGTAGAGCAAAGAGTAGGGTCTGTAGGAATACCTGGAAATGGTCTAAGGAAGCATCTGACTTTAAAGCAAATGATTAAAGTGAAATGTTCTTCTGTGAACTTATTTTTTTCTGAGGAGAAGCAATACTTGCCAGATGGGTGGGAGAAGGATGAAGGAAAGAAGAGCTGCCTATTCTAACCATCTCCACACATCTTTCTAGCAGGAAAAATACTACAGCCACCATACAAAATAGAATTAAAGCTATTTCTCTCCATAAACTTAGAGAGGAAAAAAATTCTAGTCCAAATATGAAGAATGCTTCCTGTTAGAAGGGAATAAAATCAAGCTGTCACCTTCCAGAAGAAAATATTCCCCAACCAGGGAAAAAAGAGAAAAGAAAGATGAACCTTTCCTCAAAGTCATTAAAAAGTCAGGTCTTTGACAAAAGCTGAACTGCCAGAGCCTTTAGTAACTCCAGTTGAGCCTCCTCATTGGAGAGAAGAGGGGACCATGAACAGAGGAAGTAACTTGTCTAAGGTCCACAGTGCCATGAAATGGTGGTGTCTCATCCTTTCTCTACTGTTGCCTGAAAGCCAGGCCAGCTCCCGGCTCAGCTACATGTTTGGCATGTTTGGCAGGGACTCACAAAGGGTTCTCATTCTTTTTTCTTTTCTTTTTTTTTGGCAGGGCAATTGGGGTTAAGTGACTTGCCCAAAGTCACATGGCTAGTGTGTCAAGTGTCTGAGGCCGCATTTGAACTCAGGTCCTCCTGACTCCAGGGCCGGTGCTATATTCATTGTGCCACCTAGCCTCTCCAAGGGTCCTCATTTTTAAGAAGCTGCGGGCCTTCTTATTTGAATTTATTTGGTTCTTTAACTTGGAGAAAATGATCGTTCAGGTACTAGCAGATCTGGTGTTAACCCTGTACCCTCCTGATCTCTATAAGGTGGAGAAAAGGAAAGAATTCCAGACTCCTAGAATCAGAAGTAAGTTTAAGAGAACACCAGGGCCTCTCCTTGCTTCTAGTCATATCTCTATTGGAACATCTCAAATTGTCCTCCCTATTTAAAAAGTACCAGGAAAAAGAGTTCCATCAGAAATCTTGGACGGAACCTTTCACTCTATACAGGGATTAAATTCCAAATCTGAATTTCTTGTGTTATAATTAAACCCTTTTGGTTCTATCATTAATAGAGAGAGGGAACAAAAAGACCCAGAGAAGGGCTTTCTTTAATAAAACTGAACTCAGTTGCCTCCGGCCTTCTCTTTTCCAGGATAAGGAATTTTCTTTCCTGTGGCCACTTCTTCAGGTATCCTTTCCTAACATTTGGAAGCATTTGTTCCTTTCCTCTGAAATCTCTCCCATGTTCTCTAAACTTTTCTAACTGGGCCATCCAAGGAATGAACAAAATATGTTAAGAAGACTGACCAACAGGAATGTCAGGCTAACACAGTACATGGGGGTTGGTTAGTTTTGCTTTTATTTTAAAAGAAAAGCAAAACAGCAGTCTTGTACACTGTTATCGCCTCTGGAGGATACCCTCTGCTACTGCTTAGCTAATCATTCAACTGTTTGTAACTGAGTAGTTTCTGCTCCCTTTGATATACTGTACTTTTCTCCTTACAAAAACACAGCCAGTTCTTTTACACCTGCGGACAGGAAGACTTAATAACTGTCCTCAAAAGTCAATGTTATCCAGAAGGGGCTAATGCTGAGAGCTAGGAGAGGGTAGGCAGGGAAGGAGTGGGGTCATTCACTAAGCCTACATTCTGGCACTTCACTGGGGGATGGGAGCAATGAGACCTTGACTGGGCACTGCACTAGAGGTACTTTTATGAGGCTTGGGGAACCAAACCTGCTTCTCATCCTCTAGTCATCAGCTCTGTCTTCGATTCTGAACCTTCCCCCAGTACAAAGAATTTACCCCACCCTGTAATTTAAAGGCTCTTTACAAATAGCACAAGGTACCATAGTACTAACAGCACCCCAGATGAGGCACCAGCTGCCAGGGACAATGTGAATTAAGGAACCCTGATCCTTGTGCCAAGACACAGACTTCCTGAAACTTGGGCAATCTCTTCAAGGGATGGGACAGGGTGGGAACCAGAGATCACAGAGCTGAATTGGAATAATTTCTGTTACAATCCCAAGTGTCTACAAAGAGGGAGGATCCTGGTGGCTCAGGATGCCCAGGCTAAAGCCCTTCTGGCCAAAGAAATACTGTTCTCACACTGCCATTCAGACAAAGGGGAAATAAAAGCTTCTATGGTGCTAGGCTGGGCATTCTACAAATTAAACTGTAGTTGCCCTTGCCCTGAGAAACCCACACTGTATGATACAAAAGGGCTGCCTAAAAGAGCAAAAAACCTGCCCCTAGCAGAGAGAACTAACTTTAAACCACTGGGCAGATCTGCTATTTGGTAGCATCCTCCAAAGGCAACATTCCTATCCCAGTTTCTAAGGCTCACTTATCCCTGTTTGCCAGAAGAGCTGCATCCAAAAGACAAAGAGCATCAATACTTTAGAAGCAGGAGGGCTTCTGTATCCTGAGCAGATGCACCAAAGGCCCTGCCAGGTTTTACACCCTCTTAGCATCAAATCCACTATTTTAAAAGACAGATTTCTATTTCAGGATTGACTAAGAATTCAGATTTCTAGCATAAGTAGAGTAAAATGAGACCAACATATTATTATAGGGTAAACTTTTTTTTTTCTTACAGAAATTCCTGACTTCAAGAAATCATCCAGGATGAGTTAGTAAACAGGATGATAGTTTGTAAATCGTTCTGATTATTTTTTCATCAGAACCTCAAAAAAATAGCAAAAGTGCTGAGGTATTATATTAGTCAATAATGAAATGTGAATGGTTTAAACCAGGAGTTCTTAACTTTTTTGTGTGTATGTCCTAGACCCCTGGTAAAGACTATGGTCCCCTTCATAAAAAAAAAAGGAAAACTCTGATAGACTAGCTCTTCTCAGCAACAAAATGATCAAAGACATTAGATCTAAGACAATTCCAGAACACTTATAATGGAAAATGCTATCTGTATCCAGAGAAAAAACTATGGAGTCTGAATACAGATTGAAGCAGACTACTTTCTCTCTCTCTTTTCTTTCTCATGGTTTTTTTTTCCTTTTGTTCTGATTCTTCTTTCACAACATGACTAATGAGGAAATATGTTTAATATGATTGTACATGTATAGCATCTTTCAGACTGCATGCTATCTTGGGGAGGGGAGAGGAAAGAGATGGAGAAGTGAGAAAAAAACTTGGAACTCAAAATCATATAAAAGTGAATGCTAGGGGTAGCTAGGTGGCGCAGTGAGTAGAGAACAGGCCCTGGAGTCAGAAGGGCCTGAGTTCGGATCAGCCTCAGACACTTAACACACACAAACAAAAACCTAGCCTTGTGACCTTGGGCAAGTTACTTAACCCCAATTGCCCTCCAAAAAATAAACAAAAAAAAAGTGAATGCTAAAAACTACCTTTACATGTAATTGGAAAAAATAAAATGATATTAAGTATGTGTGTGGGGGGGACTATGGATCCCTTCTCAGAATGTTTTTAAATGCATAAAATAAAATACATGGGGTTACAAAGGAAACCATTTATATTGAAATGTGATTACACAATAAAACTTTTTAAAACTAGAGCATGGACTTGAGGTTAAGAACTCCTGGTCTGAATATATCTTTAAAATGTTTCCCCACCTTCTAAAAGAACTACATGCAAAGCTGAGAGGAGGTCTCCCTACTGGACCCAGAATGTGTTCAATCACCACATCAGCAGTGAAGGCAGATCTTAGTGAAGCATCTGACAGTCTTTCAAGCTGCTCTTGTGGAAAAGATGTCCAGGTGTCAGACACAGGAGGATTTGAAACTGGCTGGGCAGACCCAAGAAGCTGAGCTCATCATGATTTGATATCATTTTGGAAAGGAGGTTTCCAAAGTGTGGCCCTAAGGATCTGTTCTGTTTAAACATTTTTATCAACTATTTAAAGGCAGAGATCAGAGACTTGGAGCTGGAAGGGACTTTAAAGGTCAACACAATCATTTTATGGATGATAAGACTGTTTATTAACTTTGTTAAAAGACAAAGCTAGAAGAGATGGTTGGCATAGATGACCAAGTTAGGATTCAAAACAGTCTACCAACTAGAAATAGAGAAAAAAATTAGGCTTACACTTAGGTTCAAAAAAACAAACCTCCCAAGTACAAGATAGGGGAGCTATGTTTAGACAAGAGTTAGTTAATCAAAAAAGTTCTGGGTATTTAGTGGATTACAAAGTCATCAATGGGATATAGAAGCCTAGAAAACTAAAGAAAACTTGGGCTATGGTGAGAAAGAAAGTGTTTAAAAGGGAGGTGACAGTCCTACTCTCAGCCCACATCAGACAGCCTGTTTTCAGTTTGTGGCACCACTGACAAAGGAGTGTGTGTGTTTTTGGAGAGGGAAGAGGAATGACAAAAGGACTCTAATTCATTCCTGAGGATTTCCAGAAGGAAGATCTTTAGCTTTGAGAAGGGGACATGACAATTGTCTTCAAGGATCTGAAATGCTTTCCTCTGGAATGCTGATCAGACCTTTTTTCAGCCTGGCCCCAGAGAACAGAAAAGCAATAAATGGAAGTTAAAAAGAGGCTGATTTTGAGGCTTGCTAAACAAAACTTGCTCACAACTAGAGTTATTCCAAAGTGGACTGGGCTACCCTAGTTGCTTAGAGGTTGGGTTCTTGTGCACTGGAGATCTCCAAACAAAAAAAGGTTGGGTGCTCACTCATTCCTTTTGAGGGGATTATTGATTAGAGACAAGACTGGCCTGGAGGACTTTCCCATTCTCTTCCACCTCAAATTCTGTCCTTTCTAGTAAGTAATACAAATCAACTCAAGGTAGAGAAAAACAAGAGCCCGATCTGCATTTGTAAAACCAAAATTTAATAAATCAGCTAGATATTTCAGGAGGTCAGAGACTAACACAGGAGGGAGCTCAGCAGGAGGTATTCTCTAAAAATGCCTGGCTCAGAAAAGAAAGAATCTAAGGGAGAAAAATAAATTTAAGTCTAAAGCTGCAAACAGGGCTAAACACAACCAAGTGCTTCAAAAGCCTTTTGGCAAGGAAAGGGAACTGAAATATTGTTTTAACTGTGAGTTACTCAGAAAAATAATCAAAAGAAAGGAGAATAAAAACCTAGTCAATTTTTTTTAAAAAGCACACAATTCAATCACCAAACCATAGTCTCCCAGCTTCTATGCAGCAAGGTGCTGCCTAGGAAAGCTATTAAATGCAAATTTCTCCCATCCATGGTAATCAGGCTGTCAGGCTGGGCCCCCTACTTCTTTGTCAGCAATAAAAGGGATGGCAGATGTGCTCGGGGGTTCCAGAGACACTGAATGAAGAGAAAGCTTGGCGAATAATTCAGAGAAAAAGAAGTCCCCTGAGGCATCACCCCCCCTTATAACACAACACTGATCCCAACCCCATATCGCATCCTGTAACTGGGAGGTTCTTCCACACACACCTGTACCCCAGTAACTCCCAGTAACCTCACTCTCTTAGATTTCCCAAATGGAAGGAGGAAATTTTTTTGATGGAGGATTTTCTTTCTGTTATACAAGCAATAGTTAACATCACCATAGTTAACAATACCACACTCTGTCACTGAGAACTCCAGAGCTGCCCTAATGAGGTACCCTGCTCTTAGGTGCCTTGGGTCCCAACAGTCTGCTATCAGAGAACACACTAGGCAATACCCACCAACCACAGCTGTTCTTGGACCTAAAGAAGGTTATTTCTTAATTATCTGTCTCTATTGGTGTCTCAGAAATAGTCCAGATTATCAATATGGGACTGTGGGAAAAAAATATGATGCTCTGACTATAAATCAATTGAAGAGAAGCCCCAAATTTCAGCTATAACTGTCCCCCAGGGTACTTTTATAAATCAGTTTGAAGTAAAATTGATTCTCCCTGAACCCTTTCCCCCCCTGTCCTGCTTTGTAAAAGTTTAGAAGTCATGACATCCTCAATTTTCTCATGTACTTCCATGGCAAATCAAGTTCACCTCTTTAGACCTTCCAACTGGACTACAGATTGGTATGGGTTCATGAAAATGTGCCTTTGTCTGTTTGGTGGGAAAGGCCATGGAGATAGTATCCAAGCAAGAAGATGTCTGAGAGAAAACTAAGAGAGACAAAGAAAAAGAGTTATTTTTTTCCCCAAGAGGCAAGCCTCATTGCTCCCCACCCTTGGCACAACTGCCTCAGTGTCCCTAGTCTATCACAGGCAGTTCCCAGGGCAATAGGAGTCCCACCTTCTGTCAAGCCTGGCAAGCAGCCAAACTAGTGGCCCAGACCTCTAGCCTTTTTCCCTTTGTGTGGAGGATACTGACGTGGAGCTAGCACCATTGAGTAACCATATTTTATGAACCCAAACATGAGGATTCCTGGTCCGACACAAAGGAGATTCTGTCTGCAGAGCTTGGTAAAAATATATTTTTCTTGAGATTGCTGAGCCTAAAAAATTGAGGACTAACTCCTCAATCCATGGGGCAACTACTGATGCAAAAATCAGTTTTAAGAAAGCGAAAGGCAGGAAACTGCAGCGCAGTGGTGAACAAGTGGGGGAAAAGGGCTAAATTCTCCTGAAGGAGGCAGAGCTCCAAGGATTGGGGAAGGTATATACTCCTAAGCGCCCTCCTGCCCAGAAGAGAATGAAGCCAATCTATCTTGGGCCAACTGCCACATTGTGAAATAGATTTACAATGTTTATAATCTCTAGGGAACTGGATCCCATCTTTTGTGCACAGCAGAACATTATTTACAAGAATTCTTTTTATCTCCTGGGGACAGCCCAGAGAACAACCCAAATACAACCTTTTTATTTTAAAAGAGTACTCTCATTTTGTGCTAGTCACACCAAATATATCACTACCAACACCAGCCAGATGCCCAGTCCCCATAATTTTTAAGGTCTTGCTTACTTACCCAAGGGGAACCAATTAGAAATCCAACCTAATCTAGGGCTCTATCCTAGCCTGCCCAAGGGATTCCCAGAAAATGGGACCACTGGCTCTAATCAAAGAGGTGACAGAGACAGCACAGAAAGAGGTGTGCAACTATATTTAACTCCCTGCTAGGAGGGGAGGAGAATACATAGTAGACACCTGATAAACATTTAGTGAATGAAATGGGATAATCTTTAAGGTTCCTTCTAGCTCTAAATTCTTTGAAACCTATGAATGATGGATACAAAGTATTATGTGGGCCCTTTTCCTTCAAGAATAGTTAAAATTTAGCAGGGGAAAAAGCACTCCCACAAACAAGATAAAAAGGCAGTGTGTTATAGGAATTCTGAGGAAGCAAGTGGATAATCAGGGAGAAGCTTCACAGAGGGATTAGGCCCTGAAGGCTTCAGAGGAAGGAAGCATGTAGAGACAAGGGTATTCCAGGAAGAAAGAGGGAAAGGGAAGGGAATAAGCATTTACATAGTGCCTACTATATGCCAGACACTGTGCTAAGTGCTTTAAAATATCACATTTGAAAGACTTGCATTAGCAAGTACATAGGGCCAGAACATGTACAAAGCTGCTAAAAGCGCTATCAGTCTGGTTCACAGTGTTAGAGCAGGAGAGTAGTAGGAAATAAGGTTTGAAACGTGGGTAGGGCAAGTCCATGGAGGGCCAAGTTAAAAAGTAAGGACTTTATCCCGTGGCCAATGGTGAGCAACTGACAGGTTTGGAAGGGAAGTTACACAACAGTCCAGGCATAGAAAATATTTCTACAGGCAGTATGGCCTAGTAGATAGCAGACTTTTCTAAGTATTCTATTCATTAAAGAGAATTTTTTAATATTAGTCAAAGAAATGCTTGTTTTCACCTCAGGGCCTGGGCTCCAACCTTCCCCCAATCAGATCTTGGATCACTACAACATGTCAAACGCTTCTACTGGACATCTTCAGGAACCAATATCCAACACAAGTCTTATTAAAGCGTTTTCTGATTCTTAAAACCAGCAGCGGGAAGAGCTTGAACCTGACCCCTATCCCTGAAATCAGTACGATCTGGGCAGTATGGCCCCAAGTTCCATCAGGAAAGAAATGACTCCAGAAGTGGTCTACTAGATAACAAAGAAGTTCTATTTAATATCATAATGGAATAAGTAAGGGCAAGCACTTCAAAAAAGGTTTCTACACAATACAATCTTAAGACAAAGGGAATTTCAATTTAAACCTGGAAATATTTGTAAAAATATGCACAGAAAAACAGCATAATGACTAAAGGAGTCCAAATCTCCCTGGGCTGGGCTCCAAGCCCTTAAAGTCCTTCCTCCTATGTACTCTAGTCCAAGTTGTCCCACAAGTCTTCCAGAGTAGGTGGGTAGACAAGGCATGTTAGACTCACTGCCCACCTAACATGTTTGAGGTCTTCCTCTGGTGCTTTTCATGATTTGCAGAAAGATCCTACTTAATAGAGCACTCATTTCATTCTTGGTATATGACTAGCTTACCACCCTTTCTGTTGCTGGGCTGGTTTTTTTTTTTTAATGGACCTGTGTTTCATTTGTGGAAGCATATATATGTTTTTTAAAAGCTTCCCTTTTAATTCCTTTTGAAATATTTAGAAACATTTTCTTAAGAACTATGGAATCTGAATGCAGATTCCATAATTTGCTCTCTTTCTTGGTTTCTTCTTTCTCATAGTTCCTCCCATTGGTTCCAATTCTTTTTTATAACATGGCTAATGTGAAAATGTTAAATATGAATGTATATGTACAACCTGCATTCCATCTTGGGGGGGAGAGAAAATTCAGAACTCAAAATCTTATGGAAGTGAATCCTGAAAACTAAAAATAAATAAACTAATTAAAAAAAAAAAGAAATATTTTTCGTCAAAGCCCTTTCTGGACTCTTGAGGAAAATACCCTTGGAAAGGCAGGTGATAGTATAAGCACAAAAAGGCCTTTCCTGAAATGAATGGATTAAAAGGCAATCCCCACTCTACTCCCAGAAGAGTTTAGCCAATGGGTCTATCACATGGGAAGTGCCTTTTGCACTCTAGGGAAGGCCTTCTCATATCCTTCTATTCAATTTAGATTTTAGATACTGATCTCTGGAAGGGACTCCATTGATTCCTTGAAGGGAGTAGTCAAGGAGGAAAAGACTGGGGTGGCAACATGGTTGTTGGACTTCTGGATTATTAACAGCAGGATTGTATTTTACATATACATTTCTTTGTTCATGATTCTTCTAAATGTTACCTGAAATCTTCTTGGGGCAGAAAGTCATGCTAGAAGGCATGGAGAACTATGCCAGTTTGCATGTCTCTTGAGACATGCAAACCACAAATGGTTTGGATGTAGGTTAATGTTAAATTCAATAAAATTCCTTCTGGAAGACTTGAGCCTAAGTTGAAGAAGAAATTATCAATATTTATGCTTTTTTCTTTGACAATCGTGTAGGGTGGGCGGCTAGGTGGTGCAGTGAATACAGCAGCAGCCCTGGAGTTAGGAGGATCTGAGTTCAAATCCAAGCTCAGACACTTAACGCACTTACTAGCCATATGACCATGGGCAAGTCACTTTACCCCAACTGCCCTCCAAAAAAAAGAACAATCACATAGGGAATTTTGGGTGAATGAACTCCTTCCATCCCATGCAGATTAGGAACTTGACAGAGATTTGCCTGGGTCACCCTGTCACTTGCCTAGGGTCACACAGCCAGAGTGGGTCTATCAGAGGTGGGACTTGCACCAAGGTTTTTCCTCCTGCCTTTATGAAGTCCAGTTCTCTATCTCTTCTATGTCCCACTTTTCTTTCCCTATCATAGTCCTTGATGAAGGCTCTTATGTCATTTCTCATATATCATTGACAGTAATAAGTCAGTCTTCTTATACCCTACACACCATGTCTTTCCTATGGTGACCCACAAATCAGACAACTTTCATGATACTTGACATCTCTATAATATTTCCAGATTTGCAAAGCACTTAACATATATTATTTCATGAAGAATAGCAGTTTTAGTATTAGAAAAAAAAGCTGCAGAGTAGGGTTATTAAAGTGCCCAGGACCAAGACTTCTAAGTTAAGAAAATCTAACCTAGAATATGTAAGGCTTATGAGTATGCCTCTTTTTAGGGGGTAAAAGGAGACAGACCTCCTAAATTCCATTAGACATGCCTATACTATGTGGGGCAAATTATTCTTTTTTTTCCTTTTTGGAGGGCAATTGGGGTTAAGTAACTTGCCCAAGGTCACATGGCTAGGTTTTTTTTGCTTGTGTGTCTGGGGCTGGAACCGAACTCAGGTCCTTCTGACTCCAGGGCCAGCACTCTACTCACTGCTCCACCTAGCTGCCCCAGCAAATTATTCTAAAAAAAATTTTTTTTTAAATTAACTGTATTTTAAAATATTTGTAAAGCTCCCAAATATTCACAGAGACATAGGGAAGAACTAGCACCTCTGGTTCTCAGAGGTGACCCAGAGAGAGCAAGGAACAGGAATGAGGGTCACACAGAAAATGTAACAAAGCAGAGTCTGAAATTCAAGATGTCTGTCTCCAATCTTTCTATTATAACTTTACTTCCCTCTCTTTCGTGCGGAAAACCAAAGGAGTTCTCTGAAATTTCCATTCCTGGACCTTAAACAAGATGACCACCAGTCTGCCCTGAAAAATCCTAAAAATTTCATTGTAAAACTCACAAGAGCGTCATTTTCTCCCATTATACCAATGCTCTGTTATGTTCCTTTGGAAGTTACTAACCAAAAAAGTATGTAAGTGAATATAACGTAGGTGGGTTTCTATACAAAAAATGAATAGTATACTACATATGAAACAAAACCAACTGAAATGAATGCTGGATAGGAGAACAAAATAATCAGCCAACAATCTTCACAAACAAAAACACAATGACAATAATAAATCCAGCCTGGGTACACCTCTCATCAGATACTATGACATAAATTCTTTTTTCTCTCCCCACCACCCTTTTTTTAAATTAAATTATTTATTTTTAGTTTTCATCATTCATTTCCACAGATTTTCGAATTACAATTTTTTCTCTCTCCCTGTCTTTCCCCTGCCCCCACCCCAAAATAGCAAGCCTACTGAATACCTATTCCCCCAAATCTGTTCTCTCTTATATCCTCCCCCTTTATTCCTCTAATTTTCTAGTAGAGCAAGATGGGTTTCTATACCCCAGTACCTGTATATCCTATTTCCCAGTTACATGTAAAAAACCAATTTTTAAAAATTTGCTTTTTTAAAAAAGTTCCAGATTATCTTCCCCTCTTCCCTCCTCAACCACCCCCACTGGGAAGACAAGCAATTCAATATAGACTGAACATGTGTAGTTACCCAACTAATTTCCATAGTAGTTATATTGTGGAAGACTAACTATATTTCCCTCCATCCCATCCCACACCCCATTTATTCCACTTTCTCCTTTGACCCTATCCCTTTTCAAAAATATTTGCTTCTAATGACCCTCTCCCCTAATCTGCCCTCCCTTCTATCATACCCTCTCTTATCCCCTATGCCCCTAATCTTCCTGTAGTAAGACACCCAATTGAGTGTGTATATTATTTCTTCCTTAAGCCAAATTAAATAAGAATCAGGTTGTCCCATTCCCTTTCACCTTCCTGCTCTCCCCCTCCATTGTAAGTTTTCTCTTGCCTCTTTTATGAGATAATTTACCCTAATCTATCTCTCCCTTTCTTCTTCTCCCAATAAATTCTCCTCTCACCTCTTAATTTTATTTTTAAGATATCATCCCTTCATATTCAACTCATCCTGTGCCCTCTATGTATACATGAACATATATATGCCCATACATCTTTTGCCCACTCACATACATCTTTATATACACATATATCCTCCTACACATATATATGTATATATATATACATATATATATCTATGTATAGATATATATTCCCTTCAGCTATCCTCATACTGAGGAAAGTCTTATGAGTTACAGTTATTGTTTTTCCATGTAGAAATGTAAATAGTTCAACTTTAATAAGCTCCTTATGATTTTTTTCCTGTTTACCCTCTCATGCTCCTCTTGTAAGGCTTTGAAAGTCAAATTTAAAAGTTAAATTTTCTGTTCAGCTCAGGTTTTTTCATCGAGAATACTTGAAAATCCTTTTTTTCATTGAATAACCATATTTTCCCCTGTAGTATTATACTCACTTTTGCTGGGTAGGTGATTCTTGGTTTTAGTCCTAGCTCCTTTGACCTCTGGAATATCATATTCCAAGCCCTCTGATCCCTTAATGTAGAAGCTGCTAGGTCTTGTGTTATCCTGATTGTGTTTCCATAATACTCAAATTGCTTCTTCCTGACTGCTTGCAGTATTTTCTCCTTGACCTGGGAACTCTGGAATTTGGCTATGATATCCCTAGGAGTTTTCTTTTTGGGATCTTTTTCAAGAGGCAATCAGTGAATTCTTTCAATTTCTATTTTGCCCTCTGGTTCTAGAATATCAGGGCAATTTTGCTTGATAATTTCTTGAAAGATGATGTCTAGACTCTTTTTGATCATGGCTTTCAGGTAGACCAATAATTTTTAAATTATCTCTCCTGGATCTATTTTCCAGGTCAGTGGTTTTTCCAATGAGATATTTCACATTGTCTTCTATTTTTTCATTTGTTTTGGGTCTATTTTATAGTATCTTGATTTCTCATAAAGTCATTAGCTTCCAAGAGGAAATTCTTTTAAAAGATAATGAATAATGCATTATAATGCATGAAACTCAGGTCTTTCCTAAATCTCAGGAGATGATCCTGAGTCTTGAACAGTTCTGTGTATATCTATAAGAACGCCTTCAATTGGATTAAAATCTGTGCCTTTTATCCAGAAAGACAGAAGGCAAGAAGGCCTGCTCTTCCTCTGGCCTAAGTAGCAATGAGACTAGGCCACAGGAAAAAAGGTGCCTGCTATTAGACTACACTGAAGTCATCTACAGAAAGTGTCATCCAACACTTAGCAACCTTCCAACCAGCTTCAGTTGGGTATCTACAACAGTCCTTCAAAGTAACTCCAACTATGCCTTTCAAGGAAGCCAGGAAATACTCAAACACACCCTCACAATACTTAAGCACAAAAACGGACTTTGTGTAAAGCACAGGAATGGTTATTATCGGTTCTTTAGACAATTGAATTTCAATGACTATTCAACACACTCATTCAACAAAAATCAGCCAATCTATAAAATTAATCATAAGTAAACAGATTTTTTGAGTAAAAAGTAGCTTCGAACAAGGAGTCACTAGGACAAGGAGTCACTAGAGCCCTCACACCCCTTCTCCAGCCAACCAGTTCCTAAGGTGTCAAGAGAAGATAGAAAGATAAGAGAGGGACCATCCTTTTCAATGGCCTGCTCACTTAACTGCCTTCCTATTAAAGGGCAAGAAAGCCAGCAGTAGTACTTCGGGTTTCAAATTCCATGGGTAAGCAATATCAGAGCCTCAGCCCTACAGTTATCAGGTCCACTATCACATCTGGGTGGGGGTCTGTGTTGTCAAGACTCTGGGTTCACACACATTTCTTTGGATAGTCTTAACATCCTAATAATGGGGTGATGGGACCTGGACCCCTAAAAGGAAAAGACCATGTATTTGAGAGCAATGCGGTCCCTGAATTTTCCCACACATTTCAGCAGCCCAGATCACTGGCATCTCACCCAAGGTATCTGGCCCACCCCAGCCCAACTAGATATTTGACAATTCTTAGACAACAGACTAACCCCAACTTTACACCTTTCACTAGTGCACCTGGCCCACCCCAGGCTGTTGACCACTCCTTAATCCCATCCAGACCTTTTCCAGGTCCCCTTTTTTGCATATAAGCATCAGTCTTACCCCATTAAGCCCTAGATTCATTAGGAATCTAGCCAGCATTATTGGCATCACCATATACCTTGCTACTTTGACTGCAAGACAGTTTGAATGCTTGAATTCTTTCCAGGTGGACCCCCCAGACCCTGACATTTCAGGGTTCCCAGAAACACCAAACCTCTATGGCACTTGGCAGAAATACAGTAGAACCTCAATTTATGAGTAACCTGGTTTATGTATGCTTCACTGGATAAGGAAAAATTTTTTTGCAAAATTTGTCTTGTAGGACAAACAAAAATTCACAGTATGAACATCATGTTTGCTTTACCACTAGCTTAGAGGTGCCAGCCTGAAGCTATTGCTCTTCCAGTGGAGATGTCACCAAAGGAATAAGGGGGGTGGGAGGAAGCTCTCACTCTTTTGCTGTAGAGCCAACTGGCAATCCTCAGCTAGCCCCTGCACCAACTGGTATCATGCCTCACCCACCTCCAAAGGGCCCTCTTTAAGAGGCACTGACCCATCCTAAAGATAGTTCAAGATTGTTCCAAAATGATCACTCCTGTCAATCAGTACCTCCATGTGGCCACTGAACATAGCTGGTGTCCTGCTTGGTCAGGGTCTGCAGTGTGGCGTAGTGGAGCCAGCACCCCACTTTTTGCTTCACATCCTCGCTACTCCAACTCAGCCGCTTGTTCTCAAAAGGGGCTCCCTTGCCTTAGCCTACAACCTTGAGGGTAGGAAGTGTAGGCAGCAACAGGATGCCCAGTGTCTGTGCGGCCAACATTCTGGTCACTCCTGCCAAAGATGGCAGTGAGTGGAAGCAGCAAAAGCAAAATCCCTCCCCGACCCTAATCCTAGCCATAACCTCTGGTCCTCTGATCCTCTCCTGGAACCCTTCAATTCTCTACTTTGCCTCCCCTTATCATACCCTCCTCCCTGTCTACAGACAGGACTCTTCTCAAAGGTAAAGTGAAGATTAATTTGTTTTATTTTCAGTTTATATTGTGTACTAATCACTGCTAGTGTATTTCTGGTGCATTAGGGACAAAAAACTTTCTTAAAATTATAAATATTTTTATATAAATATTTTTGGGCATGTACCAATCATCCGACTTTACATATTTCCTATGGGAAAATTCACTCGGCAATACAAACAAATCACATGAAGAACAGAATCTTGGAATGAATTAAATTCGTAAACCAAGGTTCTACTGTATTTCCACAAGGAGATGGAGACCAAACCCGACAATACCTTGGCTAAAGGAGGTGATCCAGAATTTCATTTTCAGGGCAAAAGGAGACCTAAGTATCTATCTATATGTCAAGTAATAAAGATTATCATGGCCAATGCTACAAGGGCAATAAATAAACAATGGAAGCAAATGCTTTGGAAGACCAAATGTGGTTTTCCCTGGGTAGAAACATGCTGGAGTGGCATTCCTCACAGAAAAGCAATCATTTCTTCAAACACTGGCTGTCTGACATATTCTAGTAACTTTCATGGGGGGTCCTGAAAACTGGACTTTTATTCCAGCTCTGCTGCTATTAATTTGTGTGACTTTGGGCAAATCATTCAATTTCTCTGGGCCTCCATTTCTTCCTTGATAAAATGACAATGCTAAAGAATCTTGATAAGGTTAGATGAACCTCAAAGGCCCCTTAACAGCTCTCCAGATTACAAGATCTAGGACTTAAGTGATATGTGCCACCCTTCCCCCTTTCTCACTTCTCTTTACTGTTCTCACTCATCTTTACTGTGTAACCAGTATTCCCTTAATTATTAGGAAGAGAACAAAGACAGAAGCAGCCCAATGCTTTAAAAGCAAGGGATTAGTCTATGTTTGGATTAAAGGCAATTTGCTCATGTCCCTTCAATCTTGAAATTTTTGTGATTAGAAGATGCCTGCAATCCCACTACTAGGTTAAATTACTTAAAGAAAAAAAGTAACATGGGTTTTACCACCTGGGATGCTGCTGGTACTCCACAAATTTACACTCCTGGATCACCAAGAGATCACAGAATAGTATGTTCTGACACCAAATGTGGAGAATAGTACAAAGCAAGACAATGCTACTGACTAGTCAAGTCCAATCATTTGGAGCAAGTGACTGAACTTCTGGAACTCAGGGAAACTCTTATACCCAAAAAATCTTCAGTTAACCAGGTTGTGCAAACTATAGGGAGCACAACCATGTAGTAGAGATAATATAAGCACATTTGTATTCACAAAGCAACAGAGTAACCTCAAAAGACTCAAATTCCCCACCCACTCCCATCCTTGGTAATAGCAAACTGCAACTGTCACAAAGATCATGGAAAGAGGAACAGCCCTATTGCACTCAATCATTATCAAACATCTTGAAATTCAGATGCAACCAGCTCACTGAATGAGAATAACTTCAGCAGGACCCTCAACAACATCCTCTAACAGTTCTAAACTTTCCCCACTTTTCTGAAGCCTCTAAACATTAGCTCTGAAGAAATGTCTTCATTGGCATCAAGACCTTTCTGAGTTCCCTCATCTGGCCTCCTTTCCACACCCATTCTACCATCTCTCCTCCTGTCTCAAAGGTCTGTTCCTTATTCTTTCTTCTCTCCAACATCCTCAACCTCTTCTGCTAGCTCCTTAAAACGTGAATAGGTGTCTCTTATCTTTGCTGGAAAAAGTTACATTCCTTTGATACTGAGTCCTTCTCTAGTTACCTGCTTTCAACAAACTTTTTGTAGCTGCAAAAAAAAAAGCCTACACCTGACAACTCTATTTTCTTATCTATTCTCTTCCTAATTCCTTGTAATATAGTTTCTATCCACTCTACTAAAGCTGTTCTTGAGGTCACAAATGATCCCCCATTACCAAATCCAATTCCCTTTTCCCAGTCTTCACTTTCCTTGAAGTCAGGCAGAAAAGGGATGGGTTTAGAGTGAAGGAGCTCTCACAAACTCTGCCTCCAATACAGACAAGCTAGTCCATCCCTTCCAGGAAAAGAACCCCCACTATAACCACTCTGACAAGGGATTGCCCAGTCTCTGTTTGAATGAATGCTTCTAGAGAGGAGGAAATCCAACTTCTCTCAAGGAAGGCCAGGCCACTTGTGCAGTTTTTGTCTGGAAGTTTCTTTGGATATTAAGCCTAAATTTGCCTCTCTGAACTTCCCCCTCTTACTCCTGGTTTTAGCTTCTATAACATCTCTACTACATGGATATCGTCTCTCAACAAAAGAAAGGGAACAATAATTATGTCATCTACATCTCTTCCCTCTATATATCCCCAAATCCCCTAATACAGTACTATGTCATATAGCAATCCATTAAATAAAGGAGACCATAAAAGGATCTATAGTCAAATAATGATGAAAGTCTGTCTACAGGAATCTAACAAGTTCGGTTTTTAAATAAAAGCCATTTCCTGGTGGTTCTGTCTACAAGAACCTAATATGGTAGGTTTTAAAATAAAAACTATTTCCTGGTAGTTCCAGACTTTGACACGCATGAATGTCTGGACAAAATGAAGATTATTTTTCAGAGAATATTTCTAAGAACATATCCCTAATTCATCTCTACTAGCCATAGGGGAAGGAAAGGAAAGAAAATAACCCACTCATCTCCAGAAGGAGTGAAGTTTCCAGAGTTAAGGAGCAAACAAAGGCACAGTTTGAGGTCCTTAAACAGACATCCACCAGGGAATCACTAATGACCAGCTGGTACTAAATAGGCTGGGAGTGGTAGAGGTGGAGTAGAGTTTACAGAGTAGAGAATGGAAAAATTGTAAGGCACTTGAAAAAGCCCCAAAATATAACAGTAGAAAAGAAGCAAAACTGCACATATGAGGAAGTTTTCCCTTTGCTTCCTCCAAGGACTTGCCTAAACTTTCAGTAACTGCTCCCTTTTCTAGGATGAGTTGACAAGGCAGGCCAGTGTAACCCTTTGTGCATCTCCAGATGAAATGTTATGTTTCCTCTTCTTAAGGCCTGGAAAACTATTGTCATTAGGGAAAAGTGATCCAACAGATTTTTATATCTTTTCAGGAAAAATGGCTTGAATAGGCGCTAAGGTCCAAGGAATAACCTATAAGCCTTTCAAATGGTCATCATTAGGTCTTACACCTAATGATGAGGTTAAACAACCAATGCAATGTCTCCTGAGTCCATCATCAGCCCCCGTCCAGAAAAAATGAGAACAGGAGCCTTTCCTTCAACTGCTCAATCCAAGAAAGTAACTTGTTTCATGTTGGTAGAAAGACAGAGTCCTGGGGCAGCTAGGGGCTCAGTGAATAAAGAACCGGCCCTGGGGCTCCAGGAGGACGTACGGACTAAGATGGCACCGTCCTTGATGCTGCTCCCGCAGCTCTCCCGCTTCCTCTCCGGGGTCCAACTCCCACGCCACACTTTGGTCCGTTCAACATTTTATGTTCGGGGCAACCCAAATGAAAAACCCAACTGGCTGAAAGTTATACTAACCTTGGGCACTACTGCAGGCTTGTGGGCCTTTCTCCTCCAACAACACAATGAAGATATTTTAGAGTATGAAAGAAGAAAAGGTCTAGAATAAATTATTTGAATCTGCTTCTTTCCTAATTGTGTGCTGTAAGAAGTGATGACAACCAGTTTGTGGGTCCATTGAATGATATATCAGAAAAACCAACTTGTGTTAGGATTTATCTACAGTATCACAGAATGTACAAATAAAAAGTTATCTTAAAAGTTATCCGCTTTTCAGGTTATATACTTCCCATCAACTAGCAGAAAAGTCAAGTTTGAAACCGGTATTTAATACACTTGTACAGATGAGAGGGACCTTACTTACATTTGAAAGGCATTAACATAGATAAGCAAATTAAGAATTTCAATAAAAACTAAAAATAAAACCCACTGCTTGAAATTGAATACTGGTAGTTAATATTTTATGGCACTTATCCTCCATCATCAGATACAACATTGCCATGACACTGGTAATTCAGTATGTTGGGGATTTTCTTTTAGCTGATAGTTTCAATATCATCCTGCCATGCTGGTTTTTTCTTTATGTGAAGTTTTGTTTCAGAATCAGAATGTTAATTATTTAACAGTTTGGCAAATTGGGAATACAGAGATGCTTCTAGTAAATCAGAAAAGGCCAAAAAAAAAAAAAAAAAAAAAAAGAACCGGCCCTGAAGTCAAGAGCATCTGAGTTCAAGTCTGGCCTCAGACACTTGACACATTTCCTAGCTGTGTGACCTTGGGCAAAGTCACTTAACCCCAATTGCCTTGCCTTCCCCATTCAAAAACAAGAAAAAAAGAAAGACAGGGTCCTGGTGAGAGAAAAAGCCAGGTCTGTGTAAACACCCTGGCGACACGTTACAAAAATCAGACTGTTCAGTCCAGGAAGTTATGGTGTAACTCTCTGCTTGTTTTGTCCCAAGCCCTGTGACAATGGTCTTAAGACTCCTCTGCTTCTCCTTATGTGTGATGGCTGAGATACTATCAGAAAAATCTGGACTTGAGGATTTCCCAATCACAGTAAACCCTTACAACTACCCGCCATAAACAAGTCTTGTCTCCCTATCCCTTCTTCCCCTCTGCCACTGGGACTTAGCCTTTAACCACCCAGATGGCTTAAGAGAGTCAAACACCGAGGTGGTGGCTAACATTAAGTGCATCTATCAGAAAGCAATCATTTGGGCCCCCTCTGAAGTGATTCTGCTAGTCGTTAGTGTTCTCTCCTACTCCAATGATTTTGTACTGACTTCTCTGTGCATGTGTTGTGCCCCCTAGAGAATTCAAGTTCCTTGAGGTCAGAGTCTGGATTCCCACAGTATCTAGCACAGAGTAAGCCCTTCATAAAACAAGCTCCTCTACAGTTACCCAGATAAATGAAGAGGGGCTCATTTAGGTATCCTGGCAAATGTTCTTCTGTCCCCCAGCATCCACCACAGGCTTAAATCTGAAAAGTTCATAGGATTTAGAGATAAGGGTCCTTATAAACCATCTACCCCCAACATCCTCATTGGACAAGTGAGGAGGCAAGTTAGGCAACTTGCCCAAGATCACCCAGGGGAGTAAGATCTAAGATTGTAACCGAGATGATTTAACTCCAAAGTACATGGCCAATGCCATCACACCCAACAATCATCAAGCTACCCACCTTCTGTTCACTCCTCTAAGAACCCTCAAGATATTCACTGAGGATCAGAGAAAATGTGGCTCTTGAAAATCCTACCCTGCCAAAGCTTTCTGTCCAAAATTTAATGAGATCAGGAGGTTCTGAAGGCAAGACACTTAAAGGGAAGACTATCCCAGGTAGGCCTTGGAGCAACACCAAGAAGCAGCACAAATGTGCCCATGTCTTCTCACTACTTTTCATCAGGATTGCTGATGAGAAATTTCCATTCCATCTGGACATGGTCTAGGTAGAAATTAAATTCTAGAGCTCAGGGTCTCTATAGAACTCTGGAATTCTGCATCAAAGAGTTTCAAACTAATAGTCCTCAACAGGAAAAAGAGCCAACTCATCTGTGGTCAGCCTCATACTTGGCCACTGATTTGACACTGGAGGGTGGGGGGAGGGAAGGACTAGGGAAAAGGAAGCGTCAAGAGTTAACTCTAAGATTACAAACCTAAGTTATTGGAAGGATGATGGTGCTTTTAACAGAAATAGAGAAGTTTAGAGGAGAAGCAAGTTTAAGAAGGAAAATGATGAGTTAAATTCTAGACATGTCGAGTTTAAGATGCCTAGAGGATATCTAATAAAGGCCATCAGGTTAAGCAGTTAAGCGATTGCTTAGAGAAAATACTTTCGGTTGAATAGTGGGGTCTGAGACCATAGTGCAAAGAGATGAAAAGTGAGAGGAGGAGATAAAGTGGAGTTAATAAGAGCTTTTTCTAGGAAACAAGCTATGAAAGTGAGGATACAGAATTCTAGCTTAAGGAAATACTTGGGTCAAGTGAAGAGCTTTTAAGCATGGGGAGACTAAGAGCATGTTTGTAGGCAGCCAGGAAAGGCCCACAGATAGAGAGAGATTGAATATTAGAAAAGGGTATGATCAGATGAACAAGCTCCTAGAGGAAAGGAGGGGAAGAGATCAGGACCTGTCTTGGTGAACTGGGACACTTCTTTATTAGTTTTTGGAGCAAAGGAAGAGAGAATGGGGGATGACTTGAAGGACTTTGGAGATATAGAACAGAAGATGAAGCTTACCATAACACTCTTTTCTAGATGAAGTAGGTACTCTGTTGAAAGGAAGGATGAAGGAGTGGTATAGAAAGAAAAGAAAGTTAGGAACAGCTGCTATGGGGAAAGGGGTAGAAAGTCAACCAGAAAAGAATAAAAGGACTGCTATGCCATTAGCCTGGGCCCAGCTGGCACAATGATGTGAATTCCTGTAGGGGCATTCAGCAGTGCCTTCCGTCCCTTTCTTTCTTTCTTCTCAAAACCTTAAACCTTTCACTGTGAAGCTCACAGATTGGACCACAATAGGTCCCTGCCCAAGCTCCACTTAATGCCAGTACTTTGGGCCCTCAGCCCTATGAGTGAAAGTCAATGGTAACAGTTTCTTTTTGGAACAGCAAACCTAAGAGTCTCTCCCTACCAGATATTCTATTTTTTTTCCTAATTAAAGTGGCCAATTCACTGAATGGGCATCACTCTAAGTGAGTTCATGAAAAGGCCTTAGTTTAAAAGGGCTAGGGTCTCCCACTGCATTCCGGATCATCTCCAGCAATCTTGATGAATATCTGGTCACTGGATCCAGATGGCTCGGGAGGAGCAAGTGAGGTTGGTGACCTTGCACAGTCCTCCCTCACTCAAGTCAAAGTCAACTGCAAATCATGTCATCATTTCCCTGGTCCTCTTCAAAAATGAAGGTTTTTGAAGATGTGAGTGGAAATAGGCCAAGGGGGTATGGGACTCAAGAGTAGAGGACGATGCAAAGCTGAACTAATAAACTTCTCAAAATGGTTAACTGGTCAAATTTTTAAAGGGAAGAAAGTTAGCCCAAAAAAGAGGTGATTGACTAGGAGAAGAGGAAAGTGTGGAGTAAAATAACAATGAAGGTAGAATCAAATACTCAGAAAATGGTGAGAGTGAAATTTTACAGAACAAATCCTTTTATTAAGGGGATTTGTTCTGTGAAGTTTGGATTCAGTCAAAGGGCCACACTTTAAAGACCTAGAGGGACACACGTGGCCTAGAGGTGGAAGGCTCCCCACCCTAGATGGCCATAGAGGAAGCTGCCCAACTAGGAAGCCAGGATGTTTGAAGGGGGATCAATAAGTATTTAAGTACTCCATAGAAGACAAGGATGATAAGCAGCATGGGGCAGGGGAGTAGATGACAGCAACTAGATCTGGATAGAGATAGCCAGATAAATGAAGTGAAATGCAGAGGGTTGAAGACAAGAAGTGTCTCAGAGAGGCTGGGTAAGGAGAATCAAGGAGTATTCCTTCTCCAGGTCCAATGAGAATAGGGAGGATGAAAGAAGGAGCATTCAGTACTGGAGAGGATAGTCAAGAATGCAAAGGGAAACTAGAGGGATGTCTAAGATGAATGGAAAATTATTTGCAGCAGAATAGAGGGGAGAGGGGAAGCAGGATGGTGACTTGAAAGAGGGGAAGAGGTAAGGTGAAAGGGAATGAAGGAGTGGGCAGTGGTAGCAGAGAGAAGAGATTCTGCTTAGGCAGATCTGTTGCCTTGGATGACTCCTATGCCTGAAATTCAAGGAATTTTCCCCCCTTCATACACTCCTAGCTTATGGCAAATTGGATGGACTGACTATTCCCTGACCTCAGTCTGCACTCTTTCTTCTAGTATACGCTTTGACTGGAACAGACTCTTAAATGAATATTTACTGATGCCTTCTATGCATGGGTTCAGCTCTCTGGAAGCCATAACGGAAGTCTAAGACAAGCTCCCAAAACTCAAAGAGCTTACTAGTTGAGTAAGACAGTCCACAGAGCTTAAGGGGTCCTTCTTACAACCTTCTAAGCTCACCACCTCAAATCTCTACAATGGCTTGGTTAAAAGTCTTTCCTTTCTTCAGACACCCTCCCTCTCCCCCCAGCATAACTGAATTTTAAATTAAACACTGGAGACAGTTAAGTGGACACTTTCAGCAGAAGAGGGAATTTTGGAAGAAAAAAGTAGCACTTGAATTTTACTTCTAAAAATCTAGCTATGACAAAGTGAAATGTTTGAGTTCCGAAGCCCACAAGCAGGGAGCAGGCTTCAAACTATTCGCTAAGGAGGTCACAATATAAATGGTGAAAAAAGCACCACCGAGACAGAAGGTAGATCACAATAAAAACTTAAAAGTGAAGCATCTAAACAGAAACCTGGGAACTTTGAAAATAACATTCAAGATTTCCATTAAACCAAAGGATTCTGAAAGTAATTTTCTCAGGCACCCTTAATATTCTTTGTACAAATAGGAATAAGGGGAAATGTAATTAAACCAAATGCATCCTCAAGATGAAAAGAACACCTTTCCAAACTATCCCCCCCCCAAAATACATTATGGAGTTCCGTTTTTTAAAAATCTTCCAAGGTTTTCACAATGATCTCATCACTGTACTTTCCCCTACCCACTTTAGTTTCCCCCCAATGTCTTTTCACAAAAGGTCCCAAAAGGTTTTAAACAACAGCCCTGCCTCTCTAAATGCATATATTGGCTAAGATCTAAGTTGCCAATCTTCACTGCAGCCTGACCAAAGTTCTTCATTCTTCTATTCGAAAAATCCATTTCTTTCATAATACTTGTCTCTTGATCACAACTCTTAACAGCCCAGATGCTACACTGCATCTTATGAAATCCTTTCTCCAGAAACCTCACTTACCACCCCCATCCTAACACCTAACCATAAAGCTCAATCTTGCCTTAAACCAGGCCTTTACTTGATGCCCTGACTCGCCCTATTCCCAATAAGCCCCAATCTTTCCTCTTCAAAGATCTGATTTCATTCTCATTCATCCCTAGCATTCCTCTTCCCTCCAGAACCCCTTTCTTCTCACTCCCAAACCATACCTTCCTTCACACCACCCACTGGACCCTTAAACTCTATCCTTTCCAACAATCCCTGGGTCCCCTCGAAGCTCTCACTCTCAGTCACCTGCTCCTTGTTTTCTTAGACTTCCTCTTCCCTCATTCAAATCGCTCTGCCACATTTCCCATGGCTTCTCCCTTTCCCTTAGCCTCTCATCCCAGCCACAGTTTCTCTTTCTTTCTCCTCTCAAGTCTCACATTCACTTCCCTCTTCTCTTCTACTCCTCTCCTCCTCCCCAACCTGCTCCTGTCTTTCTTCACTCCCCAAAGCCTAGTCTTCTACTCTCCCACGCCACCAACTTAACTCCCCTACCTCTCTTCTCATACTCTCCCCACCCCCTTAATGTCCTTCACGTGCTCTCTGCTGTTGTGCCATTTGGCCTCCATCCTCTCCTCTCACCATATCTGCAGATGATACAACTCTGGGAGGGATAGTTGTTAGCTGGGTGGCAGTCAGGATGCATTGGCTAGAACACTGAGCAGAGCCTAATATAATGACATTCAGCAAGGGAAGATGGACGGTTGGATTCAGAACCTTGACTTCACAAGCATAAGATGAGAGAAGCATGTTTGGAAAGTTAAAAAAAAAAAAGATCTGAAGGTTTCAGTGGGCTTTAAGCTCCATATAACTCAACAGTGTGATACTGGGGTCCAAAAAGCTAAGGCACTTTGGGGCTGAATTAAGACTTCTAAGAAGGTCAGACAGACCCAAGAAGGTCCTGAGCACATCTGGAGTACCGGGTTCACTCCTGTTGGCCATCTAGGTAACCCGGAGTGTGTCCAGAGGAGGGCAGCCCGTCAGGCCGGCAACCAGCATTTCTTAAGTGCCTCCTCCTGTGTGCCAGGCACAGGGGGCTGAAGGGCCGGGACATGATTAGGCTGGAAAGGAGAGGGCTCAGGGGGCATCGGGGCTGAAAAGCCATCAGGCAGAGGAGGGACGGCCCGGGGCTGGGGGACCCCCACAGGGCAGGAGCTGGGGCCGGTAGCTACAATGGGGCCCAACTTCCCACCACGAGGCTGGGACGGGAGCTGGGCTCCCCCTCCGTGGAGGCCTCCAGGCCGCCCCCACCGTGGGGGGCCGGGGGCGAGACACTCCACATTGGGGTGTCCTTCGAGCCCCCTCCCGGGCCCCTCAAGCCTCCCCTCCTCCCCTCCCCCCCTCCGCATTTCCCCCCACGCCGCCCAGGTCTGCCGCGTCCCCTCAGGCCTCCCGCCCGCTGCCCCGCCCGGCCGGGCTCCCTCCCCAGCCCCGGGCCGGCCGCACTCACGGCTGTAGAGGGCGATGCAGGCGGCGTCCTGCCCGGTGCGGACCTCGAGGCGCAGCGCCTGCTGTTCCGCGTGTCTCTGGATCTCGCCGTTCGCGTCCCCAATGGTGAGGAGCCGAGCGCCGGGGAACACGGACACGGCCACGCCGGGCCCAGCGGCCGCCACGCCTGCCACCGGCCCCGAGCCCCCAGCCGCCGCCGCCGCTGCTGCTGCCGCCGCCGCCGCTGCCATCTTAGATCCGGCTCCAGGCCCCGCCGCCGCCGCCGCCTCCTCCACCACCACCGCCGCCGCCGCCGCCGCCGCCGCCCGGGCCCAGGCTGCAGCCAGCACAGAAGCCGAGGCCGGGGTACAGTGCCCCCTGGCGGCTCCTAGAGGCCTCGCAGGCGCTGCCGCGGCCCGAGCCCCGCCGCACAGCGCCCCCTACCTAAGGCGAGGGGCACCGCGGGCCGGGCTGGACACGCCCCCTGGCCGAGGCCCGGGGCGTGAGAGCTCCTCATGTCACCGGCCAAACCGGACCGGGCCGCGCTGCGCCACACCTGCTTCTGCCCGGGTCTTCTCCCTGAGGGCCTGGCGGGTGCGCGCATTGTGAAGTGCCGCTGCAGGGGAGCGAGCGAGAGAGCAACTGCCCTAGATCTGCACCCACCACCAACTGACTCCCCCTGGGGGGAGGTGTGAATGGCAGCGTGCCCCTGCCTGCCAACTCCAGAGCCTTGCAAGCTGCGCCCTCTACGTGCCTACCCTGGCCCGACCCTGACTAACCCCAGATCTCACTCCCTGGCATGAAGCTTTGTCCTTCAGTCCCTGTAGACGCCCACCACCAGCTGTGCCCGCCCACCTGTACAAAGCCCAAGCCAAGGAGACTAATTCTGAATTACCCCATGCCTGGAGCCCTCCCAACCTGATCCCAGGGCCGTTGGCCTGAGTCACTAAGCTATAGAATAATAAAAACTGACCCCCTGAACAAAGAACTGGAGTCCCGTATTTTATCATCACTACCGCCCCCCATCCCCCCTCAACCTTCTTTTCCAATTCTAGCTGAGGTGAAAGATTCCCTCCTGCCAAGTACAGGGGTAAGAAAACTGGAGGTGGTGAATCCGGACCTCTGCAGAGAGAGGTTTCTTATTGCTATCGATACAGAAAACAACCTCCCCATCTCAGCTGGTTCTATTTTCCTAAGTAGTGATGGGGGCAAAGGAGTTATCCTGTCTGCCTCGAGAATCCCAAGCGCTCATTTCAAAATCAATCGCCTAGAATGTTTTATCATGGAATAATAAGTCCAAAGGGTTAATAACAGAAAGCCAGCTACCTTTAATAATAAGACTCCAGACACTTTGCTGTTTACAAATGCTACAATGCTAGTTGTAATTAATAACTTAAGACATTCTTGCCCCCTCAATTCTGTAGTTTTCAAAGAAAAGGAATGACACACAGAGACTTCAGGACCAAGCACTCTTAGAACATAGTCTGGCAGGTACCTGTCACCACTAGGGCTGGTCCCCAGCAGACAGGAAAGCACTGGTGGTTGAAGTAATTCCAAAACTTTGGAGACAAGAGATGCTGTAAATCCAGATAGGAACTTTTGGTTCAGTATCTTGTCTGTGCTCTTGCAACAACCATTAATGCTACTCTGCTCAGAATGGGCCACTTGGATGGGAGAAGAATTAATAGCTGATATTTTCCCCCTAGAGAAAGAGCTTCATCTAGAGTATTCTCTGCTTCCATAAATGGCAGACAGTTGTCCCTGAGATCCTGGCTTCTGTGTATTTTCTGTTCAATAGATAAAGACCCTTATTGGGGTGCTAATACAAATGATACCTGACAGTGGTTGAAGCTTACAACTTATGTGGCCTTGGACAAATCACTTGTCACAAGTCACTCAAGTCTCTTTGGGACTCAAGTTTCCTTACATGAAAAATTAAGTGCAGGGGTTCAACTAGATGATGTCTGAGAGCTCTTTCTAGGACTAAACCTATCTATGAACCTGAGACACATAGCAGGCTATTACCAACTACTGAGTCACAAAAAAAGTATTTCAAGAACAATGAAAATATGATTCAGGACATGAGAGTATCTCTCTAGAGTGGTGGTTGTAGTCCCCCTATAGGGGCCGTGAATGAGAGATAAAGGAGTGGTGAGCCAGACATGCAGGAGCCAGGCCTCCTAGACTTCTTCAGAACCCAGCCTGGAAACTGATAAGCGGGGAAGAATGGGAAAGGAGGGGAAGGAAAAATGCAACCTCTTAGTCTCACAGCAGGGAACAGGTTCAATCAAAAGACCTGAAGGTGCTGAATTCAAGGAGTACAGGAGTAGAAATAGAGGTGGGTCTCTTCCTGGGTTCAAGGGTTCTGGAGCCAGAGGATAGGTTCATTCGAAAGACCTGAAGGTGCTGAATTCAGGTAGCTCAGGAGTAGAAGTAGATGTGGGTCTCTTTCTGGGCACAAAGGGTTCTGGAGCCAGAGTTGAGCTGGTGAATGTGCCATGAGTATCCATGTCTTCTGGGGTCATTTTCTTGTTCAATAAAAGAAAATAAATAATCAAGTAACTTCAAGAACACAGAATTGGGGGTACTCTCCTACTTTTTCTCCTCCATCCATACTAAATACTATTTATTGTACATCATTCTTTCACTAGTCTTTAGCTCCAAACCTCTTATTTTATATACACCTTATATATGCTGCCCAAATTATGCTCATTTCCCCTTCTTTTTCAGTGTCATGTAGTAGACAGAGCACAAGATTTAGATTCAGGAGATGTAGATTCAAATTAGCAGTTAGGTGGCACAATGGATAGAGTGGTACACTTGGAACCAGGAAGACCTAAGTGCAAATCTTGTCTCAAACACTTACTAGGTGTGTGACCCTGAGCAAATCACTTAACTTCTCCCAGCCTTAGTTTCCTCATCTGTAAAATGGGGCTAATGATAGCACCTACCTCCAAGGATTGCTGTGAGGGTAAAATAATATTTGTAAGGTACTTTGCAAACTTTTTAAGTGCCAAACAAATGCTAGATATTATTATTAAATCCCTGCCACTATGTGATTATGAGTAAGTGACAACTTCTATGGAGCTTAGTTACCCTCTCTGGAAAACGAGCAGCCTGGACTAAATGATGTGTAAAGGCCATTGCAAGTTGGCATCTTATATTGTACTTTTGCCACCCCTAGGTTATCAGGTGCACTTCCCAGAGTTGTGATGGATCTTAGAAGTCATCTGGTCCATTCTACATCAATGGGAATCTCCTTCATAACATTCCTGACAAGTGCTCATCAAATATCTATTTGTAGTGATGGGGAATCAGGACTTCCTGAGGCAACCTATTTAATTGGGGGAGAAGGGGTAGTTCTAATTGTTTGCAAGTGTTCCCTTACAATGAGACAAAAAAATCTTCAAACTTTTTACCAGTGCTCCCAGGTCTGCACCCCAAGGGCCAAATAGAACAATCCTAATCCCTCTTCTCCATAACAATCCTTTAACTCCTTGAAGGCAACAATCCTCTCCTTCCTAAATCTTCTGATCTCTACGCTAAATATTCTGTTTGTTCAATAATCTGCAGATATAGTACACTCCTCACAATAGCCCTGTAAGGCAGGACAAGTGTTAGTATCTCCATTTTACCAATGAGGAAACAGGCTCTGGGAGTTTATGACACATCCATATTAGATAACACATCTAATGTGTCTCTGGTGGGATCAAAACTCAAGTATCTTGACTCTCAGAGTCCAGCTTTATCCACCATACCATGTTGCTTATCCCATGGCATGGATTTTAGTCCTCTGATTTTTTTCTTCCTCCTGAAAACCCACTTCATCACCATAGCTATCCTATTCTTTTCTTGCCAAGCTAAATTTGAGGAGGTATTTGGAACCATACTGAAGCAGTCATGACCACCATCATCTTAGTTTCTTTTCTGTGGTATAGCATTCTCTGACAGGACTCAACAATGCCCATTGGGAGGGGCGCTAGATTTGTCTTGCCCAAAATAACTTGTGTTTGGGGAAGGAGTAAAAAAAATTTTTTCAACCTAAAAAAATTTTAATTTTAGCTCTAAATTTCAGCCAATTACAACCTATTAACTTTCACGAAGATAGTAATTTCGTTTGCTGAAGGTAGGTTCACAAAATGTCTGTCTAGATATATTTTCCAATTGCAGTCTTTTTTTTTTTGAGCTTCAGACTCACATTTCAAACCATTATCAGGCTCTTTTCACTTAGATTTCCTAATGGCACTTCAACAGCAGAATGTTTAAAAGTAAACTAATTCTCTGTCTTCTGAAATTGGTCTTCCCTCCTTTCTTCTCTATTTGTGCTAATGGAAATACCATTCTCCCAGTAATTCTTGCTTGATAGTTGATTCTTTTACTTCCTTCACTCCCCCAAATTCAGTAAGTCATGAAATCTTGTTTAATCTTTGTCTCTGAGCAGGCAGATTTCAGAAAAACCTTGAAAGACTTACATGAACCCATACCCAGTGAAGTGAGCAGAACCAGGAGAATAAACATTGTGTGATGATGAACTATGATAGTTTTAGCTCTTCTCAGCAATACAATGATCTAAAGCTAAATTCAAAAGACTCAACTGCAAATGCTATCCACATCCAGAGAAAGAACTACGGAATCTGAATACAGATTAAAGCATACTGTTTTCACTTTTTGTTTGTTTTTCTTTCTGTCATGATTTTTCCCTTTTGTTCTGATTCTTCTTTCACAATATGACTGATGTGGAAATATGTTTAACATGACTGTATGTGTATAACCTACATAAGATTTCTTGTTGTCTTAGAGAAGGAGTGATAGAAAGGAGGGAGGGACAAAAATTTGGAACTCAAAATCTTACAAAAATGAATGTTGAAAACTATCTTTACATGTAACTGGAAACAATAACTATTAAGTGCAAAAAAATATTCTTTGTCTCTGATCTCATATTCATTCCCATGATTCATTAATCCATTCTCTACCTCCATTACTTCTTGGCTGGACTACTGCAATATGCACCTAATCAGTCCCCTTCAGACATCTAGATGACATAGGGGATAGAATATTTGAGCAGGATTCAAGAAGATCTGATTTCAAATCCAGCCTCAGATCCTCCCTAGCTGTGTGTGCTTGGGAAAGTCACTTAATCTGTTTGCCTCAGTTCTCTTGTCTGTAAAATGGGAATAATAACAGTACCTACCTCTTAGGGTTTGATAATCATTTAATATCAATTTAATAACCTCAATAAGGGCCAGAGCCTGAACTAATCAACCAGAAGAGGTGCCTGGACCAAACAACTTCTTTGTTCTCTAAGTAAACTCAGAGAATACCTCTTCCTATGTCAACAAAGCCAAATGGGGTTGATTTAATGGCCATTAAGGATGAGACCCTTAATCTGAGGCACTAACTTGAGTAATGGGACTTTGTATCTTAATATTTTTTGGACATATACTATGTTATGGTATGTTAATGGTAAAGAAAACACAGATATCCTGAGTCATAATTTCAATTGACACTGTCAACTTTCTTATTTTATTGTATTCACCAACTATTCAATTAAGAAAGTTCCTTCCTCATACAATGATTAAACATTTATGGTGATCATAAATTTGAGTGACACAGCCACCCTGAATTGAGATGGTTCTACAATGTATTTTAGCCTTCTCATTCTTTTGTTCAGGCAGTCAGATTTTATCTGGCTCCACACATGTATGTATTTGGCTAGATTTAAGGGAATAAACAATGTGGATTTACATATCAGCTAGCCTGTTTGCTTCCTTTAACCAAACTTTCAGGTTGACAGCTTGTTATGATGATCAAATGAGACAATATTTGTAAAAACACTTAGCACAGTACCTGGCACATTGTAGGCACCATATAGATGTTAGCTATTATTCTTCTTATTAGCCTTAACAGATTCCCAGAGAAATCTTGCTAATACATGTGATCCTGTTGCTCCAGTGCTCTCACATCTTGGGGGGCTTCCCATTGCTTGTGGGATAAAGTCCAAACTTTCTTGGCCTTGCATTCAAGACCCTGAACAATCTGGTTCCAGGCTCCTTTTGCAGCTTCACCTCACCTTCTTCTCTTCCATTTCACCAAACTGGCTCTCACCAGAACTACATGCATCTCACATTGTCTGGTTTCTTTGCCTTTCCTATCTCAACAATCCCACCAATTTTGCCCAAGGAAATGATACTCTTTAATGACGCAGCTACAATGCTTGCTCCTCTATCAGATCGTTCTTGATCCTCCCCAAACCCAATTTTAAGTGATCTTTCCCCCTGGTGAATTCTCTTTATCACTTTGCTTCTAATTCTCTTATTAATTGACCTTATTCTATTTTGTATTACTATCAACCTCCCACATGCCTGATTTCCCCCATTAGATCATAAAATAAACCCTTTGAGGGCAGAGACCCAGGCTTGTCTTTGTATTCTTTCCTGGTCCAAATCACATATTCTTGCATAAAATGGGTGCTTAATGAATGCATGTTGAATTAATGAAGATATCTCCCTTAATAACTTTTGATCCTATGAGCTGATTTCAACCATATTTCAAAGGGGCAAATAACTTGAAATAAGGTTACCATTTATTTTATTAGCAGCAAATAAGTGAGATATATTTTTCATTGAAAGAATTAATTGGGCGGCTAGGTGTCGCAGTGAGTAGAGTGTCGGCCCTGGATTCAGAAGGACCTGAGTTCTGATCCGATCTCAGACACTTAATGCACACACAGACAAAAACCTAGCCATGTGACCTTGGGCAACTTACTTAACCCCAACTGCCCTCCAAAAAAGAAAGAAAGAAAGAAAGAATTAATTGCCTGTCTTCTAAATTTCCATCTTATTTGGTTGGCCCATGTCTTCTGTCATCACTTTCATTATGCAATCATAATACTGCTTGGAAATAGATTGTGCCATGGAAGCCAGGCACTAATGCCTTCCAGAAGCCACCAGAGACTGGATCTTCATGGAGTTGTTAAAATACAACATCTATGGTTAGGCCTGAGGACAGGTGGGAACCTCTCAGCATCTCAGGACTGGTCATTTTTGCGGAGGTGAAAAGGAGATGAGTAAAAAGGAGCTTGGAAATACCAAGCCAAGTGCAAGAAGGAATCTAGCACCTTTCACCCAACCAGTTTAAGATCATCTCAAGTCACAAACCCAGAAGTAATCAGGCTTCATGATTCTGAGTACTTGTCTTAGAGTAAGAGTGACTGCTTGAATTGTTGCCTTTAGTCCTACCAAAACACTACTCAGAGTAGGCTGTTTTTAAGGTCCCAGGGATGGCAAGAGTTATGTGTGACCCTATTACTATGGTGGCTGCCTCACTGAAAGATGCCTCATTCTTTTGTCTGGGACCTAGATAAGAGAGAGGTTACATATCATCTAAAAAGACTGCTATCATTTCTTATGGTTAGATCAAAGATGGTTGGGTCAAAGATCCCAATTGGAATGACTACTGAATGCTCTTGACATAGAAGGCTAGTAAAACTAAGGGAAAATTTGACTCTCTTCCACATTGCCAGACACTCAGATCCTTTTTGCAGATTTATTTCTATTCTTTGATTCTAGGACTTTTCCCCCTCCTGCATACTAGAAAAATAACAAATTTGTTGCTTATAACCCACAATGACCAACTTAATAGGCAAAGGACAATACCCAGATACCTCAAGATATATTCAATCCCTAGAATATGGTTGCTTGTTGCTTGGGATTTTCCTGGTAAAGATAATCAAGTGGATTTGCCATTTCCTTCTCCAGCTCATTTTATAGAGAAAACTAAGGCAAACAGGGTTAAGTGACTTGTCCAGAGTCACATAGCTAATAAGTGTCTGAGGCCAGATTTGAAGTCAGGAAGATGAATCTTCCTGACTCCAAGCCTGGCATTCCATCCAGTGAACCACCTAGTTGGCTCAAGAATTTGGAAGGCACCTATAAGCTGAATCTTAAGAATTGAATCACTCACCATTGAAATGGAGAACAGGGAGTTATCAAAAGACATATCTGTAATTGGAGAAGAGTAAAAGCATTATTTAAAAAAATCCTCACCCACCCACACCCCTAAAGTCACATGACTAAGTTGCTTCCTCTATCCCACAACAGGAAAGGGCAAACTCTCCCTAAAGGAAAAAGGACAACCTAGGAAAATAACTTTCTCAAACACAAGAACCTAAATGTCAATTTGTCTCCTTATATCTTCATGGTAAAATCTTCCATAATCTCCTCTTGTCATTAGCAACTGTTGTCCATATGACTTCATGTAATATTTTGTTTTATACATCTCTAATGCTAATGCACTGATACTGTCATACTGGATATTATAATTTTTATTTTTGTGTCATCCTCTAAATAGATCCATGAAGGAGGGAGCTGTTTGGTCTAAACTTTGTATTTCCCCTATCCCTTAGTAGTGATCTGCATACAGCAGGCATTTAATAAATATTTGATCAATCAAGTCAAAAACTTTACCTTTTCTTCCCATGACAAAGTCAGAACGGGCAGCTGGACAGCTCCCTTCTATCCCTTATACTCTTAGGGAGAGCTAGGACTAAGAGTGCAGTGGCAAAAAGGAGAAAAGAAGTCACTTCTAGATGACTGAGGGCACTTCCTTTGCCTTTAGCATCTCTTCTTATAAGAAAACCATTGATTGTGTAGCCACTGCAGTGAAGTTGGCTATAAATAGAGACTTTGAAAATTGAGGGAGAGATAATGCCTTGCAGCCAGCATATTCCTGAGAACCAGAACTCTAATACTCCTAATGGGCAGTTCCAGAAGTGGGCTAACTGGGGGGTCACTAGACTTCTCTCATCTCAGAAGAGACTGGTTGTCTAAGACAAATGGTACAGGAAGAGATAGCCTACGGTGGCTACACTTCTCAGTTTAGAGCTAGGGACACACACCTGAAGTAGTATAGTTTATCTTGGTCCAGCAGGATTCTTGCTCTCTGCAAATGAAATAAGGAAAGAATAAAAGCTATTTGTTAGGCCTCTCCTATGCACTCTTCTTGTCCCATTTTGCATTATCATTATAAGTGCAGATTTTAAATGTTGCAGGACATCCCAAAAGTTTTGCTGTAGCTTGAAGCTATTAAAAAGTATAATGTATAAGGGTAGAAAATATATTTTATTGATCTTTCTCTATCCCTCAGCATGTAGTAAACCCCCTTATGCACAGAATTGGTGCTTAAATGTTTGTTAAACCAAATTTGTAGACTCAATTTAACTAATAAGTTGTGACTATAAAGGAATGATGCTGATTCTACAAGCCACAAATTAACATTTACTTCGAATAGTTAAGTGTCACTTCACATGTAAAAAGAGCTTGAATGAAGTGAGCCAGGAAAGGAAAATGCCATATAGCCCAATACTAAGAGGGACTTTATTTTTCAGATAGGAAAATAATGGGAAAGGCTTAAATCTTAGGCTCTCCAGAAACTCTTAGAACCCACTTCTCACTTTGAATCTAAGTGATATAACCAAGGATTGCCTCCATGACACAGGTACCTTTCACCTCAAAGTGAGCTGTCTTAGTGTAGAGGTAGAGACCTCACGGGACTCTGAAGGGAGCCACTCCTACTTTTTTCATCCACATTCTCTGAACCACTTATTTTCTAAAAATGTTCTGATTCTACTCAGATCATCCCAGGACAAAAGGTATGAAGACTGATGTTTCCTCTACCATATGCCCTCTGAAGTTCTCTTGGACCCACCTCACCTTTTTTTCTGAAGGTTTGTGACTTTAACTGGTAAAAACAAAAACAACAAACAACAAAGCAATATTAGATTGTTCTACCAATATGTTCATGTTGCAAAAAGTAATTCTTTATAGTCCTGACAATCCTAGAGTCAAACCTGGCATTTCCAGTACCTAATCTGACTTTTTTGTTTCAGTGAGGGAAACACAATCAGGCAGAGATTTTATATAATCTAAAGGGGACTGTGAACCTCACAAGACCCAACATTCTCTAGTTAACTGAGGCTTTGGGAGGGTTCTGGGTAGGATGGAATCTCTCCCTCCCCTGAATAGCTTAAAGCACTTGGGAATACTGTACTCTTTAAGAATAAGGTAATTTTTTTTCCCTGGGAAAAATAAATCCATGTACCTCGTTTAATCATCAGAATGGCCACAACCAGCATCACAATGAAGATGAATGCTCCAGCCAGACCCAGGGAGAGTGGTAAGATCCAAGAGGGCACTAGAAAATAGGAACAGTGATATTGGACAGGTAAGGGAGAGAGAAGCAACAGACAGGAAAGAGGAGGTGCTCAAGGCTTTGCCGCACCAAAAAGGGTAGGCTTGTTGGGCTAGGAATACCAGAGGACTAGCTGAGGCTGCAGAGGTGAGCAACTGAACAAGGGTATAAAAGAGTCTGATTTCCAAAAGTGGTTTCTACAAAGGATTTATTCAGGGTTCTCTACTTAGTGGAAGTCACTGTTTCTAGACAGGGCGACATACAGACCCGTTCAGTTCTACCCTCCTTTCTTGCCTTTCTTTCCATGTGGATCTGATGAGGGAAGGGTGATAAAGAGGGGGGGAGGGTAAGTGGTTCTGCCAGGGAAACCTCTCCTGGCATCCAGTCTGGAAGGAATTCACCAGGCTCAAGCAAACTTTGAAGCCGAAATTGTAAAGTTTATTGTTACGCTGTAGATAACAGCGGGCTAGATTCTTATGGAACCTGCAAAGTCGCAGAGGCCACAGACATAGTTTTAAGGGGTCAGTTATGCTAACTAGGTGAGTAAGGGTGGGATCAGGGAGGAGTTAAGGAGTGGTCAGTGCTCAAAGGACCATACACTTTTAATATCAACTGCGCAGGTGTATTGCCCATGATTCACTGGGGAATAGCTCAAGAGGGGGTCTAGCTGGAGGTGTGGTTCTAGGCCTGATAGGTCACTAAGAGTGCCCAGTCTGCCACCCACCAAGGTCATCAGAGACAGTGTGGGTCTATAATTGACTAAGGAGTTACCCTATAGATAAGGTATTGAAGAATTCATGGTGGGGCTGGCCACTCTAACTAAGGGAGATAACATTTACATAACTTATTGTTTCAGGCAGAGATAAACAGGTCATGAGATGTTGCTAGGCAGAGCGCTGGAAGGGGGAAGGGGCAAAGTCAATGCTCTGAGGCTGGGGGGGGGGTGGAAATGTGATCTTACAGACTGCTTTTACAAATTGATTTTACAGACATAGATCCCAAAGCACCCCATTTACAAACTGATGTTACAGATTGATACTATAGACATATATATATCACAAGGACCCCATCAGATCCACTCTACTTGGAGGAGTTGGTAGGGTTGTGACTAGCAACCTGTAAACTGGAAAAGAAAAATCAGAATGAGAGAGCAATTTCCTGGGACATGACACAGACTTCTTCCATGGCTTTTCTCCCCAGCTCCGCTGTATGTTCAAAGAAGGACACAAGATACTTTTTGACAATTTTGTAGCTAGCTACTATTGCATGATAAGTTGTAAGCTCTAACATATCACCTTCTCACCTTGGAAGATCATCATGCAAATTCTCCTGGAGGTAAAGGGCAAAACAAGAGATGGTGTGGACAGGTGAAGTGGGACTAGCCCTTGAAGAGCTAGAAGAGTGAGCAGGTGGAAGGGGCTGCATGTGTCCAACTTGATAAAAATTGTCAAAAAGCAAACAGACCCTTTTACCTGGAAAGGTCACATTCACTGGCTTGCTCAAGTCTGAGAACTGCTTGGCAATCTCACCCATCACACTGTACTGACATCGGTACTGTGCTGTAAGGCCTTCACTCATGTTGGTCACTGTGAAAACCACTCCCTGCTGAGCTTCTTGAGCCTTCAGTGTCTGGACCACTTCATTTCCATGGAACAGTGAAAACTCAGCTTCCTGGAAGCCAGGTGGGGCCACACATTGAAGATGGATGGGATCCCCTGGGTTGCTAGGATATGGAGGGGTCTGAAAAATGGAAGGAGCTGGTACTGCCAAAGAGCCTGAAAAACAAAGTACCCAAAGAAGGGGATTTGAATGTGAATTGAGTTCTGTGGAGAGAATTCATGGGAAGGCTACATGGCAGTGTTGATGTCTGTTGGACCTGGGTTCAAATGTCAGCTCTCCTATTTGCTCTAGGGCAAGTCACCAAACCTCTGGACCTCAGTCTCCTCATCTGTAAAAGGAAGGTGTTGGATTAGATGGCTTCTAACCTCCCTTTTATCTCTAAATCTATGACCTGAGGACCAGCAAGGCAAATCTGCCCTGGAAGGGATAAGAGTTCTTCCTTTGAATGTTAGCACATTCCCTCCCCCATCATAGAGTGCCTTGGAGCCTCCACCCTCCACACAGGAATCTTCCAGCAAACATTCAGAGGTGGGGTTACACTCATCTTCTCAAAGACAAAGCCAAAGGCCTGGACACACCACCATCCTATGTCTTTGAGAGCAGAGTACAAACCACATATTCCTGGGGTTAGGATCCTGAAACTGGTACAACACACACCCTGAAAAATCAGTACAAACAAGCTTCCTTTTCCTTGGGTCTAGCAAATATTGTCAAAGGTTCTCAGATAATACATTCAATAAATTAGGAAGTGTTTTCTGATGTTCAAGGTGTCATCAGATAAAAAAAACTTACCGGTTACAAAAAAGAGGACTTTCCAGGGCATCTCTTCACTGAGTTCAGTTATGATTCTGGCTGAAGAGAGAAACAACACTCACAACCAATTCCTTGTGAGGCAAGAAGAGTTTACGAGGGCAGTTTCCTCACCCAGGGAGGAAGTTGCACACTCTTGAACTGAAAGGGAATCGCTGTTCTACCCTCCCCTTTTACAAATAGTATGTCAAACCAAGGAAGCTAAGTTCCAAGTTTTTAGTTGAATTCTACAGATTTTATGAATTTGAGAAACAATGTTTTTGCTTTCCCCTTTTTCTTTAAGGGCTGTGGAAAAGGAGAAGGGTCACTTGGCTACTTGAAAACCCATACCTTCAGGTACAAATCACAACACATTAAAGTTAGAATGAAAACCCAGATCATTTTCTTGAACTGAGGCTGGCTGTTTCAACTTGAGAAGTCCTCCCATAGAGAGAACTTTATTAAGCAGAGAAAAATAACTAACCCCAGTCCCTGAACTACTTCTCTGCAATAGAAACCTACTACTCCCTGCCATAGCAATAGTTTCTTTATGTTTGCTTGTGTCTCTCAGTATCTCTTCTTGAATCCATACATCTGGTTTGGGATCACATTTTGGGGAAATTGTGGATGGATGTGTCAATGAGAATGCACATAGGAAGAGGGACAAGTATAAAGTACCTCCTCCCTCCCCCATTCATTCATTCTTTTTTTTATACAAGCATCAAATATAAATAGCTACTGTATCAAGGCCTGTGGGACTCTGCTCTCAAAAACAAGAAAAAGACACCATCCCTGCTTTCAAGAACCTTCTACTCTAGTAAAACACGACTTATGTTGAGAGTAAAAAAAATGGGGTTGTTTAGGTAAAGGAGAAACTGAGGGATCCAGCCTGCCCATGTGAGCATAATGTTGGAGGAGGGATAATAGCTATTTAGTTCTCAAAACTACTTTGGGAAGGTGAAGCAATGGACCCAATTAACAACAAAGAAAGTGTGGATTGAGGTAGACAGCATCTTATACTCATATAAGGTTACTGGTACTGTTCCTCAGGGTGAAAATTGATCTGAGTAGCCTTTTTAAAATAATCACTTACATTGATAGTTTCAGTTGCACCTAGACTGCAGGACCAAGATGTTCAGGTGATTTGTTATAGCCCTTTTTCTGACACCTGCTTCTCTGTTTTGTCTATACTGCATCTTTATGCAGAGATGACTTTTTAACCTTCTTCTAGATGACAGCTTTTTTTTTTTTTTTTTGCCTCCCTGAAACTTCCCCTTTGTATCCATATCACTTAGCACAATGACTAGCCCAAAGGTACTTAATAAATGCTAGTTGACTGGGAATACTTTAGAAGGTGACTTTAGACCCCATTTGTCAGTTCCAGGCCTTTATTCAAACTGTTCTCCTAGCCTGAATACCCTCTTTTCTCCCTCCAATTTAACTAAATCCCTTCAGTCCTGGATCAAGCCCCACCACTTTGCTTCCATACTTCTATAAATTCCTGTTGCTAATTATAGTCTGTCAGACACTCTAACTCTAATCCTTTTTCTAATTGTTTATTAGGCATTAGTTCATTTCCCAAACTAGGTTGCAAACTCCTCGAGTCAAAGGGGTATTTGATATTTTGTATCTCACAGCACAGGGCTGGGAACACAGGCACTCCGTGGAAGTTGGGTTTATGGATCTGTCCTCATCTTCAACACACTAGAGTTTTCCAAGGCTGAGAGGCAGGAAAGTGGGTATACTGTGTTTAACCTGGCAATTAAGGCCCTTATTAATCTGGCCCAAACCTCTCCTTTCCACTTTATTCTAAGTGTTATATGGTAGGAAGAACACACTGGATTTTAAGTGTCAGGAGATCTGAGTTAGAATCCTATGTTATTACTGTGTAACAATCTCTGTGATTTTGTTTCCTTATCTCTAAGTTAGGGATACTCTTTGTACTACCTTAGTCACTGGGTTATTTCAAAAAGTTGTTTTGTAAACCTGAAATCAATATTGAAGTATGAGCAATTATTACTCTCCTTTACACACAACTGTTTCTCATCTCTTGCCATATCAAGAAATGAGCAGACTAGTAAGCTATTCTTCCAAGCCTGTAATTCACTCCCATCTCATCTCAACCTGCTGAAACCCTCCTCTCCCTGGAGCTATTTCCTCAAAGGAGTCTTCCCATATTTCACCATCTGAAGGCGATTTCTCCCTCGGCAAAATTTTCCAGGGTCCTCAATGTGTCAGCTACTATTTGTCTGAATTTCTCTCTTTACACTACTTTGTTTTAAACTAATGTGTATAGTTGTTGGACACTACTCCACTTCCTTGCCCTTCCCTTAATTGATTTGTAAAGCAGAGAACTCCACCTTCCCCTTCCTTCATTGATTTGTAAAGCAGAGAACTCCACCTTGCCCTTCCCTTCATTGATTTGTAAAGCAGGCAACTCAACCTTCCCCTTCCTTCATTGATTTGTAAAGCAGAGAACTCCACCTTCCCCTTCCTTCATTGATTTGTAAAGCAGAGAACTCCACCTTCCTCTCCCTTGATTGATCTGTAAACAGGCACGACCCCCATCCTTTCCTTTCCCTTGATTGATTTGTGGGCGGGAGTCCCAGCCTAGGGTTTCGACTGGTGGGAAATTCAAATGTATACTGACCAATCACTGTAGTTTCAGCTTACATTACTGTAATTTCAGCTGTTGTAACCTGGCTATGGAACCTCTATAAAACCAGCACAATGTCTGTGCCAAAGCACTGTCTGATTTGGGCATCTACCCCAACAGTCCCGTGGTAATAAAATTCACTTTTTAAATTTAATCTCGGGGATCCCCTGTCTCGCTTTTTTGGGGTATGACATTGTCATTCCCCCTTAGATTTTAGAGGCCTTGAATAAATAAATGCCATTCAGGTGTTTTATCAGGTGCAAAGTACTTTTATCACAACCACCGGGTTAGACAGCTAGTGCAATCATTATTAAGTCCATTTTATAGATGAAGAAACTGAGGTGAAGTAACTAACCATCATCCCACAGATATTAAGCCTTTGATGCAAGATGCAAAAAAGGTCTCCAAGTGCTTTCCACTAAGTTATGCTTCTGGAAGTGGAAAAAAAACCAAGCCCTGGACTCAAATATTGGCACACACATCCCCCCTTCGTAATTCAGAGAAACCTGAAAAGACCTGTATGAACTGATGGCAAAGAGAACAGAACCAGAAGGATCTCCACAGTAAGACAATATTTTAAAGATAATCAGCTTTGAAAGACTTAGAAACTGATCAGCACAAAGACCTAGCACAATTCCAAAGGTTTCACGATGCTATACACTTCTAGAGAACTAATTGAAGTAGATTGAAGTCACATTATATATCTATATATATAAATTTTTTTTTTTTTTGCTTTTTGGAGGCAATTGGGGTTAAGCAAGTTGCCCAAGGTCACAGGCTAGGTTTTTGTTTGTGCATTGAGTGTCTGAGGCCGGATCCGAACTCAGGTCCTTCTGACTCCAGGGCCTACGCTCCACTCACTGAGCCACCTAGCCGCCTCGAAGTCACAAATTTGTAATGAGTTTGTTTTTCTTGTTTTCTCAGTGGGTTGGGGAGGAGGGGTAAGAGAAATTGGGACGGAAAAGATAAATCCAATTCTTCTCCTTCCAGCCTCCCCGCCTTGGCCTAAGGCAAGGTCATCTGACCTCCCAGTTTCCTGAATAACGGGTGTGTGTGTGTGTGTGTGTGTGTGTGTGTGTGCGTGCGTGTGTGTGTGCCCGCGCGCGCGCACACACGTGTGGATGTTGGGCTGGGGAACACCCACAAACCCGGGGCTGGAGGAAGGAACAGAAGTCACGAGCAAAGGGTGCGGCCAGGTCCCTCCCTGGAGAGGGCGGGCCACGAGACCCCGACACCGCCCCGAACCCTAGTAACGACCAACGGTTCTCCGCTCGGGGCATTCTGGGAAACGGTCGCGGGAAGCTCCTCCGTAAGGACCCCCAACCCCTCCTTCTGGCCTGGCCTTAGCTGTCTCGAAGACTGCCTGCAGCGGACAGCCCAGCCGGAGCGCTGGTTTTGTCCCGCCTAGTCGCCGCAGAGGGGAAAAGAAGAAAACGTAGGGAAGAGCAGGGCCTCCCTCCAATCTCAGCGATGGGCAGAAGGGGCGGGACTCCTCGCTCGACAGGCAGGCGTGGTTGCCAACCATGCGGAGAGGCAACCTGGGAGCGGAGTCAAGCCTTAAAGGGGCCGCGTCCCTTCCTCACACTGCCGGATGACCCGGATGATGGCGGCAAGGGCGGCCCTGGCCCTGGTCCTGGCGGGATGGCTGTCGCCGCTGGTGGCCGGGACAGCGGCCGAGACTGGATCTCGGGCACCCCCACCTCAGGATGGCGAGTTCACATTTTTGCTGCCCGCTGGTCGTAGGCAGTGTTTCTACCAGCCCTCACCGGCTAACGCTAGCCTGGAGGCTGAGTACCAGGTGGGGGCGGGGGTGAGGAATGGTGGGGGGGAAAGGGGAGCCTGAGCCATACTGGGTACCCTGTGTGGGCGGGGCCAGTGTTAGGTCCGCTAGGGGCGGTTCTATAGCTTGGGGCCCTGATCAGTAAGGGGGCGGGACCAGAATCAGTCATTTCGAGAAGGGGAGGGGCTAGATAAGAAGGTGGGGTCTTAGACCCTGAAACTTAGGTGGGAACTACCACAGTAGAGGCGGAGCTAGAAAAAGTGCCTTGGAGGGGCGGGACCGGAGCCCTGATGCTAGGGGGAGGGAAGGGGGCAGGGATAGCATCCTGACTTTACCCTGCCACCACTGTGGGCCCCTGGTGGCTAGGTGGCCAGGACCAGCTTTGCTGTCAAACATCCCCCAAGGCTGGTGGGGGTAATCCTCATACCTGCATTCACGGGAGGCCCCTTTTTTGCCTCTGCCTCCAGGTCATCGGAGGTGCGGGGCTAGATGTAGACTTCTCCCTGGAGAGCCCTCGGGGTGTGCTGCTGGTTAGTGAGTACCGCAAGTCCGATGGGGTACACACGTGAGTATACCTTTCCCTGGCCCCACACTGTCTCCCAGTGTTCCCCTCCCCCCCCCTTTTGCCTCCTAGCCTGGCTGCCCTACTTTCGAAGGGTTTGGTTACATCTGCTAAGTCCGACCTGGCCTCAGGTTACCCACTGCTGTCTGCCAGGGTTGCAGGGGCATCTCCTTGGCAGAATGGGCTGATTGGGTAGGTTATCCTATCCAGCTTGAGGAGCTGCTCATTCTCTTCTCTCTTCTCCAGGGTGGAGCCCACAGAATTGGGAGACTACAAGTTGTGTTTTGACAACTCTTTCAGCACTATTTCAGAGAAGCTAGTGTTCTTTGAGCTCATATTTGACAGCCTACAAGATGAGGAGGATAGTGATGGTGATGGTTGGGCTGATGTGGTGGAGCCTGAAGAAATGCTTGACATTAAGATTGAGGACATTAAGGTGGGAACTGGATTTCTACCCCCTCCTCCCCCCCAGCATCTGTTCTCCCTGACCTGGCTCCATAGATCTTTCAGTCCCTGAGGAGCAGTTGTCTAGTAAAAGGGAAATGCTATGGGTTTATATTTACATAGTAGTTTGAAGTTTACAAGGCACTTTCCTTGCAACTCATTTAAATGTGTAGTACAAATATTAGCATATATTATTATAATATTAGCATATTAGACAGAGCGAGGTACAGCATCTTGCCCCAAGTCATTCAGCGAGTAAGTCAGGTTTAAATTTTCACCTACTTGGTTCCCCTGCACCACTAGATGTGCTCAGTGCCTAGGACTGCTTTGGTCTCATGGAGAAATCTCAGTCTATGGGGTGGCCATATTCCTGGGTCTTCCTTTAAAATAGCGGGATGAATTCTCTGCCCAGCCTATGAAGCAAATACATATTAAATGTAGGTGGGCTGTGCTTCAGGCTAAGGGGTTTCAGGAACCATTATCTCCAGGGTTTATCTGAGGACCCTGCCTCTTCCCTTCTCCATAGGAGTCCATTGAGATGATGAAGACAAGGCTGGAGCGAAGCATCCAAGTGCTGACTCTGTTAAGGGCTTTTGAGGCTCGAGACCGAAACCTGCAGGAGGGTAACCTGGAGAGGGTTAACTTCTGGTCTGCTGTTAATGTGGGGCTGCTGCTCTTAGTGGCTGTGCTCCAAGTATGCACACTGAAAGGCCTCTTCCAGGACAAGCGGGCTGTGCGCACATAGCCCTCCCTGGAGAGGGGTAACTTTGGGAGGGAATTGGGGGGTGGATTAGAGGGAGTCTCTCTCCTGCCTGGGGCCTAATCATAGCCCTGTGTTTAGGAACAACTGAACTTCCTTGGTTTAAAACTGACCAAGAAAGGGTCAGGAGAAGCCTGGGGTAACCCCTCCCCTTTGTCAAGGACATAAGGTAGAAGGTCTCTTTTTTTTTTCCTGCATAGAAAAATGGGGCAGATTCTTAAGTCAGAGGCTTCTTAAGAGGTCTTATCCTCTGGAGCTCAGGGTATCCTCAGGATTCCCCAGACTTGACAGAAACAAAGGCCTGAGCAGTGAACAGCTGGGATGGTGTGGGGACACATTATGTGGGACTTGCTGTCCTGGAAAAGCTGTGCCTTATCAGAGGTGCAGATAAGGGGCTGCAGGCTCCATGACCGAAGCAGCAAGGAGGGAGAGATGGGGTAAAAAATTTTGTTCCAAAGCTGCCCAGAGACTGATGGTGATCCCTACCCACCAGGTGCCTTAAGTATTATCTATCCCCTCCCCATCTCACCCTGTTCCCTCTTCCCTCTCCTCGCTCCCTTGCCAGTCTAGGTGTCCCCTAGCTCAGGCTGTGGCCTCATTCTTTAGACTCCAGGCTGTCTGCTCCCAGAATGGCCACATGATCTTTCTCTTCTCCCTCTACTCCGTTATTTCAGTCCCCCAAATGCCAGCTGCTCAGAGACAAAATTAGCCTTGTGTGGGGCAGGTGTCCAGTCCCCAGCAAAAACAAACTAAGAGATGGAATAGGAATAGGTTGGACAACCCCCTTGTGCCTCACAAAGAATTTTTAATGAAACTCAGACGCTGTCATGTGCTTGCCCAGGACTGTCAATTTATTGGAGACAGGATGGGTTGTTCTCCATCCTGGTACTGCATGCAGGATGGCACAGGGGGAGGCTTTGGCTCCTGGCCTAGCAAAGTTCTAAACAGTGCCAGTGTGGCTGCATCCCCAACTGGAGGACTTGACCCATTCAGTCTGTGTTCACTGAGATTATCTTCAAATGAAATGAAGGCCCTTGGGAACCAGTTGGAACAAGGGCAGTAGCCTTACTGGGCAGAGGGCTGTTAGTCAAGGGTAGAAAGGGCCTGAACCACATGGAACAAAGTACCAGCTCTGGTTCAATAAATTACTTTTGGAATCGTGGAGTGTGTGGTAACTGGGGCCTAGGCTGGGGGCATAAGTTGATTGCACCTAGGGCCTGTGCCCCTGAAAACCAGGCTATCTGGAAACCAGGTTATCAAGTTTGGGCCTAGAGCAACATGACCAGCACGAGTGAAAGCCAACTCTCCATGGTGCTGCTGTAGGGAGCTCAGGCCTAGCCTGAATGGGAAAATGCCCTCTCAACTCCCAAGGCCCAAAGGGCAATGCCCTGGGCAAAGGTAGCAGGCTGGCACCTATAGAGATGGATGTGTCTCAACCAGACGAAACTCAGAAGGGCCGGGAAGGAGCAGAAGGAGGTGGTCGCCTGAGCACAAGAGAGAAATAGAAACAATAAGTTTAACGTTGTAGAGAGAAGGCCATGGAGTGGTTGGACCCCCCCATGAGGTCGCCAAGTATGGGGTAGGTAGGTTAGTGGGACAACTCTCCCACTCCCAAGGAGTCAGATCTTGGGGTGACCTGGGAAGATGCCTCCAGGCAGTGGGTTAAACAGTTCTGACCAGCTGAAAAGCTTGGGCTTCTGCCAGATTGTATCTCGGGGATTACTATCTCTACAACTCTGGGACCCTTGCTCTGCACTTGGTGGGACTTCTGGTCTTGGTAACAGGTAGAAATACCATAGGCAGCAGGACCTAATCCCTCTCCAAGGCAAACTTCCCCTAGCTCTGGTTTATTTGCTTGGTTTTGGACCTATAGGGTGAGTGCTATTACTATAGGCCAAAATAAGGCAAGAGGAAGTGAATGGAAAACTTGCTAACAACATCTTGCCATCCTATTCTTCAGTTTTTTTGGTAGGTGGGAAATTGTAGCTTAAGACTCCCCCTTCCCCCCACCCCTATAGTTTCTTTGTATTCTAACTCCCTGACTAGACTCTCTATTCAATGAGCTCCACATTCTTGGAGGCTTGATTGGGCTGGGCAAGGTCTGAGGATAGGGATGGATATAGGAGGTGCTGGGAACCAGAGGCTCAGTAACTGCTTGGCTAGCTGTCAGTAGGCACCTAAAGATGGATGGGATAGGTAGCTAATTTTGATGTTCCCAGTATCTACAGAACTCAGGTCTAGGGCTCTCAATGAGGAGCAAAGGCAGCAGACAGGGCTGAATAGGGTTCTGGGATAGCAAGGAGACCCCCAAGAAGCAGATTCTCATACCCTTTACTCCCAAGCAAAGACAGGAGGAGACAGACACCAGCCACCAGTAGCTTTATTTTAGTTTATTAATAGGGTACAGAGCAGAGGCACTTAACACTGGTCAAATTGAATGAAGGAACAAGTGAAGTCCCACATAGAGGTGCCAGCATGACCAGAGCTGGAGCCCATTTCCCACAAAGGGTCCTAGACATTCTAGGTCTGGCAGATGGTCTGCCAGCCAGGCCAACATCAGCTCTGAGCCCCAGGCAGTTCCTCAGGCAGACATGGTCCCTGATCCAAGTGCTCCCTGGCTTGGGATTGGGGGTGAAGGGAAGACCACTTTCCCAAGAGTCAGTTCTGCACCCCAATGGGTCCCCATCCCCACAGCAGGGGCTTAAGGCAGCTCTGGGGTTTAGGGTGGGTTTAAAGGCTGGAGATAAATACATCTCTGGAAGCTTAACACAGAGGCTCCAATGCAGCAGTGTTTGGGCTTGGGCATAACATTTTAGTTAAGTCTGACTTCCAGAAGGAGTATGTACAGCTGGAGGTGGCTGGGAGTGTAAAGGAGCAGTCCATGGCAGTGGAGAGATCAGGAAGGCCACCAAAACTGGCCAGCATAACTCCCCTCCCCCTCCTGGGCTAGCTACGTTCTGACTGGGTACATCTGATAACCCCAGGCCAGGCCCTGGTGCTTGCTGTTTCACCCTTGTCCATGCCATGTCCTGATTCACTGTCACTTTGAGGCTCCTGGGGGTGAGGAACGTGAGACCCATGGTGAGAAGAGCAGTAATCCCCTTTCTGGCCCGGGAGTGGGGACAATGGGATGGCCAAGAGGCCTCACTCCCCAAACAAGGTGATGTAGGGAAGAGAAGCTCTGGCCCCACTGGCTCATTTAGTAGAAGCCCATCCTTTAACCTGAGTACAAAAGGATGTGGCAGTTCACCTGGTCTCCAGTTTCCATTTGGTTTAATCACAAGTCACTCAAAGGGCCACAGACACACACAGGCTCTTGCTGTGCCCTAAGCCCAAGACTCATTGGTTCCCCCCTCCCCCATACGTATATTATTTATATATAAACAGTGCCTAGGGTTGATGGCAGAGCTGACAGGCCACTACATCAGTCCCATCCCTCTGCCCTAATTCAGGTCCCAGACCTCATTCACAAAGTGCAAGAACCGGACTCCATTCCAGGCTCCCCAGGACTGCTCAGTTCAGGGCTAAGTGCAAGTGCCTTGGGAGCCTGCAGAGCTGTCTCCCTGGCCTGTCAGCGTGTCCCTGGGTGCTGCCTACATCTGTGCTGGGATGGGCAAGAAGGGCAAGTATGCCACCAGGCCCACTGGTTACAAGTTCAGATGACCCTTGCCTGGCAAACATGGCCTCAGGCCTGGCTATCAGGGACTAAGGGAGAAAAGGGGGAAGGGAAGGAGGCCTCAGGGCCCAGAGCCACATTTGCTTTCTACAACCTTGGGTGTCCCTCAGAGCCAACAGTGTATAGAAACCCCACCCACAATGGTACCCTGATGGTCTGGTTGCCACACCCCACTGAATACTTGGGCTTTTTCTAGAACCCAGGGTTAATCTAACAATGATGGTTCGGCCGGGCGGATTATGGTTGGCCGGTTCGGTGCGGCAGGGGGTCTTCTGCTGTAAAGAAAATAGAAACAGATGGGAAGAGAACCCAGTGAGGATGAGGAAGATGGGGAAGAGTAGCATGACTATAGGGCTCTTGGCCTAGCCCAGATTCTCTAGCCTCCCTTCAACCCCTTCAGACCATGGCAGAATCCAAATGCCAATGGAAGCTGGGTCAATGAGGAGGGTCTCTCAATCTCTAAGCCAGACTCTCTCTACCCTGACCCTGGGAGTTGGATGAGGATTCTTCCTTAAGGAATAGCAACTAATTGACTAAAAGAAGAATGTTAGCTCCCATAGCCAACAAGTCCCCTGCTGAGAGCAAAGAGTTAAATGTCTGAACGGATGGGGTTATGGAGGCTGGCAGCCATGGCCAAAGGTTCTGCTGATATGGAGCTGAGCCTTCCCAGGGTTGATTTTCTCATACTTAAGTGCTGGGTGAGTGAGGGACCCTCTACCTCAAAAACACAACTAAAGACAGCAAGGCTGCTGACAGATTCAGTGCTGTCTCTGACAGGAAGAAGAGGGAAAGGAAACAAGAAAGGGTTTAGGATGAATCTTACCTGGGCACACCAGGGGGGATGCCAGGCGGAATGCGTGCTGGCCGAGATGGGATCTGAGGTGGGGCTGAAAAGGGATCGTTGTTAGTGAAGACATTCTGAGGTCCAGGCCGAGAGGGAATAGGGGGAGCCACAAAGGAGGCAGCAACTCCTACAGGCACAGGGATCAGAGGCGGCCCTGGGGTAGGGCCCCTGACTGCAGGGGGCCTTCCTGGGGGAGGCACACTGGCAGGAGGCCGATGCTGAGGTGTGGGACTGCAAGAGAACACAGAGAACAGAGGCTAGGACCTAGCGTTGTGGAGAGACCAAGGGTCAGGCAGGAAGCAATAGCATGAAACAGGATGAGGACCCAACTCAGCCTCACTGAAAGGAAATCTGCTTCTTGGGCTCTGGAGCTAGATCTACCTGCCAATTACAGCTTCCTTTCAGCACACGGGGTTGAGGCAGCTTAACTGGGACAAAAGCTGTCTGCCCTCAAGTCCCTCAGGGCTGAGTATGCTAGACACCCCCTCCTTAGCCTTCATAAGTTATATCAGGTCCTCACTAGAATCATAAAATTGAAGACCCAGAAGGGAATACAGAGGTCATCTAGTACAGCCTTTTACAACCTCCCCAAAAAGTGGTCAGCCAGCCTCTATTAGAATACCTTTAGTCAAGCTTTCTGAAACAAGCCTGATAAGAAAACATATACATAATGATATGATATAATATATTCCCTTATGCTGAACTAACCCTGCCCCTATTTCTACCCACTGGTTCTAATTCTGCATCTGGGACCAAGCAGAAGTAGAAAAGGAAAAAAAAAGTATAAGACCATCTCCCTCCCCACTAAAGCTGCACTCGCTGCCTTAGCTTCAGGTCTAGACCCCTTTCCCCAGGCAGATTTGCAGACACCTGGCCAGACCTGTGCCTACTGCTAGAACTCTGGAGCCATGTGTCATCCACAGGTGGGGGCACAGGAGTGGACACAGTGCTGGTGCTGATGTCCCCGATGATGTTAAGTGCCTCCTTCAGGGCATGGTACATGCGCAGCATGTCTTCTCGACGTTGGGCCTGGTCCGCAGATTCCTCCATCAGGCTACTCTGGTCCGCAGAAGAGTAGAGATAGGCCAGTAGCTCTGAGTGGATAAAGGCCTTGGTCTGTGGTATAAGGAAAAAAGTCCAGAGATCAAATTGTTGGGGAAGGGGGTTATGCTTCTTTTCCACTGATAGTCCAGGAGGCTTTCCCTCTTGTATGCACAGTATAAAACATGTAGACCTGAATAGATCCAAAGGAAGCCCTTCATGTTAGAAGGGCTATTAAGCCTAATTCCTCAGAACTTTCCCACCAGACTTTGCCCTTTCTCTCCTAGGAACATGGACAAAGATCTCAAAGGTGACCTATTAAAAATATAAGACATTGGGGTCAGGGCGGGTAGGTGGTGCAATGAATAGAGCACTGGCCCTGGAGTCAGGAGGACCCGAGTTCAAATCCAGCCTCAGACACTTAACACAAAACTAGCCATGTGACCTTGGGCAAGTCAACCCCAATTGTCCTACTTGCCCTCCTCCAGCCAAAAGAAAAAAAAAGGCCTGGGTAAATATTTATATCCCAGACTTCCCAGGTCCTTAAGGATGTTGCAGGGGTGGGGTGGGGGTCTCCCCTTGGTCCAGCTATCCAAGTTTGAATCACTCCGCATTCTGGGCCCTTGGAATACGCACATTGTTGATCATGAGATGCATGATTGTCTTTGGCATGAGGTCACGGATAGACTTATTGATAATCCTCACGTAGGAATCAACAAGGTTTCGGATGGTCTCCACCTGGCGTTCCAGTTGAGGGTCCATGGAGAAGGTATTTTCCTGGGCTCCATCCTCATTCTCAGCCTGGTCCAGGGTCAAAAGAAAGCTGTGAATGCTTCTCAAAGCCAACTCCACCCTCTCACATGATGAGAGGAACTTAAATTCCACACAAGAGAACTGATTCTGTAGGACTTGTTTTGCTCTGCTTCCACAATGAACCTCTGCTCACATGGCAGTCCCTCGTGCCTAGCCTACCCCAAAGTTCCATCCTGATCCTCTTCCTCACCCAGCCCCAGATACTTAGACAAACACCAACCTGGTCTTTCTCAGGATAGACCCCAGCTCGGAGGAAAGAAGCTTTCCAACTATCTACATCCTCCTGGGAGTCACAGGCTAGCTCAATCTGCCGCAGGTCCTTATAGACATTCCTGTAGGAAGTAATGTACAAATAAGAGGTTTGCTGAGGTGCTGGCCCATTCATAGCCTCATCCTTCCACTTTACTTATGGCACCTGCCAAGGTGGTCCAGGGTCCAGCGACTGTGGCAAGTGATAATGTACAGGGTTCCTAACGGACACCAGAATTGACCCCCCCCCCAACCTCACCCTATATGAAAATAAGTATCTTTATTGCTATTCTGAAGGGATTAAAAAAGGTGTGTGTGTGTGTAAAACTGTTCCTTTAAAAAAAAAGGCAGTCAATGAAGAAAATAGAACCGGGAGAACATTATACACTGTGACTACAACCATGTAGTTAAAGATAACAATAGTAACACATTTATATCATAATACACAGTACAAGTCAAAAGGAGATGTGAAACTATGATATGGATACTGTGTAAAACAAAAGAAATCCATCTTGCAGGGGTGGAGTCAAAGAACGGTAAGTGATGGCAGTCAGACACTGCTGCAGTCAATTCTAATCTGCTGCTGCTGGTCTGTTTGTTCCTATTTTTTAATATGCTGTTCATACATAGGAATACCTACATTTGTCAACTTGAATCAAAACGTAGCATAAAAAAAATAAAAGTAATCTTTAGCTTGCTAGAAGCCTGTTAAAGCCTTTGATAATGGCATCAATGTAGAGCAAATTAATAAAACAACTGTAAAACTTCTGATGGGAAAAAGAACTATCTTAGGGCTTCCATGAAGGCTGGCATATTAACACCCATGATGTCTTCCTAGGCTGAGGAAGCACAGGGAACTTGAAAGGGCAAAGTTCAGTACTCATCTGTTTTCTTTCTCACACCTTGGAAAGTTTGGGGGCGGGGGCGGCGGCAGGGGAAGAAGTTGCCTTTGCCAACACCATTACTCTCATACAGTGACATAGTAATAGAACTCTACTGCCTCAAACCTTCTGAACAAGCCAAGAAAGATTCAGTCCCCTGGGGAGGGGTGGAGAAAGAAACACAATGTTCACTAGTTTTCAGCTGTTATCAAGGTATGAAAGTGAATTTTCAAAATCTTGCTCTAAATTGTGTCATTCTATGAGTAGTAAAACGGTAACGTTTAATTTAAATTGATAAATTAAAAATTAGCCCGTTTTGAGGTTGGTTAAGATACAAACACCACACTCTAAGAGGCATAAGAAAAGGGAACTCTATGGGGCGGCTAGGTGGCGCAGTGAATAGAGCGCCAGCCCTGGAATCAGAGGAGCCGGCCTCTGACACTTGATCCATACAAACAAAAACCTAGCCATGTAACCTTGGGCAAGTTACTTAACCCCAATTGCCCTAAAGGGGCGGCTAGGTGGCGCAGAGAGTAAGAGTGCCGGCCTTGGAGTTGGGATGACCCGAGATCAGATCCGGCCTCAGAAAATGAGCACCCACGCATAAATAATAATGACTAGCCGTGTAACCTTGAGCAAGTTACTTAACCCCAATTGCTTAAAAAAAAAAAAAAAAAAAAAGGGAACTCTAGTGCCCGAAGTTCTGAAAAGGGCCATCCATGGCACAATGCAGAGCTCTGAGCTCAGGTGAGGCCAGCCAGACCGGCCACGCCACACGGGGTGGGGGGGGCGGCACTGCACACCAGGACGTCCTCACCTCTGCTCTGTGTTGAAGATAGCAAAGATGTGCTTGGTGGACATGAAGCCCTTCTCCACGTCTCGAATCTTGAGATTATCCAATGGCAGCATGTACTTCTTCTCTTTTTCCTAAAATGGACAGGAGGTTAAAAAACACTAACACAAATGACTGCGTCAAGCAGGGTCACAATCTACAGCTTCAGAAAATGCTGCCATTTTCATTTAGATTACGTGACTTGCCTAATGCTCCACTGCCACCACCAATACTGCATGTTGCTCTAAGAGAAAGACCCTGAGCCCTACTGTGCCTCAAGCCTTGTCCACCCAGGGTCCAGGAGCTTGTCAAGGTTCCATTAAAGTAGGGACAGTTCTAGTTTTATATCCCCGTGTCCTACCCATGGTGCCTTGTCACAAGTGTTTAATAAGAACTGGTTGCCAAATCGCTAGCTTCTCTGATACCTGCAGGAAACACCGATTCAATTAGCTGGCTGGCAGTTTCTGGACCACAAATAAGACAACTCAGAAGCAAAAGATTCTATAGGTTCTGGACTCCTGTGTAGAGCAGGAGCCATCATACCCTGCTTATCCCTGTGGTCCTCAAAGCACCAAGTATACAGAAGACCTGGCACACAGAAGGTGCTCAGTAATTGTTCAGATGACAGGTAAAGTAGAGGCCAATTCTCTAGCTTCCAGATCCACACTTAAGCAAGTCTTGAGTTTGCTAGAGCTCCTGCTGACAGATATGTGCAAGGAAGAAGGAAGCCAGAGAGCAGAATGGATCATGTGTGCCTCCCAAACCAAACTTTAAGAATGGTGGGGAAAAGGGAACCCCAAAGAAATTGAGATGGAAAAGACATGTGGTCTTTTGGTGAGCCAAGGGTTCAGTCATGCCAGCTGGCCAGTTTGAACACTGACATATGAGGAGAGCTGGAGGGCAACAATATATGTGATAGGCCTAGCAGAGATGTTCTACCGTGAACCATTTTCTAGCCCAGGTTTTCTGTCATGGGCAGATGGATAAATGGGCAAGGCTAAAGATGGCTCTTGGAAGATCTTGCAAGGTTCCTAGGCAAGCCCACTGGAAGGGCTCTGCCACAGCCTTTCACTTCAGGAGAGTACAGACATGGCTCCCCTATTCTTAGTACTGCCCGTTTGCCTGCCTCCCCCAAAGCAGCAGAAAGCTCTGTGGCTGGTGTGGATGAGCACAAGTCTGCTGCTTTTGGAGGGGCCACCCTCCTGAGTCATGGGTTATAGGAGCCGCAGTGAAATGCAACATCTGGAATTGTTTATAACTATGTTCCACCCAGAAAATATCTCCAGATGCTACAGGCACACACTCACCCCACACCCCCACCCCATGTCCCAAAAGTGACGTCCTCCTTTGTACAGAGGCCATGAACCTAAACCCTCCCTCTCCCACCCCCACCCGCCTGCCTTAGGATTTCCTGAAAAACCACAACTTTCTCCAGACTTGGTCCTGCTGAAGACTTGCCACGTCAGAAGAGACAAAGCAGATTCTTTGAGGGAACAGCAGTTTTCCTCTCCTTGTAAAATAGAACACATCCCTTCTCAAAAGGAATGGCTTCAAAGGGGAGGAGTAGAAGAATCCCCTCAAATTCCAGCCCCACCAGCCCAGTGTTCAGACTACCTGTCCAGGAGATTGCAAATGTGTACAGTAGTCTGCACATTGGTTAGGCTGGGCTTGGAAAAGCATCGATTCAGGAGCCAGGACCCCTGCCTCACAGCAAAGGGGAGGCCAAGGCAATATCACCTCCAGGTAAGTTTTTCAAGATTTGTATTTTCCTCCCTATATGCCATACACAAAGTACAGGCCTAATAAATGCTTGCTGAATTGAAATCGCCCAGTCCATATAAGCCACGGAGTAAAAGGAAAGGCTTAGGAGTAAAATGGGCTTTGTGCAAGGGAAAGAGGGCCTGGAGGTGAGTTCGAGAGGAAAAAGCCCAAAAGCCTGTGGGGCTCCTTTAGGAGTTCAGACCTGAACATGCCTTTTGTGTTATTTAAAATTTTTATTTTTAAAGAAATATTTGTATTTCTCTTTATTAAGTTAACAAAATAAATGTATCTCAACTGTTCTTTGTTCCTTCTTCTCCTTCTTTCCAGAAAGGCTTATAACTGGTTCTGAGGGACATGGGTAAGAAGGCACTGGAGGTCTGCCATGTCTAACGGACATATGTTAAGAGAAAGGCTCTACATTAGCAGAGCAGACCTGCTTTTTGAGAAACAATGTTTTATTTCCCCTTCCTCACCTCTAGGATTACTGCTGGCTTTGTGTCTGTAGAACACAGAGCCTTATTCACAGTGCCTGCTGGTTCTCATTACTCAACAGCAAAGGGCCAGACAGTGCTCCCACTGAGAGCTCTGCCAACAGGAAACTGCTGGCGGGGGACAGGCAAGGTTTATGGGGCGAGCTGGGGAATGTTGTTCCCTAGCTCTCATCTTAGTATAACTGGAATGCCAAAGCTGGCAAGATCAGTTTGTCTCCCCTCTCCAGTTAGGAAAAAGACCTCATTTCTAGGTTTACTAAGAGAAGGGTGAACTCAAAAATATGTATAACACTTAATTCAAGATCAAACTAACATCTACTGTACATTACTATCCTACTTGACTAGCCATTCCAAGTTTGCAAAGGGAATCCAATAATGTTATTCATACTAGAGCCCATCTAACCTCAATGAATTTGCTGATTTGTCTGTGTTCTCACCAAGATGGAAGCTTGGAAACCATCAGAATGTATTTGCTCAAGAGCTGACGCACCACAAAGCAGACCAGCTTCTAGACTGTGGGGGTGGAAAGTTAAAAAAAAAAAAAAGGCAAAAGCATTTTCCAAGGCACTTGGAGGAGTGGTTCAGAGCCATAATGTGTCCCTGAGGAGTCTGCAGCTTGGAAAAGATGAAGGGAGCAGGATCTGAAAGGAAGCAGCCTGGTGTCTGCCTAAATCCTTCCTCTGCATTACTTGGTCTAGGGGAGAATGCCCCTTTGCTACCCATTTTGCTCTAAAATCAATTCAGAGGGGCTGTGGTAGAAGGCAAAAGAGACTGAAAAGAGGATCTATTTGAAGATATCTAGGTCTGGCCAATCAGGAAGCTGCTCCTTCCCTATTTCTCGGCAGCTTTAGCCCTATATTCCATCTCCCTCAGATGCTTCTACTCTGCCTCACTAAACACACACATACACACACAGCCCGACATTCGTGAAGCAAGTACATACAACTGCATTTGAACAGGAGCTAATTTCAGTCTATGAAACAGATACATGGACATACACCATGAGGTTTTGCAGATCCTTCTCAACTTAGGTAGAAAAGGATGTCCTTTAGGGGAGAGATACAACAAAAGACAACATATTCCTGCTCATAAATGAAGGGTCCCTTGGGATGTCATACCCAGTCCCCTGATCCCTGGAGATCAACAAAAGAGAGAAAAAACTGGAGGTAAGGAACTGGGGGGTGGGGGAGGGGAAGGGGACTCCAGGGTCAAAGGGAGGTTGAAAGGGCTCCATCTCTCAGTGTAGACAGAAGCCAAGCTTACTGTGGCCTAGGCCAGGAGGCATCACAGGGAAACTGTGGGAAGCCAGTAGTCAAGGCTTTCTTTTTTCAAATGAAGGATTCAGGTCAGGCCAGGGCCTACAACTAATGTATACATCTCCAAAGGTCCCTGCATAGAACTTCTTTCTAGATTACCATCATCATAAAATTTCTCTTTTGCAGGACTATGGAGAAACCAGTTAGGACTGCCTTACATTTCCAAGGAACCTGGAAGTCTTTGATCCTAAAAAGCATTTGGGATCAGAGTTAAAGACACTGAAGAATGTGAAGATGGAATACCAATCACAACCAGAAGTCTAAATTAGCTGTGAGGATGGAACAGAGAAAGAGGGAGGGGCTTGGTCCCTGGGGGACCAAGAGATGGTAGAAGTCATCCCTCTGGCACAAGTGAGACAAGTGAGTCAGTGGGAAGACCTTGCAGAGACAATCAAGGTTATTCCTGGACTTCGATTGTTACTAACCAATCTGTATAGGTAATTTTAAAGGACTGCTCCTAAGAATTCTGTAAATAGTGCCTGAGCAGCTTTTTCTGGATCTCTTGACTTACTGGTGGGGAGGGAGGTATGTCAGTTTCCTCATTTAAGAAGTTCAAAGTTCTTCAGGATGACCTGGCTCTGACCTCACTGCTCATCTAGTAAAGCCAAGATTACAATGATCAAATATTGGAAGTAACAGAGGTCATCCTACCCTGCCCCGAATTTTATAAGAGGAAACATTCTCAGAGAGGCTAATTAATTTGCCCAAAGTCACACAGAGAGAGTGAAGAGCAGAGCTTGGAATTCAATCCAAGCCCAACTAACTCCAAATTCAGGGTTTCCCACTCACTCCATCACGGCTGCTTCTATGTTCTCTAGGCTTGGTTCTAAGAAAAAGCAGAAATGAATTCTCTAGTATTCTCCTATTACAACCTGAAGTGCTCAGGGTCACAAGGATGGGAAACCAAGACTCGATTTAATGCAATAATCATCGATCTAGTATTTACTCTGTATAAGGCAGTAACCATGCTTGGTAGTAGGGATAAAAAAAAAAACCCAAAATGGGCCTTGCCCACAAGGAATTTGCCTGCTACTGAGAAGATATAACATGTATACAAAGTTTACATGTGAATAAAAATTTGTCTCTGAGGCAGCTGGTGGTACAATGCTGAGAACACTGGCTCTGGAGCCATAATGCCAATTTGTGGGGGGGAAAAGGGAAGTCATAGGCCCAAGGACATTCACAACTCTATAGTAATAACAAATCTACTAATGTAGATCCCTAATCTACTTTATGAAACCTACCCAACCCTGGTCTCTCAAGTCTTCATTCTATACATACTCACTGGGAAAGAGATGAGAGCCTAAAGGAAGGGAATGGATAAATATTATACACTGGGGTGGACATCTAAAGGGTAAAGATGATGGCTGGTGTCTGGCAATATCTGACATAGCTTCCAGGCCATATATAGGCCAAATAGTCCAAATGGTCTTCACCAGATTGGCTTCCTACTTGCCTGATGCATTTTAGTCTCTTGGACTACAACTAAAATGTGATGCTTACTCTGCATAGCTTGAGCCCTTACATCCTCAATGTTCTCATCATCCCTGACAACAGGCTGTGGCCATAATTTCCACTGAGATGTATGACTTACACATTACCTGCTTCCCAAAAGTAATTGGATGGCAAATCAGTTGGCCAGCCCAGTCTGTCTCCTTCTAATTAGTTCACATCAGGGTAGTGTCTTTTTCCAGATTAAGCAGTCAGGTTTCCTGGATACTCACCTCCTCATCTTTGTACCACGACAAAGACTCTGCAGTGAGCACAAACCAATACTCCTTGGAACCACCTTTCATCAGGCTGATATTATTGATGGTCAACCAGCCCTTTCGAATCACCTGGAGGAGAAAGCATGGATCAGTATGAAACATGGGTCTTGATGAAGGGGTGTGACCTGGCCAATTGCCCTACTAGGACACACCAAGTTAAGAGAGACCAAACCCAAACAGAGCAGATTTTTAAAATGACTGGCAAACTGCCAGCAGAGTAGCAATCTAGCCCCTTCAAAGGCTGGGTCAAAACCTCACACCTCTGGGGCCTTCTCAGAAATCCAAACCTTTCTTGCCCAAACCACGCTCCTCATCCAAGCGAAAATGGGAATGGAGGGAAGTGGACAGCTCCAGGGCTTTAGGATGCACATCAGAGTTCACTAAGGTCAAATACTACCTATCAGGTAGGTGTAAAGGAGAGCCAGTGATTCAGCCCATGGCTTAACCTGTTCCAGGACAGCCACCAAGGGAAGAAATCCAATCTAGTCTGACTAATGGGCCATGCCGATGCTCCTCTGCATGGCCGACCCTGGAGGAACCACTTGGTGAAGTACATAGCACAATGAAATCCTGTCCTGAGCTTGTACAGGTCGTTAAGGACAGAACAATGAGTTGGAAAGTTCTGAAATTGCTTAGTTCAACATTCATTGTTCCAGGACAACTAGCAAACTCACTCAAAAATACTTCTGTCAAACAGCTGACATGAAAACTGACAGCCACCAAGCTTCCCTGCCCAGTATGTTTACAATGATAGAGTAGAATAGCAGTTTCTTTTAGAAGAGTGGCACAGGCCTCTCTCTGGCTCCCCTCCCCAGACCCCACCTTGACAAGGTCACACTGTGTGCCTGCTTGTGGCACTCACCTGGCAGCCGAGTTAGCCCCCATGGAGGTACTAGGCTGTACCCACTGGGAGGTGAGAAGGGAGGAGACATGCATGGGAGACCAGGGCCTGGGGGAAAGCACCTTAACATTCCAAGCTGGGGACACAAGGGGGGAGGAGGGCGCAACATGAAGCGAACAGAGACTAGAACAGGACCTGAATAGATCTGGACACAGTCATAGACTGGAGCTGATCTGCACCAGCAAGGACAGCAGGACACAAGTAAGTGCTGACCCTGCCAAGGCACTTATGGGGCAGAGCTGCGGGTACTGGAAGCCAGGGAAAACATTAAGAGATCCATGTGGATTTCAGGTCCAGCAATAGGGACTTTCCACAGGGATCTTTCTCTTTTTTGCCAAAGAACCAAATCCTAGGCCAAGCTCATCAACCATTTCACTATCTTGCCAAAATGCTTTCACCAAGACATCACCAAACCAGTGGGCATGGTGTCATTCATCTCCCTTATAGACTGGCCTGGCCTTCCCATACCCCTCCAACCAAGTAGTAGATGGAAGGAATCACTAGCCTAGGTCCTAGAGAAACTGAGAGAGACATATATTCTTCTTTCTCTGTACCAAGGGGTCAATCAATGTAACATACAGTCAACTGCTTTGGTGACTTCCCTAGGACCCGAGCCAGGGTTTAGGTCCTGGCACACAAGGGGAAACAAAGCTCTGTTAGCCATGCCATAAGGGACCTTAAAGAAGCCAAGACTCCCAGCCAGGAGCCCGAGTCCTCATCCCTGTTGGGAATTCAGGGGGAAGTGGGTCTAAGAGACAGCACCCAGACCTCCCCCTGCTGGTGGCAATACTGCTTCAGAGGCATGAAGTACTTTAGGACAAAATCATCTGATGCTTTGCTAGCATTTCATTATAAGAAACAGCACAGAAGCCCCGTGGCTGTGTTCTTTTTTTTTTTTTTTAAAGCAATTGGGGTTAAGTAACTTGCTCAAGGTTACACGGCTAGTCATTTGATTTATGCGTGGGTGCTCATTTTCTGAGGCCGGATCTGATCTCAGGTCATCCAAACTCCAAGGCCGGCACTCTTACTCACTGCGCCACCTAGCCGCCCCTTTAGGGCAATTGGGGTTAAGTAACTTGCCCAAGGTTACACGGCTAGGTTTTTTGTTTGTGCGGATTAGGTGTCGGAGGCCGGCTCCAAACTCAGGTCCTTCTGATTCCAGGGCCTGCGCTCTATTCACTGCGCCACCTAGCCGCCCCGGCTGTGTTCTTTTTTGTTAGCCCTATTGGTCCTTGAATGAGGTCAGTGCTTTGGCCATCCACTCCTACAGCATGAGTCAAACTTCATAGGTCCCATGGGAGCCTGTGCTAACTTCCTCCTTCCCCAGGGACTGTCAGACATAAGTAAGGCAGGAGATGATCAACATACTGACACGATTTCCTGCAAAAGCCTGGGAGAGCTGCAGGGCCAGATCAGGTTCAGAATGAGAAGTTGCTTACAGCAAGGGATCCCAGCCCAGAGATAACCTCTGAATTATATTCCCTCCATTCCCTGGAGGCGAGAGGAAGGAAGGCAAATGAGGAGGAAGCAAACTAGTCATTGGTCAGACATCAGTCCCAGCTAGGAGCTCCACAGTTTGTGGTCCATTCAGAAATGTGCATTCATAAGGTGTCAACTGTACCTATCTCTATTCCCCTCCCAGGGGTCATAGACAGCTTTGCCTGGGGAAGAAGAGACCTCTGAACCTATTCTGTCTGATTTCTATATATCCATTCATGTGGAGGAATAATTTGGAAATTTTCAAATAGGCAGTTATGCCCCCCAAATAAGAAATTCCAACACATTTATGGACTCATATACTTGGGCTTCAGAAACTTTTCTAAGAATTGAGAAGAGCACCCACAGTCACCCTATATAAGTGCCCTGTGGCCACTACTCTCAAGACAGAGGTTAGTAAAACACAGGAGTCAACAGGACAGCAAGTGGCACATTTCTCAATATCCAGGCTGGGATGGACTCATGGTCTTCAAAGAGGTGGGTAGTCCTGGTGAGAAATGTGGATGCCTGAGAGCTAAGGATATGAGAAACGCTGGATCTGCCTCTGGTAAAATCAGGTCCAGGCCTAGTTTAATACTCTGTTCTAGTGGAAACAACCAAATATTGCAGCTCTACTCATTCTACCCCAAATCTAACATGTTGGTGACATGCTGGAATACCCTATTTTTGCCCACACACCAACTGTGCCCGCAGGACTTCAGGATGCTGGACCAGGACCACAGCCAGATGTATTCCCTCTTACCAATCACAGACCAGAGCTTCCCATCCCACCCAGGGATTTTCAAGCTATCCAGGCAGCTGCCCATGGAGGAGACAACACTGAGTTAGAGACAAAAATCACTTGGCTGTACAAGCTATGGGTGACTGCAGGCTATTACATTTAGAAGATCTTAACTCTTATAGTGCACCTGCTGGAGAGAAGCAAGGAGCCCTGACCAATCAGACCGCAAAAAGCCAATCAAGAACTGAGTGAGTCATTTTCTTTGAGGTTGGATATGCAATTTGAGAGCATACAGTGGCTCTTCAGTTCATTTTAAAGCCAAATTAATATATGAAAATTCTGCAGATAATTCGATCTTGACAAGGGGAAGTAGGAAGCTGGAGATAGGACAGGAATAGCAGCAAAACCAGAATGCAGCTGTATAAGTGTCCCAGGGTCTAAGTACAGAGGAGACAGGCATGACAGGATCCTCTGGAAATTCAGGTCCAAGGTTGTAGCTTACTCAACCCAATGACTGAAAGCTGAAAGAGTCCGTTGTGCAGCTAGGAGACTAAGGAGAGTTGCCATGGGTCCATCTGGCTAGTGTGGAGGCCCCAAAGCCATGTCATAAAGGACAGAATGGCAATATGATATTTAACAAGGGAATGAGACATGGCATAGAAGCAAAAATTTTTGATTTTTTTGCCTTACCTGCAAAAAAGTGCCTTCAGGGGAGAGCTGGTCAACTGGTAGGGAGGGATAGGGGAATCAAGGAAAGGGGCCTAAATCCTGGAACACTCTTCCTGAATGCTGATTTTGTTCTTCCTGGCCTGGAATAGCCCAGCTCATACCAATCCTAGTACAACTGTCAGGGCTCAGCAGCTTCCCATCACCGCAAAGCAGCACACTTCCACATCCTATGCCTCCAAGCAGTGATGGAGACCTTGCTCAAGCAAAGCCAAAATACTCTGGGAAACAGAGATGAGAAGTATTTCCTTCTCCCCCAAAGACACAGGGTCTTGGGGAGTGGAAGGAAGCCTATTTAAACTGACAGGAAAATGGAAATCACCTAAAATCTGTGGTATAAAAGGGAAACTAGGAACTGGTGCTTTAAAGGGGGGAAAAAGTTGTACCAACAGTGGCCTGACTTTTTGCTGCTTAAGGAGAGACAGGGGAAGAAAGGACAAGGGACTGGTAGTGTAAAGCAGGCAAACCAGGACCAGAATCCTTTAAGGACAGTAGTTTTTCCTGCCTTGCCCTTCTTCCAGGACTATACTTCAGCTGTTTCCATTGTCTTGCTCAGTCAAAGAAGACTTCTCACCCTTGTTTGTGCACACTTGTTAGCCTCCCCATTGGGAAGAGAAAACACTGTTTCCAGAGCTCACCCCATCCATTATTAAGAGAGAAACTGGTACCTAGGGTTTTCAGAACTGAGTACACTTAGCAGGAAGGTCTGTGAGGCCCTGGCCAAAGAGGCTTGCAGGTCAGGATTACGCTGTCATCCTATCTAAAGGGCAGGGAAAACTGAAGATGTAGGAGCACGTGAGTTACAGCAAGTTGAAACAAACTAAGTACTATGGACGTGATCAACAGGAAGCCTCCTTAGAGACTTGATTCTGTTTTAATTACATGCTCCATTGCTTTTTCCTGCTTATATGAACATAAGAGCTCACCTTCAAGGCTTTGGGAAGGATTCCAAGAATGGGTCTAGGAGGCTGCTTGGAGGCAATGACCATCTAACTAAGATGAGTCTCACCAGGGAGTTGGCTTTTGTAAAGTATATGAAGGTATGGTACACACTGTCCCAAACGAAGCCAAGAAGCTATGCCAGCCATACTACTGGGATAAGGAAGGCAGGTCTGGGTATCAAACACGGCCTTGCATTTTTACAGTCTTCCACAGCTTTTCCAGACTCACTCACCGGAGTAACTTCCTTCCTTCTACAGAGACTACAAGCACCTTGAGGACAGAGCCAAGCTTGATACAACTTTGCATGCCCCATGCTATCACAGGGCTCCATAAATCTGTTGGACGAACTTGTACCTGGCCTGGGGCAGGACAGGCTCCTACCTTCAATGTACTAAGTGTACTCAGCCCCAAGTCAATGAAAACCCAGTTTCTTCAGGGTCACATTTTGAGAGCAGGTCTCCATCACTAGATCTGTCTAAAGTTCACTAATACACCATGTAGGTACTTACCAGGATCTCACCCTTTGGGATCACAAAGTTAGGGTTGTAGGGTAAATAAAGGAAAAGCAGAAAGAGGGGGGCAAGGTGATAGAGAAAGGGCAGGAAGCACAAAACAAATGGTAGAAAAGGAAGAGCAGAAAAACAGCAAAAGAAAAAAAAATTACATGCTATTAATTATATTCACAGTGTTAATGTTTAATTCATTATAATCTTTCAAACAAAAAAGCAATAACATATGTATTACCTAAAGCAAGCATAAAATTCATGCAAAGGTTACATTTTCCAATCCGGGGCTTGGTCATGCAAGCTAAATAGAGAGCAGTCCCCTTGGTCTCTCCCATGAGAGATGGGACCACTGCAAAGACTATGTGAAGGCAGGGTTTTTTTCCTAAAAAACATCAGGCCTCTAGGTCTAATTTCCCCGGGGAATGCTTTCTTTCCATTTCCCAAAGCCTGGGTTGGAATGCTAGTACAGCATTGCTTTCTTTATTCTCAGGACAGTTGATTCATCTCACAGAGAATGTGCCTCCTAAGGCAAAGAGAAAGTGGCTGTGGTAAGACAGCCTTGTAGTGACTACTGTCAGATTTAGATTCAACCACATGAAAATGTTTGAATAATGTCAAAACATGTAGAACTTAGGATCAAAAGGGTGGAGAATCATAATTAGACAGCAGCTCCTGATAAGAGGCATGTAAAACAGTAAGGGTTGAGGAAACCATTCACACCAAGCTGGTACCCCACCCTCCCACCCCGGGGAACCTAAGGCAGTTCTCCCCATCCTCCTCCTGCCCCAGAAACAAAAGCCAAAGGGACACAGGCATGCATGTGTACCTGGTTTGGAACGGCCCTTTTCTTGTTCAGCTGAGTGCTTCTCTGCTGGGCACTGAAACCAAAGCATAACACAAGGCTTATGCAGCTGGGCAGTGAGGGAGGAAGCCAGTGACCAGCTGCACAGAGAGAAGGTAAATCAACATTGGCTGAATGGAAATGGATCGAAAAGAGAAAAAACAGTTATAGGAACTGGAGACACTAGCATGAAAGTTTTAGCTCCTCCTCCCAGGAGAGCCACAGAAGGCTACAGACAAACACACTGAAGCAGCTCTAGCATTCTGAAAGCTGTGGCTGAGTTAGACGAATGTAAAAACCTACAAAACCAAGGGATTCTTAATCTGGGTCCATGACATTATAAAAATATACATTTTTTTTTTTGCTTTTTTTGGAGGACAATTGGGGTTAAGTAACTTGCCCAAGGTCACACGGCTAGGTTTTTTCTGTTTGTGTGTGTTAAGTGTCTGAGGCCGGATCTGAACTCAGATCCTTCTGACTCCAGGGCCTACACTCTACTCACTGCGCCACCTAAGCGCCCCAAAAATATACATTTTAAGAACTGTATTTCAGTGTAATTGGTTTTCCTTGCAATGTCATGTATTTTATTTCATTTGTTTAGAAATGTGATTTTGAGAGGCAATTCCAAGGCTTCTTCCTCAAACGACTCGTCAGAGGGTGCCAGGACACCCCAAAGGTGAGGAAGCCTGCTTTAACTAAATTCCTAGACAGTCATTTACTCCCTAAAGTGCTCAGAAAAAGCCTGTGCAAGTCTGATTCTACATCACTGGAAGCATGAGTAGACCAGCCCACAGCTTCAGCCTGAGGCCGAGCATCTTTCCAGATGCCCTCCTCTTGATGGGTTGAGCTGCCAAGCCCAGGGCCTGAGAAGCACAAGCCCCAGGCCGTCCCTTTTAAGATGATGACAGGACACCTTGACAGGAATTTCAGATGCCAGACCAGGATGGTCAGAGCATGGCTGTTACCAACAAAAGCTCCACCTACCTGAAATAGGAGAGTGATAGCTGTTTCAAGGTAAGGGAAGAAAAGTCATCAACTTCGTTTTCAGACTCAAATCAAGAGGGGAGGAGAGCTCAGCTCGAGGCCCTGCCTGAATGCCTGGCTCTGTTTGGAATGGCAAACTCAGAGGGGAGGGGCTGTGTCGATGTAACCACAGTGAGCAGAACTCACGCATCCTAACATCTGAGGTAGCCTGATAAACAGAAGTCTTGGATCACAGACTGCAAACCTATGCATAGTACTGATGATCAGGTTCCACAAAAGTAGGGGCTGGGGAACTTTTTTTTTTATTTCTTCAGTCTGAAAATCCGAGTCAGGGTTGGACTGGTTCCCTAAGCAAGTCCTACTGTTCTGGGACTTACCAACACCTTTGTCACAAACAACACTAGCCCACAGTCCCTCTTAACACACTACTGAAACAGCATACACAGCAGGCAGATACCCACCCTGTCACAAGCTGCTCAGTATAGTAACAGCTGGGGTTATTGGGAAGAAGGCCAAGGAATCCAGAGGAAAGAATGAAGTGATCAAAGGAAAAACAGGAGAGATGGTGAGAAGGAGGAACTGTGAATGAAGTGTGAGAAGCAGAAACAAAGTGAGGGAAAGAGCAGCAACCAAGACAGGAAAGACCCAGGGACACCAGGACAGACTCAGGAAGCCTCCCCAGGGGTTTGCTAATCCCAGCTGAGAGGACCAAGTCCACTCACATCCTGAATGACTGGGCACAGCAGGGGACCGAGTTCCCTGCGAGCCAACGCAGTTGTGGCTCACCGCCTCGGCCCAAGGTAGGGGAAGGTCTGGGGAAGCCATCACTCCCTTCTCCTTACCACCTACTGAGAAGACCCTTGGGCAGACCACAAAGACTTTTCCAAAGGCCACCTCCTTCTGACGTTTGAGAAAAGAAGAGGCTGTGCAGAGGAAACTACTGACTGCTCCTTAGCAGTAAAGCAACTGCACAGCCAACCTAAAGCAGGGTTTTCTTCAATTAAAAACAACTAAACTTTCTTAGGAAACTAAGCATGGGCTGCGTGGGCCCATTTAATAGGGAGGGGCTAATGAGGGCCCAGTGATATGCAAGGAGATCTACTCTTAGTTTCTTCTGATTCCTTGTATTTGACAGTCATCACTATCATTGTGGGTCTTACAGTACACACATGACTAAGGTAATTTTTTCTGTGCTAAGAGGGAATGCTTATGTTACTTCAATTAGGAGAAAGGGGAGAGAAGTGATGAATTTTGAAGTATTATCATTCATTGCTACATTCAGCTGAAACACGTCACTGTCTTAATCCACTGTCATTAGGGAAACTTGCCTAATTTTTGGATAACATCCTATTTAAAGCAAGATATGCAGAGAAACCTCATTTGCTTCTTTCAAAGCATCTCTAATAAAAGAATACCTCAAAACTCAGAACATGTCTTCTTCCACAAATTATCCCCACCCCCATCCATCTTCTGAGCCAGCATCACCTGGAGCCTTGATGCCCTCTAGGAGGGCCAGCTCTAAGACCAAAGCCCTATCCGGTGGCAGGGCTCCTAAATCCAAGAACTGCAGGCAGAATATACATACTTTGCAAAGCCAATGAAGTCCTCATGATTTGTGTTGATGTATGACAGCTCTATATCGATCAGAAGAAGGATCTGAAAAGATAAAGAGTATGTTTGCCTCTAAAAAAAAGAGCAAGCCCTACTATTTGGTCTATCTATCAAAAATCCAAACACACATCTACGGCACTTGAGCATACTGCCCAAGCCGACCAGTAGAGGGGGATCTATAACTATCTTCCAACTCAGGCAAAGGGCCAACAGGGCAGGCTTCATCTGCCTGGTACCTCCAGGCTCTCGGGCGCATCTTTACTTCACTGAATACACATGATAAGGGGCACCCTAGAGCTAGATACTGCCCTTGCACATTCAAAGTTCACGGACACAATCAATCACACAAAGTTCAGCCATTAAGGTAGCTGGGTCCTTAAGTTAGCAGTACCCAGTAAGTGTTTGCCCAACGAACACATTGTCAAAGACCCTTCAGACACACCTGGTCCTTTGTTCTCCCTTCTCTCTCCCTGATGTAAGTGGTGACAATTCTTTCTGTTTCTTCTCGTAACCTGGGATAGGAGCCAAGCTGTGGGGGAGGAAAGGGACATGTCAGATGGCTCTACATAGCACAAAACTCACAACAATTTACATGAAGAAAGCAGAAAGCCAGGGAGAGCCAAGAAGACATGAAAGGACTTCATTGATCCCCAATTTTGTCACCACAAACACTCATTAAAGAGACAAATATGGGCAGCTTGAGTTGGCAAGAGAATTAAAGAGATTAAAAAAATTTTTAAAAAAGAGAATCAAAGATGAAAAGATTTCATTCAAAGCAGGTGAAGTGTGTTTACCAGTCAAATGTCACGGATGTCCCCTCTCCCACCTCCACCCCCATGGCTGGATTACAGCATGAACTAATATACTAAGCAGCAATATGGCCAATGAGATGAACAGCCTTCCCCATGCCCTGAAGCTCTGGAGTCAAAGCCATTTCATGGGCATTTTGGTCTCCTGGGCAGTGGTTAGATAGCACCTATGTTACGTCTCAGCAGGACCTCCAAATTTATTTTTTGGGGACTGTCCATGGATGACAGATTAACAGTTGTGGCATGGGCCAGAAATAATGCCCAAACTTGTTTTCATTTTTGGAAAAAACATGAATCAAGCCCAAGGTATTAATTTCGGCAGGTCCTGTGGAGGCAGTATTTTCCAGATGCTCAGGGTAGACTAACAGATGGAAAAAAAATTTAGCCCATTACCTTCTCAGCACACTTTTTAATGACGGTGGCCAGCTCTGAGACCACCAGATCAACACACTTCAAACTCGGCTCTTTGAGCTTTACAATCTGTTTTTTCACAATGGCTTCAAAGGCCATGTCGGGGGTGAAGAGACCCGTCCTGCGTCATGCAGAGCACGAGAGGGAGGCAGAAAGACGAGACCCCAAAAGGCATTGCAGACCAAACACACACAGTAACAAAAAGACAGAGAGAGGGAAGAAAAGGAGAGAGGCAACCAGTTAGTAAGAGGCATAGTAAAAGCCTTGGCATTTGCCCTGGGAAGCTGCTTCGGAAGGAGAGCCATTTCAAGGGGCTTTTGGCTAGACTTGTCAACAGTGTAAGGTCATGGCTTTAGTCACCTTACACCCAATGCATTTGGTGTCCTGAATTTTTCAAAGACATGTTGTAGCCTCTGGAAATCTACTTCCAACCCTGCAGGGTTTGACTGAAGAAGCTTGGAAAGCAAATGCAGGCTTTTTAAAAATGACACAGATCAGGAACTGCAGCATAAGCAAAAATCTCCTGACTCTTAAAGACAGCCCCAGACTCCTATCCACACACACACACACACACACACACACACACACACACACACACACACACACACACACACACACACACACTTTCTCACGCACACACGCAACCCTGGGAAAGCATTTACAAGGCTCAGCTGAAGCAGGTCACTCTGGGAAGCAGGCACTGTCAGGGTGGGGGAGCAAGGCACTTCCTGCCAAGTGTAGGAACTGACTGTGCCAATCACACTGATTGCTGGTGATATACTTCAACTTCCCCCTGTTAGGGGAGCCAAGTTCCCTCTGCAGAGCACTGCCCCTGCCTAGAGGAGATCAGCAGGAGGCATGCTGCAGACAGGGGATCACTGGCAAAGCTGCCCTGGGTTAGGTGTGGCCATGCCAGGTCTGACAGGCCAGTTACCCACCATTCTGTCACTCATGGGGCTTCTTGGCACCTGAAATGTGCAGCAAAGGAAGCACACTGGCTTTGTAGCAGCAGATTCATGCAAAACATAGGACGGTGGGGTTATTTTTTTTTAAAGAAAAAAAAAAACCACGATGAGTGAAGGACTTGGGGTCTCAGACTCAAAAAGGGGGCACATTTCAATTTTCTGCTTCCCAGGGTGTAGCAAAGTAGCATTTTAAATCAGTCAAGACACATGCTATGTTGGGCATCAGGATCCCAGAGTAAGCTGCCCACTTGGCTGGCCAATGCCCGAGGCCTGCTGGGCATTCTTCCCATTCTACCTCCTGCTTCCCGCACTCACTTGAGAGTCTCTAGAAAGACCCTGGTGACTTCACTGAAGAGTGGGGGGAAGATGATAAACAATTTCAATGCAGTCTTACATTCCATAGTCCAGAGTCCCTTATCTGGCCTCTGGTTAGGAAGAAAACATCCTCTTGGAAGGAAAAGCAATGTGGGGAAAATGACCAGCCAGAGCAGGTAGGGCCCTGAGATCCTGATGCCACCCATCCCCCCATGGCTCCCTTTTCCACAACCCTCAGGGAGGGCTCAATACCTTACTGGTACACTGCCTAACTGTATTGATTAACTCCTGAATAACCAGGTCGACACATTTCAGACAAGGCTCTTTCAGCTTCACCACCTGCTTTTTCACAATGGCCTCGAATGCCAAGTCTGGGGTGAAGAGCCCCGTCCTATGCACGTCCAACCACAAGAGCAAGGGTGAGGGAAATAATCAAAGAAAAACAAAAAAACAATCAACAATATTAATGGCAACTATTTGGTTAACTGAAGAAATAGCAATAAATCACACATCTGAGTCATGGGCCCACTCCCATTAATTAGGAATTCCAAGTGTCAATAAGGCTCATTTTTTCAACAGAAGTCTACTCTTTCTTAGCAACATTTAGTGTGACCAGCATGAAATTCATCTCTCTCTCATGCTGGTTTGCATGAGATCTGGGCTCCTTCTTACCCCTTCAGACAATCCATACCCTCATATTCTTCTTTTTTAAAGATACCAGGGCAGGTGGCTGATATATAGCCTCATTCTGACTCATGTTGACCATAACAAGACTGGGGTGGGAGGTAGGGGTGGCATTTGTGGTCACAACTACGAATAGTGTAACAATTTATATCATGTCCTACTTAGAGGCCTCAGATTAGACAGATGTAAATTTTTGCCCTCAAGTGTCAAAATATTGAAGGGCAACTGACTTGTCCTGGGAGACACTAGGGAAGAACACACCAGACTGACTGCCTCTTTTCACCCCACCATCCAAGGCACTGGGCTCTGTCCCTGAGACTCAGTCCCTGGTCAACATGGTCTCCTCCCAACCTAGATATTAAAGGCTGGGAGCACAGGCATTCCAAAGGCCTGGCTGAGACAATAACATGTTGACAGAAGGAAGTGAACCCTCCTCCCCCACCCCTAATACTTGCCTGACTCCATGGATGTTTTTAATTGCATAGCTAATTTCTCGTCTCAAGTCTTTCTCGTCAAATTCCATCTAAAAAAACAAAATATACAGAGGTAGGTGTCTATAAAACCAGAGCAGTTCAACAAATTAAGGAAGTGAGTTATAACTGAGTATCTCCCTGATAATATATATCTTTATAAGATAGCCTCAAGTTGGTAGTAGGCTATTTGAATCCTACTAGCTCTGAAGAATGACTATACTTGCTTCGGCTCCCAAGCCGCAATATTTGATTCTCTTCAAAGACAAGCAGAGTCAATGTATGAGTTCATTTATGACTATGAAGGCATGCTTTTATCAGTTCAAAAAGCAAAGTGGACCCTTAGAGAGCAAGGCTAACTATACTTTGGCAGAAGATGAGGAGAAACATAGAATATGTCACCTTTACAAGTTCAAATGGAAACCTCTCATGGAAGATGCGGTTAATCCTTGCACCACCAGAAAGTTCCAATGTGTCCACCTGGTCTCCTGAGCCTTCAATTCTCTTTTCAAAGTCCACACCAAACTGTTGGACCATCCTAAAAATGGCAAGACCAAAGAAGATGTTTCAATATCTTAACATTGGTTCTGTAACTACAGATTAGCAAATAAGCTGCCTAAAGTTAAGGCAAACTATTCCCTCAATAAAGCAACTGATAATGCACACAATTTTTCTTTCAAAAAACCACAAAAGCTAATATTAATCCAGCACTCTGAACAGAGCTCTTGAAACAGTTTTAATTTAGAGGAATAAGAATCTAAATATACAGAAACAAAACAAAAGAGACAAGGAATGATATCACTGAAAAGCATATCCCTGTGACATAATTATGTTTAGAAACCAAATAGAAAATGGAGATGATTCAAATAATGTGAATAGTCAACAAACACAAGACCAGTTCTCCCAGGCCTACCAGAAAGACTAAAGCTTAACTAGCACCTCCCATCAATTACAAAGCCCAGACCTATTTTCCACTGTTTGCAATAGCATTATCAAGATGAAAAGGCATTTCCTTGGGACTAACAATTAGAAGAGATTCACAGTGGTGAGTCTACCAGCTTCTTGAAGCAAATTCCAAGTGTACAGGAAAAGCTGAGGACCTGTCTTAAAAGGTTCTCATTTTACCCTTCCCTAGAGGTACAAAAATCTAAGTGCCAAATGAGAGCTAACCACATAACCTCAGCTACCACTCCAAAACTCTCCAAACTAGGCAAGGTGAAGCAGTCGCTACACAACTGGGATTTAGAGGCCTCCGATGTGAAATTCTCCTTTTAAATGCTCAGAGCAATTCTGTGTCCCCCGCCCCCCCAAGCTTCCTCCTTGGCTGGAAACTTAGGTCAAACTCCTGTAGAGGCTGAGTAATGTGTTATGCCCCAAGGCAGGGGGCCAGAGTTTTTACTATGTGCCCCATCCTCTTTCCCAGGCTCAAGAAGCCAGTAACTAGCCTAGTACCAACACAGAAGGAAAGCAAGTTATCTGTTGCTGTTCAGTGGTTTTAGACGTGTCTGATTCTTTGTGACCCATTTGGGGTTTCCCTGGCAAAGAAAATGGAGTGGTTTGCCATTTTCTTCTTCAATTTTACAAATAAGATTGAGGCAAACAATGTTAAGTGACTTGCCCAGGGTCACATAGCTAGTTAGTATCTGAGGCCAGATTTGAACTTGAAGATGTGTCTTCCTGACTTCAGGCTTGGCACTCTTTCTACTGTGTCACCTAGAAGCCCAAATTGTCTTTAATCAAGGTAAAAAATGGAAGAAAGCTCTGTAGACAAAGAGAAGGACTCAACCCTGAGACGCCAGGTCATGCATCAGGCTAGTGAGTAAATGCACTTACTGCAGCAGGGCTTTGGTTTTCCGGGTGGGATCATCAGGTCGGAAGTTCTTGTATTCTTCCACTTCCTTCTCCAAGGACAATAGCTGACTCTGGAGCTTGCTACGCAGAGCAGGCAGAGACTCTCGGATGTGATTGGTCAGTTGCTACATTGAAAGGATCAGAGGTAAGACCAGCATCAGTCACCAACAGGATTAGAGGCTCTTCCTAAAGGTTACAAAGACTGCATAATGGTTTAAATTACTGCCCCAGGCATGCCAGTTAGATAGCCAAGCCAGAGCACATTTCAATGAAGAAAGAGCAAAGAGTCCTGCTACTTTGGATGGCAAGAGGAACCATTTAAAGCCATAAGACTTAGTAGGATTCTGGAATTCCCAATGCCCTAGGGCTCCCAAACTCCTGGCTAGCTCTTGCTGCAGCAATTCAAGGGACAGGCACTTCTTGGACCTAACAACCCTTCTAGAACTTCATGGTAACCAAAAAGTCTCTGAAATCACGTAATCTTGCTAACTCTTTCTGAAACCTTTCATCCCCCTTTCCACTTCTGTTCTTCTTTTTCTGAGCTGGAAGCCACTTCCATTGAATCTTTGCTCTCTTCCTTTCCCGTCTTCTCTGAGAAGCAGGACTGTTTCTGTTCTAATTCTAGCCTGTGCCAGTCCTGAAACCTGCTGCCCTCTCCATAACCCACATGACCACTTGCAGGTGCAAGTGCATACCCACCTACCCACTCACACACATAGACAGGAAGAACTCAGGGTTTCCAGAGCTACGGAACCAGCAATGTTCTTGACTTTCCGAACACTGGTAGACTGATATTAAGGAGATAACAGAACACCAACACTAACAAAAAGTCCAACTCTAAGGGAGAAGAGGTCAACATTCCCTCTAATTAGCTCTCAAGAAGTCTTACACTACCCTTCAAAGGGGTGAGGGAAAAACCTAAAACTCTCAAATAGTTATCTTATACCTGGTTCAAGGTCTTCTGTAAGTGGGGGGTGCCCATTCGGTCTGCTATGTGTCGATATGCTGGGTGAGAGAGGAAAAACTTCCTCTCAGCCCCAAGCGCTGCACGGATATCCTTCTTCCCATCAATGTCCTTTTGGCTCCGATTTACCACACCAATATAACCTGCAGAGAGATCACTTACTTGAGCCTATGGCACTTTTTAACCAATAAGGTAATTCAGAAGAGACTTAAACCTTTCATTCTGATGCTAAGAAGGTATACTTGAGGTTGGGGGAAACCTCTGCAGAAGGATTTCAACTGGGGTGGCTAGGTGTCTCAGTGAATAGAGAACTGGCCCTGGAGTCAGGAGGACCTGAGTTCAAATCTGACCTCAGACACTTAACACTTACTAGCTGTGTGACCTTGGGCAAGTCACAACCCCAATTGCTCTACCTTCCCCCTTCCAAAAAACAAAAAATAAAAAATAAAAACAACTAACCCTACCAAAAAAAAAAAAAAAGGATGTCAACTAAATCCTATTTACTGCATATGACTCAACTTCTGAGATTTCTGAAGGAACTTTTAAAAAATAATCTACCTATCATATGTATCCTAGATTCAGTCATATGTATACTCCCTAGCTCGTTATAGATATCCTGAATCCCTCATTAGCTTGGCATATACATATACTGCCAATATCCATCTTGTCAAACACGACATTGATGGATGACAGCTTGGTCATCCCTGACCGATAGCTGACTTAGTGACGCTTCAAGCCTAAAACCACACCTCCATGCAGCCCCCCTTGGGCTATTTCCCAGTGAATTCTGGGCAATATGCCTACGTAGTAGAGATTAAAAGTGCATATATCTTTCAGAACTGACCATTCCTTAACTCCCTAATCCTACCCTGACTCACTTAGTTAGCATATTTGGCACAGATATCACTATAATTTACCCTATATAAACTTTAATTGTACCCCTTTAAGGTTGGAGGTCCCTTAAGAACTCTTGCCCGCCGTATAGCATTAACAAGAAATCTTTGCCACCTTGATTTAGAGAATGCTTGAGTCCATGAATTCATTCCTGACTGCTTTCCAGGGACTCTGGTTATTGTGGTTCCTGGACTACCTGAACTCCCTTCCCTGACCTCTGCATCAATGACTTCCCTCTAGGGGACTTAGACTCTAGTTCAGTGCTCTTTCCACACCACCATGCTATATCCATTTATCTGGTAGCTGCAAGGATACAGAGGGGAACAACATGTCTATGGCTGACAAATGTGGGGGGGAGGAAGAAAGCACTGACAAAAACCCAGGAAGGTGCTGCTCACTGCCCAGCATTTCTCTCCATCTTGGCTCTCAAACACACTAAGTAAGCTGTTTATCACTAGAGCTCCGAAGGATCTGGGATCATAGTCATACCTCTTCTCAATGGGAGCAACTTGTTCTCAAGCACATCTCTGGCATCTGTGCCTTCATCCATTAGGTCAAGCTTGGTTATAACACCAATTGTCCGTAAGCCTGAAAAAGTCACAAAGATAGACACATAAAAGAACATCCTAGGGGAATCAGCAGTTAGAGTCTCCACTGGGACAATATGGAGAAACTTGCAGAATGCCTACCTTACCTAGCAAGGATCTGCAAAGCAGGGACATAACCTATGACTTTAATGTCATGATTCTAAGGCTACTGGCAGAGGCCTTAATCTAAAATACTCTGTAGTGGGGCAGCTAGGTGGTGCAGTGAATAGAATACCAGACCTGGAGTCAGAAGGACCTGAGTTCAAATCCAGCCTCAGACACTTGACACACTTACTAGCTGTGTGACTTTGGGCAAGTCCCAAAGTCCCCGATTGCCCTCCAAAAAGTAAAAAAAAACAAAACAATACCAAAAAACAACTCTTTAGGAGACACATCACTGTTACCAGAGTCAATATTTGCCTCACTGCTCTCAATTCATGACTATGCATTAGTCAGAATCTCACCTCTTTCTCCCTCCTGAAGCCTTGGTGTTAATCTCGTACTGAAACAAGGAAATCCTCCAGTAACAACGTATCTCACCTGCTAATTACCCATTGTACCCAGTCATCTGCTGGATAGCTATTAAGTTAATGTAGAACAGATGCTGAGAGATTCACCAAGGCACAGGTATAGAAATAGCAGTTAAGCTGTTAAACTCTGACTGTGTGCTTCAAATTACTGTATAGGCTTATTCCTGAAGAGGGTCTTTGTATCGATTATCAATAATCAGGTTAAAATCCAAATCTCAAGTCTTTTTCCAGAAGTTCAACCTGGCCCAATGATCCTTCCCTAGCTATTTCAGAGAATGATGGAAAATCCAGGGATTTAGAACCAATTTCATCCAATGAGAGAATCGCTCAGCACTGTGCCTGGCACCTAACAGGCTCTATATCAATGTTTGTTCCTTTCCCCCTTCCCTTCTAAGTTCACAGCTATTTCTGGCTGGTACCCGAGTTCTAGGACTTACCCTGAGGATCCACTTCCTTGGCCATCTTGAGGGCATCTGAATTTGCTAGATCCATGTTGGCTGGTGTGACTGCAAGAATCAAGCTGCTCTCTTTGCTAATGAATTGCAGAATCATGTCCCTGATCTGGTACTCAATATCCATAGGCTGATCACCAACAGGTACCTTGGTGATGCCGGGAAGGTCAATTAACGTTAAATTCAACACTAGAAGGAAAAACCAAAGTGGAAGGAAAATTAGCCTCAAAGCCTGGGAAAGATAAAATCAACAGCTCACCAACAATTCACCTGGTGACTTGTCTGATGATATCTGCACACCGCTCACAATTCCTGGAATGAGGCTTACATCCTGCCCTCAGGGTCTTACCAACTATCCATTTACACTCTCATTGGCTAATCAATTAATCTGATTTTAAAAACATTTATTGTGCTATATGTTCCAAAAGAATAAGGGTAAAAAAAATATAGGGGCAGCTGAAGAGAGAAGCTAAAGGTCACTGCTATCTGGTCTTGGTGTCTTCAAGACTCATCACCCTAAAAATATTAATGTCAATAATAATTAATTAATGTCAAATAATAATTAATTAAAAATAAAATGTCAACTTCTAATATTCACAATGAACAAATAATTATGTCATATGTCTCTTACCATGCGGTGAATAGACTCGCAAGTTAATGGGGATAGGAGAAATGCCTTTATTGGTCCCCGTGACCCTGTCAGTCTCTGCTTCAATCTCTTGGCGAACTTCATCAAAGTCCGTAAACTTCTTGGACTTACAGTGCAAAAATTCTGCATATTCTGGAGAAGGAAATGAGCATCACTAGGTTAGAGAGCAGCAGCAGCAATGTCTATTTCTGACCTGTTTCTTTAGGCTAAAGCCTAAGGAGCCAACATCCCAACCCCCAAGCCAACTTCAGTGTATCACCAGCAGTGATGGGCAAGGAGGCATAGGAAAGAGAATAAATGATTTTGTGCAAGAGGCCAACCTCGTAATTAAAGCATCAAACCCACTGGCCTGTAAACACTTATAACGGAAGACAAAGACCAGGCCTGACACCAGGCTTGGTTATAAAGTGCTCCTGAATTATTTCATTTGGCCCCTATAGCAATCCTGGGTGGTAAGAAAGGTGGGTACCACCTCCCCTTTTATAGATAAGGAAATTCAGGTTCAGAGATAACTTGATTACTCACAATCACATAATAGTTAACCCTGCCTCATTAGCTACCTGTTCTCTACAATGTCAGGCATATAAACACACTCTACCTGGGTTGTTGTCTCTTGTGGGAGACACTGTACTAGCCCCCTTTGCCTTCAAGTAATATTACAGGCAGCATGAGGCAGTGAAAAGAGCACTGATTTATAGGAAGAGGAGGGCACAGCTTCAAATCTTTGCTCTGCTGCTTCCTCTTGGGCTGACATCCATCCTTTCCTCTCTGAGTCTCAGTTTCCTCACATGTAAAATAAGGGCATTTAATCAGATGGTTTCTTGGAGTCCTTAGAGTGTTTAATCCTCTAGGTCTACAGATCTTCTGGGACAGAACTCTCCAGTTCCCTTGAAAAACTCAAGCAGGGGCCGCTAGGTGGCGCAGTGAATAGAGCGCTGGCCCTGGAGTCAGAAGGACCTGAGTTCGGATCCGGCCTCAGACACTTAATCCACACAAACAAAAACCTAGCCGTGTAACCTTGGGCAAGTTACTTAACCCCAATTGCTTTAAAAAAAAAAAAGAAAAAAAGAAAAACTCAAGCATAATCTAGCAACAACATGCATATGTACACATGCTACATTCCAGCCCAACTGGATCCCTAACTGTTCCCCTTAAATATCCTCCACCTCTCTTCAAGTGCTTCCTTGCCTCTAAGCCTGGATGCAGGGCGTTCCCTATTCCTGATATGTCCCCTGAGGGCAGAAGTCTTTACTTTCCTTCAAGGCTCAGTGCAGAGGCCACTCTGCATTCTCCCAACTAGGAGGTCACTTTTTCCTAGAGCATTTTGTAAGAATTTCTCCTTCGCCCACTACTGCACGTGACTTAAAATTTTACCTAGTTGTATACATGCCACATCCCCTAGAACACTAGACTGTAAGTTTCATGATGGCAAGGACAGTATTTTTTGCATCTCTGTACGGCAAGCATAGTGTCTAACATACAATGATCACTTAGTAACTTTATTGAATTTGAGTAAATTTGTATTGGGAAGAAAATTAACTACAAAGACAAGCCTTTTACATGTGAACACCTCAACAACTGCTTTTGAAAACCAGAAGCCTCACCAACCATTGGGTATCACCACATAGACATCTCAGGATCAGACAGGTGACCCTGAAATGCCAATCATTTGCTTCTGTTGAGATGTCAAAATAAATTAACACTGGCCTCAATTTAATCTCTCTTCCCCTTTCCAGGGGAATATGAGGAAATATTTGGGCTTCATTTCCTCCAGGAACCGCTGGAGAAAACCCTTTACAAACTTGTATTCTTCTTGTTGCCAAATCCCCAATAGCACCTCCATAAGTAGAGGTATAAGCACTTTTTAGAAGTAGAAACCAAATAAATGACTGAAGAAAGAACTTGGTATTGAGGAAGGGAACTGACTGAAGAATTGGAAGATGGGATTATGAGAATATATATGTTCAGGGATCACAATGGACTCGTAAGTGTAGGAGTTAACCATTGCTTTCCTCTGCCTTGACCAAAAAGCAGCCCTAATCCTACAAGGCCCTTGAATAGACACACCTGGAAGAAATGCCAGATTTAGGCAGTGGCCAGGGTAATTTTTCACTCAGAAATACTTTGAGCCATTTCTAACAACCCAGAAGAGAGCTTCCAAATCTCTGGATATGGATTATGTATGGTGTGGCAGCCATGCTTAGGGAGAAAAGATGAAATATCAGCCAAATATGTGACCTTTTCATAGGGTTTCAATTTGCAAGCTCAAAAGGAAAAAATAACTAAAATTCAAAGGGTAATGTTGTATGGATCCCCCACAAAGTTTCTGAGGAGCCCATATTTCCTACAGTGAGACCACTAAAGACCCCCATCTGGCAGGTGATGTGTCTTCAAATTCATTTTTTGTTTTTCTTTTTCCAAATTCAGTCCATTATAGCTGATCTACAGGGTGCCCTGCCCCTGAAGTCTGGACACATAGGAAATCTTATTAACTGTGCATATTTTCAAGAAATGAATGAAATTTTCAACAACATTTTATTTAATCAGCATAAATGAGATTTCACAGGAAGACATAGGAGACACACAGGAAATATTAATTAAATTAATCTCATTAATATGGAAAATAGTCCCCAATGGCTAATGAAAGCTTTTATTCCATGTGAAATTTTCATGGTTAAAATTTATACTAATTAAATAAAATGCTAAAAATTTCATTCATTTCATTTCTTGAAAACATGCATAGTTAATGAGATTTCCTATGTGTCCAAACTTTAGGGACACCCTGTACCACTGTGTGATAACCCAGAGCCCTAAGTTCCAGGGCTATTCCTCCCAACAGCACACTGTCCTCTCTGTTTGTTAAACAGAATAATGATAATGATGAGCCACTATCTGAAAGCTACTGCTCATTTACAAAGGGGCATTAGAGCGTAAGACTGGGCAGCATCCTGCCTCTGAGAATGCTTGTCCCTACCCAGAGCAAGGTAAACACAAGTAATGGAATACTAAAGACTATATTCAAATAGAGATTATTACAAAGACAGTGTGTTTAATACACGTACCAGATACGTGTATGTTGTAAAATTCTCTACAATTACATACACACAGAGGTACTGTCTTGTAATATTCTCTACTTGACTATCTTCCCAATAACATAACCTGGCATAAGGCTGAGTATGGAGTAGATGGCATGACATTTGCTGGTACAGCCCATTGTGCTCAATAAGTGTTAATTTGTACTAGCTCAGTGACAAGTGCCTTGTCCTAATGGCTGGAGATGATAAACACAGCAGTCCACATTGACAATATAGAGAGGCATGCAAGCCTTACACAGCATCAGGGACAACCATTTGAGTAAACTGATGCCCAGCAGGTTGCCAGGGGGTTCCAAATAGAAGGAGCCCAGTGTAATTGCTTAAGAGCCCTTTTCAGTTGGAAGCAAAGAAAAACAAAGGTACATGAAGGGTCTAGTCACTGACATGAACAGAGCAGAACCCCCATCTTATAGAGGCAAACAAACATTCGCTCTCCTTAAGAGAGCCCTTTCATAGGCCCTAGGCCCAGGATAAGATGGAGCACTGTGTCTGCCTCACACGGCAGTGGATGAATCTTCACCTGATTTAGTACCAGCCCAGAAACCCTGAACTTTTATTAACCTTGTAGAGCCTGGGTCTGGCTCCCATTTCTTCTTTCCCCTCTCCACCCCCTCATTCCAGAAGCTGAAAAACTTTCCTAGGTGTAACATGAGATACAAAACATATAAAAAGTTTCCAAGTATTGCACTTCACTGTCTGGAGATGACTGATGCAGCTTTGGCTGCGGTTTAACAAGTAGCCACCTAATTCAAAAGCTTACTTACTAAATGCCCCACCCCCAGCTCTTCCTTTGGGTAACCTGTAATCAGCAGGGCAAACATGTTTGGTGTACTCTTCTGTCTCTCAGTGAGTGGGAGCACATTGAGAACTGGGGCTGTCAGGTTTTTTTCCCTCTCTTTTTTATTTTTAGTTTACATAATTCATTTCCAGAAGATTGAGTTACAAAATTTCTCCCCATTTTTCTCTACCCACCACCCCAAAACAGCGTTCCCACTGAATATCCTCTCCCCCAATTTGCTCTCTCCCATATCTTCCCCTATCCCGCCTCCGACTTTCCAGTAGGGCATGGTGGATCTCTATGCCCCAGTGCCTATATATCTCATTTCCCAGTTACATGTAAAATAACAATAATATGTATATATATTTTTAAACATTTGATTTTAAAACTTTGAATTCCAGATTCTTTCCCTTCCTCCTTTGTCACTTACTGGGAAGATAAGCAATTCAACATAGGCTGTACATGTGTAGCTATGCAAAACATTTCCATAGTGGATATATTGTGAAAGACTGACTATTATTTCCCTCCATCCTATCCCACCCCCCACTTGTTCTATTCTCTACTTTGATCTTGTCCTTTTTCAAAAGTGGGTGCTTTTAACTGTTCCCCCCCCCCCCAACCTGCCCTCCCTTCTATTATCCCCCCCTCTCATCCCCTTCCTTCCTACTCTCCTGTAGGGTGAGATACCCTATTTAGTGTGTATGTCATTCCCTCTCTAAACCAAATTAAATGAGAATAAGGTTGACTCATTCCCTTTTGCCTTCCTGTTCTTCCCTTCCATTGTTTTCCCTTGCCTCTTCTATATGACATAATTTACCCCATTCTGTCTCTCCCCATCTCCTCTCATTATATTCCTCTCTCACCTCTTAATTTCACCTTTTAAGTAACACCCCGTCCTATTCAACTGGTCCTGTGCACTCTATGTATATCTGTATACATATATACACACACTCATGTATATATTCATACACCCATATACCCTACTATATAGACATATGTATGTGTGTATATATATATATATATATATATACACACACAAACACATTTCTATTCCCTTCAACTATTCTCATACATTACAATTATCATTTTTTCATGTAGGAATATAAGTAGTTCAACTTTGATAAGTTCCTTATGATTTCTTTTCCCTGTTTACCTCATGTTTCTCTTGCTTCTTGTATCTAAATGTCAAATTTTCTATTCAACTCTTTTTTTTTTTTCATCAAGAATGCTTGAAAGTCCTCTATTCCACTGAATGACCATATTTTCTCCTGAAACATGATACTCAGTTTTGCTGGGTAAGTGATTCTTGGTTTTAATCCCAGCTCCTTTGACCTCCAGAATATCATATTCCAAGCCCTTTGGTCCCTCAGTGTGCCAGATCCTGAGTTATCCTGATTGTATTTCCACAATATTGAAATTGTTTTTTCCTGGCTGCTTGTAATATTCTCTTCTTGATCTGGGAACTCTGGAACCTGGCTATAACATTCCTAGGAGTTTTCTTTTTGGGATCTTTTTCAGGAGGTGATTGGTGGATTCTTTCAACCTCTATTTTGCCCTCTGGTTCTAAAACATCAGGGCAATTTTCCTTGAGAATTTCCTGAAGGATGATTTCTAGTTCTTTTTTTTTTTTTTGATCATGGCTTTAAGGTAGTCTATTAATTTTAAAATTATCTCTCCTGGATCTGTTTTCTGTTTTCCAGGTCCGTGGTTTTTCCATTGAGATATTTCACATTGCCTTCTATTTTTTCATTTGTTTTGGATTTGTTTAATAGTATCTTAACTTCTCATAGTCACTAGCTTCCATTTGCTCCAGTCTAATTCTGAAGGAATGATTCTCCTCAGTGAGCTTTTGAGATTCTTTTTCCATCTGGCAAATTTGGCTTTTTAAGGCATTCTTCTCCTCATTGCCTTTTTGAGGCTTTTTTGCCATCTGAGTTAGTCTATTTTTTAAGGTGTTATTTTCTTCAGTCAGGTTGACGACTCTCATTTCATAATTTTCTCGTATCATTCTCATTTCTCTTCCCAATTTTTCCTCCACTTCTCTTATTTGGTTTTCAAAAATCCTTTTAAAGCTCCTCTATGGCCTGTAACCACCTCATATTTTTCTTGGAAGCTTTTGGTGCAGGAGCTCTGACTTCACTGTCTTCCTCCTGTTCCATGCTTTGATCCTTTTTGTTCCCAAAATAGGAGTCTAATATTGGATTGCTCTGTTTGCTTTGCTTCCTTTGCTTGCTCACGTTGCCACTGAATTACTTGACTTTTGAGCCTTTTGCCACAGCAGAACTCTGCTACCAGAAAGTGGAGTTTTATCCCAAATGCTGGGGTTTTCTATTAGTCGGGCGCCCTCTCTGAAGCCTCCACACGATCTGGCAGACTGTTCTTGCACCCCAGGGCCTCCACCCTAGATAGCAATCCAGATCCAAGCAGGTTAAAGCAAGAGCGATTACCCCTCAGACTGATTGCTTGGTTCCCCTACAATCTGCAGACCAGAAGCTGTGAAGCAGTCATGAGATGGGTGGCTGCATGGCTGTGGAGCCTCAGCTGCTTCTTGCCCTAGGGACAAAGGCAGGACTGCACTCCCGGATTCCCAGGTCCCAAAGTCCAAATTGCACTGACCTCTCATTTTGTTCGTAGCATTTATGGGTTGATGACTCTGGAAACCGCCACAGCTGCTGGTGATATGAAGTCCCTCCAGCCGGCTGTTGGTCAGGTCTCCCTGAGGCTAAAACCTTGGGCTGGCACAGGGTTGGGCTTGGCTCCCAGAGCTTTGCACTGGCCACTTCCTGACGGCCTGCCAGGCTGTCCTCAGTGGGAGGTTAGCTTCTCTCTGTCATTTTGTGCGTTCTGTAGCTCCAAAGTTTTTCTAGGGCCATTTTTACATTTACATTTTACAATTACATGAATTGGAGGAGGTGGAAGCAGAAGCTGCTCTGAAGTCCTGTTTCTATTCCGCCATCTTGACTTTGCCCCTGCTGTCTTAGTTTAGTTTTTTATTCTCATTCCCCATGATTAGCACATAAAGTGCTCAATAAATGCTTTTTCATTTCATTCCATTTAGTTGGATAAGGCCTCAAGTTACCAGGAAGGTTTGCTTTTTATGAAAGTGTTGGACTTAGAAGTATTAGGAAAAAAAAAGAAAAAACCCATCCCAAAGAACTAGATTCAGACATCATGTGGTTTTTCAGACCCTTAAAGCAAACAATGTTGTACCCATCCAAATCTCACTCCCATTCTTCAAGACCTAGTACCATGTCTCCTCCACCTAACTTTCCTTTTATCTCCCACCAGAGGGGCTTCATTCTATACCTTCTTGAAGCCAGGTGCCATTTTGTTTGTGACTGTCAAGGCTCTTATCACAAATGAGTCAGAAAACCTAGGTTCAAGCCCATTTACTAATCTGGACAAATTATCATCTCTGTGATCAATCAATCAATCATTAAGTATTTATTAAATTAAGAGCCTGTTCTATGCCTAGTAGTCTGTGTACTAGGTGACAGGAACATACATAAATATAATGAATGAGGTGGTTCTTATCACCAGAAGTTTATCTTAGGAATACTACCAGTTAGGTGGTACAGTGGATAGAGTTCTGGGCTTGGAATTAGGAAGACCAAGTTCAAGTCTGGCCTTTGACACTTACTAGCTGGGTAATCCTGGGCACTCAATCTCTGTGCTACAATTTCCTCCTGTGTAAAATGGGGATAGTAACACCAGCTACCTTACAGAATTATGGTGAGGATCATATAAGCCATGCACTTTGCATGCTCTAAATGCCAGCTGTTATTATTGTCACTGCTCTTATTAAACATAGCACTAACCTCATGGAGGTATGGTGAGGACTAGATAAAACAAACTTCCCATAAATATAAGTGGCAGTTGCTGGTTTTTATAGTCCCATGGGTCCTCTTTCCAGCTCAGCACGCACTCAGGTGTTCAGCATTTGTTGAATCTGCTGTGCTGGCATGATTAGAAAGGATGGCGGCTTGGGAGCTGGAAGGCACTGGAGACCAACTATTCCAACGGTTTTATTTTACAGCTGAGGAAGCTGAAGGCCACAGGTGAAGGAACTTGCCTAACATGATACAGGAAGGGGGGAGGGGGGCACGTATGGTGAACTCAGGTGCTCATGACTCAGTATCCCAAGACTTCTCACTGTGCCATGCTACCCTTCCACCTGCATTTGCCTAGAGAAAGGGTTCTGAATCTTTTATGTGTCCTGGATCCCTTTGGCAATCTGGTGAAATCTATGTATTCCTTCTCCTTTTTAAAGTACAGAAGATTACAAAGGAAACTAATTGTTCTGAAATACAAATATAAAAATATTGAAATGTTATTAATGTTATTAAAAAAACAAACAAAAAACCCCACACAAGTTCTTAGACCCCAGTTAAGAACTCTTGGGCTAGAGAAACATTTAGCTCCATGACCAAAGCTGGTCTTTTCTGAGAAAATGAAAGTTTCCTGGCCAACTTTTTGTCTTTGAGATAGGGCCTGATAGCTCCCTCTCCCACCTCAAAGACAAGTCTGTAACCACTAACCATTCCAAGGAGATAGGAATAGCTAGAAGGTAGGAGTTAATTCTGTAAGTATGTGAGAATTACAAAAATGTCAAAATTTTGAGATTACCCTCCAACTTTAAAACCTTATGTTTTAAGAAATGAAAATCAGACACTGTCTTGTAATCTTACCAAATTGCCTTAAGGAGATACCCATGTCTTTACAGTTTAAAAAGTATTTTCACATAAATTATCTCATTTGATCATCTTGTGAGTTGGGTAAGGAAAGTATCACTCCATATTGTACAGATAAGGAAACTGAGGGTCCAAGTACCTTGCTCCAAGGTCACCCAGCTTGCAGAACCAGTCAAGCCAATTCTAGCTCCAGAGCTCTTTCTGATCTAATAGACTATTAAAAAAAAACTGCATGTGAAGCAGAAAAGGAGAAAAAAGACCCCATACAAACTCTAGTTCTACTGATTTTGTAATTTTCAAAGCTGAAGGGCTATCCTGAGCAAGTCATTCTGAAGTTTCACCAAGAACCAGGCTCAAGTTACTTTTATAAGCCACCAAGATATGGAGTGGGGGAAAGGCTTCAGACAAGTATGGGTTGAGATAACAGTAGAGATAAGAACAATTCATTCATTTACTAAATGTCCTCGAAATGACTTTTTCTTTAGTCTTTAGCTGAATCACTGAATGGGAACTGCCTCAGTCAAACTGACCTGTTAAAGGCCTTAGCTTTGAGGTCAAGATGTTCCACTGCACTGAATCAGGGTCATCTCGACATCCTGATCTACTGACTTGACACAGCCCTCCTTCACTTTTCAATTCAATTCAATTCAATTCCATTTTCAATTTTCAATTCCAATTCAATTGCATATTATGGCATCATCTGCCAATGTCAAGGTCCTCTTTGAAAACAAGTAAACAACAACCTTAACATAGAGGCACACACACACCTCTAAGTGAGGGTTAGAAAATGTTGTGTGACAACTTGTTTTGTACCCCTTTAGGTTAAAAAAATCAAAGTGGATTTTATGTTATTAGCTTGGGAATTCCCAGGCATAGATTATAAATCACTGCCAGAAAAGACCCTTAGTGATTTTCCTGCTGCACCTTTGAGCTCTGGCTGTTCTGCCATCTGCCCTGACACCATTTCTCCTTTTCCACTCCAGCTGACACCCTAATGTTGGGTTTTCCACATGGCAAACCCATCAGTTATCTCCCTCCTCTCCCTAATTCTGGTAAGACTGTCTGTGGCCCTCTGGGACTCTGGGCATATCCTACCTACCTAAAGAGCATATGCTACTGTGGACAACTTTCTTGTTTTATTTTTAGAGGCAGGGCAATCAGTGGATATGCTGGTGTGCTATACCTTGAATCCTTAGGCTGCATGACTACAGGCAAGTCACTTAAGCTTCTCTGGGCTTCAGTGTATTCATCTGTCAAAATTTGGATGACAGAGTACCTACTACTTCAGTTAGTGTGAGTATCAAACGAGACAGTTACATAGTGCTTGGAAAACCTTAAAATATCATGTCCACTTATTATTACTGTTGGGTCATTTCTTTTAGGTATTGATCATTCCCCAGCCATTATTAGCACCTCATCTCAGATGATCCTATTCAAATCCCCCCTTTTCCATAAAGCTTCCTCAGAAGGCAGGTACCACAGTTAATCCTTCCCATTCATTTGTAAATTATTTGTGTATTACTGCCTTGAACAGAGTAGTCAATAATTTTAATAAATGAATTTAATAATTAAATCTTAATAACCAAATTTAAAAATTAAAAATAATTTTAATTTCAATGATTTTAAATGTATTACTGTATTCAACTCTCATACTGTTACTACATTTTCCTACTATTACACTATTTTCTCAACTATATTGTAAGGTCCTTGAAGAAAGGACTTCTATTTATTGTATTTGTATCTCCCCTCCCACACATATTTCTTAGCACCTGATAAGTAGATGAATAAAGTAACTGGAGGTCTTTTAATTTCTGCCCTGCCTTCTGAGGCCAAGAAAAATGGCAGATCTAAACTCTTTTTCACATGAGGTAAATACTTAAATAGCGATCATATCCCTCCTAAGACTTTTCTTTTCTAGGTTAACCATTTCTGATTCACCTTATATCCATTACATTGGCAAGAATGATAAAGGAAAGAAAAAGTCAATGTTGGAAGGGCTGTGGGAAGACAGGAATATTAATGTCTTGTTGGGGCTGGGAATTGCTCCCTTTGTTCGGGAAAAGAATTTGGAATTAAGAAGAAATCAGTTAAGTCATACCTTTTGATCTGGTAATACTATTCCTGAGCATAGCCTCAAGGAAGTCAAAGATATAAAGAATGACTCCACATATATGAAAATATTCATAACAGCACTTTTGTGATAGAAAGAATTGGACTCAAAGATTTCTCATTGATTAGGGAATGGCTAAATAAATCATGGTCATTCAATGTGGCTCCCTATCACCTCTGGGATTACATAGACAATCTTGTTTGGTGTTCCAAGTTCTTCATAACCTGGCCTTCTTTTTCTCCTAACTTTTCAGTCTTCTTACACTCCACTTTTCCCCTTGATCCCCTCCAAATATTATGCAATCCATTGACAATGGTCTCCTTGCTCTTCCTCAAACAAGACACTCCATTGCTCAACCCTGTGGTATTTTCACTGGCTGTCCTCCATGCCTAAAATTTTCTTCCTCCTCATCTCTACCTCTTGCCCTCCCTGGCTTCCTTCAAATCTGGCTAAAATGTCACCTTCTGCAAGAAGCCTTTCCAGAACCCTTGTAATGCTAGTGCCCTCCCTTGGTGGATTACCCCCGCCCCCATTTATCCTCTATACAAGCTTGTCTGTCCCTAGTTGTTTGCATGCTACCTCCTCCATTACACTGAGAACTCCGTAAGGGCAAAGTTTGTGTTTTGTCTTTTTTTTGTATCTCCAACACTCAGCACACAGTTCATGGCACATTAACAGGCATTTATTTACTAACTACTTGTTGACTGACTCAATGTAATGGAATTTTTTTTAAAGGGAAGATATTTGGAGAAATATGGGAAGACTTGTATCAACTGATGCACAACAAATAAAGCAAAACAGGAGAATAATATACATAGTAACACCAATAACTAATTTAAATAAAAACATTAAAATGTATTAGAAATCAGAATCAATGTAATGACCAACCTTGGTTTCAAGAAACTGATGATGAAACTTCCTTCCCTTTTCTCAGGAGACCATGAGTATGGTATGTTGCACAGCTGTCACAGTCACTATAGCATTGTTTTAATTAACTGTTTTTATCATGAGGGAGGGTTTTTTGGGGGAGGGTATTCATTTGGAAGTAACTGCTATAAAAATAAAACACCCTCTTCCCCACACTTTTCAGCCCAATAAAGCCCCATATTGGTTTCCTATTTTCCATGAGGGAAACAGAAGGCACCAAGATCTGGTTAATTAGATCTTGAGAGGGATAAGGTGAGCTGGGGTTTCTCCCCAAGAGATAAAATCCTATTTAGAGTCTTTCAAATGCAAAGGAAATAAATGTTTGTGGATGTATTGCATTTGCTTTTCTTTCAATCAATGAGTTATGCACAGCCTTTCTGATAAGTTTAGCTAACAGGTTTCAGAGCTTGCACTACAAACTCTCTGATCCCTAGGAGGAAGGAATTTCAGCCAGACCAGCTCACTTTCTTTACAGTAAGGACTTTGGGTAATTTTTAAATAAAGACGGTTGAAATTAGTAATTACCAGGGTTGGTTGGAAGAACAAGAAAATATTCTTTAAAGAAGCAAAGCTCAAACAACATTTGGAAGCCATCCCAAACAAACACATATTCAGAAAACAGATTTGTGATTCATCATATCCATCATCGTGGTTCTCAGGAGTATCACACACTCAAATTCCCATCTTGAAATTGACAAGGAGTAGGTTTAACCACTGTGAAGAGCCTGCATTTCATTTAACAGTCAAAATTCTCAGGGAGCCAACAGGTAAAACAATCCTAGGCATTAGGCCCTTCCAAGTCAAGCTTACTGTAGAATAGCCACATATTTAACTGTCTGAACCCCTCTCTCAAAAGCACAAATGTCAGAGGCTAAGTCACTACTTACAGAATATAATCAAACATTTATTAAGTGCTTACTATGGGCCAGGTACTGTCCTAGGTGCTAGAGATGAAAAGGAAGATAGCCCATACCCTAAAGGAGCTTATATTAGACTAGGGGATATAATTTGTTCACAGATGAATATACAAAACAAACATATAAGCTTTTAAGAAGGAGACAATTATTAACAAAGTCTAGCAGCAAGAAACAGAGAAATTCCATTTAAAATAACTGTGGACAATATAAAATACTTGGGAGTCTACCTGCCAAGACAACTCAGAAACTATATGAATACAACTACAAAACACTTTTTACACAAATAAAGTCAGATCTAAACAACTGGGAAAACCAACTGCTATGAGTAGACCAAGCCAATATAATAAAAATGACAATTCTACCTAAATGAATCTATTTATTCAGTACCACACCACTCAAACTATCAAAAAATTATTTTATAAAGCTAAAAAAAAAATAACAAAACTCACCTGGAAGAACAAAAACTCAAGGATATCAAGGGAAACAACAGAAAAAAATGTGAGAGTTGTCTAATGGTGCCAGATCTCAAACTGTATTAGAAAGTAGTAATTATAAAGATTAGGTACAAATTATATGATAACAAATGATCATAGTAATCTAGTATGAGAAACCCAAAGACCTAGGCTTTTGGAACAAAAACTCATTACCTGACAAAAACTGCTGGGAAAACTGGAAAACAACGTGGCAGAAACTAGTTATAGTCCAACATCTCACACCATATACCTAGATAAGGTCAAACTGGGTACATGATTTACAACTAAAGGGTGATGCTATGAGCAAATTAAGAGAGCATGGAATAGTTCATCTGTCAGATTCATGGATAAGGGAAGAATTTAGGACCAAAGAAGAGACAAAGTTATCACAAAATGTAAAATAGGTAATTTTGATTATATAAAATTTTTAAAGTTTTTAGAAAACCAAGGCAACTAAAATTACAAGGAAAACAGAAAACTGAGAAAAAAACTTTATAACAATTATCTCTGATAAAGGTCTTATTTTTCAAATATACAGAGAACTAAGTCAAAAAATACAAAATCATTCCTCTATTGATAAATGGTGAAAGGAAACAAGCAGTTTTCTGACAATGAAATCAAAGTTATCTAGTCATATGAAAAAATGCTCTAAATCATTACTGATCAGAGAAATGCAAATTAAAATAACTCTGAGGTACCACACCTCACACCTATCAAGTTGGCTAATATGACAAAAAAGGAAAGTGTTGGATGTTGGAGGGAAAATGGGAAAACCAGGACAAAAATGTATTGTTGCTGGAGTTGTGAAGTGATCTAACCATTCTGGAGAGCAATTTGGAACCAAAGAGGTATAAAACTGTGCATACCCTTTGATGCAGCAATACTACTTCTAGGTCTATATCTCAAAGGCATCCAAAAAAAAAGGGAAAAGGACATATTTGCACAAAAATATAGCAGCTCTTTTTTTGTGGTGGCTTAAGATTTAGAAATTGAAGGGACATCCATCAATTGGGGAATGGCTAAACAAGTTGTGGAATATTATTGTTCCATAAGAAATGACAAGCAGGGTGATTTCATAAAAAAACTGGAAAGACTTACATGAACCGATATACAGTGAAGTAAATAGAACCAGGACAATAACATATACAGTGAAAGTAATAGTGTTTGATGAAGAACTGTGAATGACTTAGCTATTCTCAGCAATATAATGATCTAAGACAACCCCAAAGGACTAATGATGAAGCATACCATCCACCTCCAGAGAAAGAACTGATATTGCTTGAATATAGACTGAAGCATTCTATTTTTCACTTTCTTTCATTTTAAAATTTTGAGTCTTCCTGTACAAAATGAATAACACGGAAATGTTTTACATAACTGCACATGTGTGACCCGTATCTGATTGAGAAGGGAGGGAACAAAAGGTGAGATAGAATTTGGAACCCAAAACTTTAAATAAAAATGTTAATTAAAAAAAAGAGAGAGGCAGCAAATTGAGGGAATTAGGCAAGGCCACTTATTAAAAAAAGCATTGTCCTCCCATTCTGTCTTCCCCACTCCCCCATCACGGCAATGAACAATAAAAACCACTAAAAAATGAAGCCCTGGTAACAAATATGCATTATCAAGCAAAACAAATTCCCCCACTGGCCATATCCAAAATATGTCTTCAACTGCCTTTAAATGCCATCTTTGGCAGGAGGTGGGTATTGTGTTTTACCTCCATTCCTCCCGATTCAAAGTTTATCTATCACTGTAATGGTCTGAGTACTCAAATCTTTCAAAGTCATTCTTCTCTATAATGCTGCTGTCATTGTATAAATGTTTTTCTAGTTTTTACTGACTTCACTCTGCATTACTTCCAAGAAGTTCCTACTTTTCTGAAACTGTTCTTTTTTTTAATGACACAATTATATTACATTACATTTATGTGCCATAATTTCTTTATTCATTCCCCAACTGGTCTGGCCATTTCCAGTTTTTGGCTACTGCAAAAACAGCTGCTATAAATATTTTTTGCGCACATAGGTTCTTTCCCTCTTTCTTTGATATCTTTGGGGTACAAGCCTAATTGTGGTACAGCTGGTTCAAAGGATGTGAACAGTTTATTATTTTGGGGGCATACTTCCAAACTGTGGAAAGGCCACTTTCTAGCAGGTATTGTATATCTTGGGTAACCCTATTTCAGGTAGGCCCCATTTCACAATGTTAGTAGATTTCAGCAAAGTATAATGTTAGGCAAGATAGCATTTATATGGGGCAGTTGGGTCCACTGAATATATTATAAATGCATGGGTTTCATGACTTTATAATGTACTAAGATATGGTAGGTAGGAATTCATTCAACTTAATTCTACTGTCATGAAATTAGAAAATTAGGGAGTAGATGACAAATGTTCCAAATGTGTTTTTCCCTGGAACCACATGCCAAAGTTGTATGCCTCTTGCCACAGGAACAGCAAGATGCAACAACCAGTTTACAATTTGCCTGCTCTTCTTGTACTACCAGAGAGAGCAGGGTATAGACTGGCCTTTCACCAAACACAGATGGACCTTGAATCTCTTACTATTCCCTATTTACAGGGGTTATAGGCACATATCCAAAATCTGATAAACACCGACCAATGGAAGGAAGCATGGTATGGGGCTTGGAGCCAGAAGGTACGGTTTTATACAGTGTATAACTTTGGGCCTATTTCCTAGTTTATAAAATAAAAGGGTGGGCAGAGATAACTGCCCAGGTCCCTCCAATGATAACATTCTGGGCTTCTATGACAATCTGGTTCCCTTGACAGCTCCCTCATAAAATGGGGCAATCAATGATCATTTACTAAGCACCTATGCTGTGACAGGTACTGTGCAGGGTGATGGGGAGAGAGACAAACATACAAACTGGTCTCTGCCTTCAAGGACCTTCCATTCTATATAGAGAGATAACTCTTGAAGTTGTATGTATACACAAACATGTACCAAATAAGAATAAAGTAAGTTTGGGGGAGGAGGAGGAAGAGGAAGGCCCTTGAGGATAGGAGGGATCCAGAAAAGCTTCATGGAGGAGGTAGTACTATGGCCAGATTGTAGAATGCATTAAGGGAATTAATGCATAGTAAGTGTGGAAAGGTTGTCTGAAGGAAGGTTGTTATGAAGGGCTTTAAAAGCCCTATTTGAAACTAGATGCAACATATCCATTGGATCTTACTGAAAAGGAATGATGTGCTGAGATCTATGCTTTAGGAAAAACCATTTTATCAGCTGTGTGGAGGATGCATTGGAGCTGAGGGAGCCTTGAGGCAGGGAGAACAACTAGGACCTGACTGCAAAAGTCCAAGTAAGAGATGATCAGGACCTGAAGGAACGTTGTAGACATATGGGTAAAAAGATGTGGGCAGAGGAAAGGAGTGCAGTGAAGGGAGAAACAAAATCTAACACTATGTATGTGGGATGATGGAAAGTGAGGAGTCACGAGGCGGTGACTTGAAGGATGGTGGTCTCAACAGAAATAGGGAAGTTCAGAAGAAGGGAATATAAACCAAAACTTCATTTAAAAAGCAGAAATGAGAAATATATAAACAAAGAAAAAAATTACTATAACTCTGAATTCAAAATTTAAATTGCACCTTCCATTTTCTCTAAGACAATTGGGCTAAAAGAGTTCCTTTGAATACAAATAAGCGTTTGTCCTTCCCCTTAGAGCTCCTCTCAAACTGTTCTTTAGGCAGTCCCAACATACCTGTTTTTGAGAAAATGAGTTGAAGAATAAGGGGACGTCTGGTGACGATTCCTGATCCACGAGGAAGGAAATCCCTGGAAAAATTGAAATGAAGAGAATTACTCACACATCCGGCTCCTGCTGCAGGATGTTTAACGTCAATTTATGCAGACAGTCTCTGAAACTTAAGAGATTTAAACAAGAGTGTCAACCTCAGCTGGGGAAGCATTGGTTCTGTGAAGAGCTTGGCCTTAGAGGAGCCATACAATCCTGCTGAAGGTAGGGCAACCAGACTTGGCTACTGACAGCATGCGAATTCCTCTTTGGTTGGTGGAATTAAACCATGAAGGTGGTTCCTATGAATAATTTAGGACCTAATATATGACTTGGTTACAGAAAGAACAAGCCCCAGTGCACTCCACACTGTTCCTCTCACAGAACACTCTAGAGAGGTCCTTATCTAACTAAGCAGAATGAGTATATGGGCAGCTCCATCAACCAAAGGACGAGGAGATAGCCAACCAGGGGATAGGTGTTGGCCATGGCTACAGTAGAAAAGGAGCTTCAGGGGCGGCTAGGTGGTGCAGTGATTAGAGCGCCGGCCCTGGAGTCAGAAGGACCTGAGTTTGGATCCGGCCTCAGACACTTAACACATACAAACAAAAAAACCTAGCCGTGTGACCTTGGGCAAGTTACTTAACCCCAACTGCCCTCAAAAAAAAAAAAAAAGAAAAGGAGCTTCACCAAGCAAAGCAACTGAGGTCAATCATATCAAAAGAGGTCGGACATCACCCATTCTCGGCTTAAAGAATGTGGCTTGGGGAAGGCCAGGTGGCGCAGTGAATAGAGTACTGGCCCTGGAGTCAGGAGGACCTGAGTTCAAATCTGGTCTCAGACACTTAACACTTACCCAGCCATGTGACCTTGGGCAAGTCACTTAATCCCAATTGCTCTGCCTTCCCCTTCTAAAAAGCGCCCTCCCCCGCAAAAAGAATGAGGCTGTATACACTCCAATTCCAATCCAGTTCCACAGAATAGCTAGTTACATACTCTTTTACAGAAAAGGCATGATAAGTAAGCAATAGCAGAGAATACTCTTCACATTCTCAACTCTTCCTTCAGGCTCAACAGCCAAAAGGGAATACTGCCTATACCAGCCTCCCAGATCTGTATCTCCCTCATTTTGGCCCCAGCCTTGCTTTTCAACTGAGTCCATGTGGCTGATAGGAACACAGATAGCACTACAGATAGCCCTGCAGGTGAAGAACGTTATGTTCAAGGAGACAAGTGCTGAGACCAGAGGAGGCTGCTGTACTTCTCTTTGGTGATGGTGATGGTGCTGTCCTTTTCAGTGTGCTAACTTCTGAGCCAACATCACCCACTGAAGGTCAAAACGCTAGTCAATTAAGCAACACCCCCCCCTTTTAAATTCAGCAGTCACTACAAATGAACAATTCTTGATTGGCAAGCTATCTACAATCACACACAAAAAAATCTTAAAATTATAAGTGGCAGGGCAGCTAGGTGGTGCAGTGAAGAGAGTGGAGAGCCTGAGTGCAAATGTGACCTCAGACAGTTGACACATTACTAACCCTGTGACTGTGGGGAAGTCACTTAACGCCAATTGCCTTGCCGCCCCCACCCCCATAAGAAAATTTTAAAAAGAGTGTAAGTGGCTCAACACGGTGAGCAAGAGCCTGCACTACACCCCATGATCAAGGGTTACTAGTGATGCAATCTTTAGTAAAAAGGCAATCTTTGTGGGTCTCCCAGAAAGGGAAGGAAATCACTTTGGATATTTATTCAAAAAAGGAAGCGTTTTCTCTGATCTATTCAGAAAAGGCCACTGGGCATCAAACAATTTCCCAAGTTCCAAGAAAAATCTGCTAAAAACAACAACAAAAGTACCCCCACCCATTCTGAGCAGTTCTACAGGAGGTTTTTAAAGACTGAGAGATAGGTAAGGAGCTTCAGAAGAATACTGCCTTGTGTACTGTGCTCCAACAGTGTTCTATTTGATCAAACACAGGAGGTAAGGTCTGGCCACATTGTGTTAAGCACATCTACTACCCCACTCCCATCTTTTTGACATTACAATCATTTCTCAATCTGTCTCCTGATCCCACTCCAATCACGTAGTCACTTGAAACAAAGAACAAAAAAGCAATTTCATTGGACAGTGTATATACTATTCTGTGGTGCATCCATTTTCCACAAGAGTGACTAAGGCTACAGCAGTTCTGAGCAGGCACTGACTAGCATGTCTATAAAACAGGGATAACACTCCTTCTACCTACCTCATAGGGTTGTTGAGAGGAATCAGAAGTGACCAGAGGTATGAAACTAGAAAAACACTGTATGGGATTACCTACTTTGTCAAATGGGACAATAAAAAATATAAAGGAAACCAAAAGAATGAAATACCTTAAGAATCAGTACTCTTAGGAAAAGCTAGAGAGAATAATTATCTTATACAAATCAGAGGTGTGAGAGGAAGAACTGACACAGAGGAATTAGATGGGGAGGAGGGCTGTTAGTTCTAGAAACCTACTTTCATTGGGAATGGGTTCAAGAAGAAATTATATACATATAATAAAAGTCTTCTAAATTCAGAAAGAAATAAAACGCTAAGGGGATAGGGAGGGGGGAGAAGCTAATGGAGGGATCTTTAGAGGGGAGAGTGAGGGAATAAGCTAAAGGAAGGTATAGAACGGTGTTTAGATTAGTGGGAATGGAAGGATAAGGGAGAGATCCTGGGGTGGAGGGGGGGAGAGGTTAAATAACAGCAGGGCAAGGTAGCAGGGAGAAGTAAAGTAGAGGAGTCAGGAAGGATAGGAAATAAGAGATAGGCATAAACATAAAATAAAGATCAGGATTAGAATTTGTTAAGGAAAAAGGAGCAGGGGGTGATAATCATTTTCTCTGACAAAGTTAAGGCTAAAATAGATTTAATCAAAAGAGAAAAACAGGGAAACTATACTATGTGTCAGCCATATTTATCAACGCTGTTTTGGACTATTTAAAACAACTAAACAGTATAAGGTGGGAATATTGCTTTGGTGTAGGAAATTATAAGTTGGTGGAAATGGAAAAATATGGAAAGACTTGAACTTATTAAGGAAGAAGTTATCTACTCTCAGAGAAACAGAGGACAAACAAGTATAGCATACAGATGTGTATGAATGTATATGCTTATATATGACTAATTATTGATATCTAAGAATATGTATCTCTAAGTAAGTGTATATATGTGTGTATGTCTATATATATGCATATATGTGCACGTACACACGTACATACACACACATTCACACTTAATTGTAGCCTGGGTGGGAAAGGGAGGAAGGGGGAAAAAACAAAGTAAAAAGTATACAACAAGAGAACAAAAGAAAACTTATAAGGAAGCAAAGAAAAGATGAACAGCTCAATAAAACCCATAGTGTTTATTATATATTGTAGTGAAATTTATTGCTGTATATTTCGAAACCTTTCGCATGTTATACTGTGCACATGGCAATGCTTTTTTTTTCTTATTCTATATTATTATAGTTTTAGTATTTTTTTTTCTTTGTATTTAAGTTAAAAAAAAAAAAAGAAAAGAATCAATACTCTTGGTAAAGGAGCTAAAATTACATATATTTCCTGTGAGAAAGGAAAAGCCAGAAAAGGTCTAGTTACTGTGTTTTTGCTTGAGCTATTTATTATGTACTAGGATGTCTTTTTAACTATATGGTTTACTCCATAAAGACGAGGGGGGAAAAAAGTACTGTATCTGAGTTATTCCAAAAGCACATTTCCAGGCCTGAAAATAAATGTAAACAGAACTATTTCAAATATATGTATCTCATTTATTCTGAACAAACTCCTGGAGCTTAGGATTTACCTGTAGCCAGGATACCAAGGGGAAATAAGTAACTTGATAGAATTGATACCTTCCATAAGTGTCTACATTTTCAAGAAGTTTAAAATATGTGCACATAAGCAGAACAGAAAAAAGGTCAACTTCAAAGCAGCCAGAGAAATACAAGTACATCCAGGGAAGAGGTCATGTTTAGAGAACTGATATCACTGGTGAAAAAAAAAGCCATCATATTATTTTTAAAAATTCACAGAAGAGAACAGAAAGAAGTTTGGAAGGGAGCACATATAAGTAGGACAGTTTTGAAAGTAATATGTAGAATTTGTTATATAGTTTTAAAAATCTGAAAGATATGAAGTGGATATATTCATGATTTAATGCAGATTTCTCTTATAATACTCTGCTTTGTGTGTGTAAATACTCTTTTTGAATGTGTAAGTTAAAAAAAAAAAAAGAAAATAATGACATCACTGGCCAAAGTCCTAGTCCACATCCTGATATTGTAGCCCTACCAAGGAATTATCTATTTCCTGTAGTTTAACAAGCTACAGAAAGCTGTTTGGTTTCTAATTCTCAAAAGGGCAAAATGTTTTATTGAATCATAGGAGAAGAAATAAAAACGAGGGAGAAATTCTTTGGGAAGAAAGAGCAAATAGATAAGCTGTGGCCAATAAAGTTTATGCTAGAGAATGACTCAGCCTTACACACAGGCACACACCCAGACCCTGAGGGAACAACCCTCTTTACCAAACTGTATGGCAGCAGTTTCTTTTATCAGGATCATGATACTTCTTGAGAAGTTGGTCAGTCGTCTCATTCCTGCCCAGCCAGGACAGTACAGAGGTTGTCTTGGAGGGGAACTTAGAATTTGTGGGTCATTGGTGATGGCAAAATACGGGTCTACCCTAAGATCTATTGCAGAGTTGCAGATCTAGAGCTAGAAGGTTTGTATGTTTTATGTGGTATTTATTAACCTTGTTAAACCTAGGCAGGTTTGAGATTTGGGAGTTACTCATATCTGAAGAGGTCTCACCGAGTCTCCATTTAAGTAAGCAATGAGGAGCTGATTAAAGATTTCTGAAGCAGGAGTCATAAGACCAGATTTATAGATACTTTCTAATGGATGGACTGATGAGAACGGAGATGGAGAAATGAGCTAAGAGGCTATTTTAACAGTCTAAGTAAGAGTGGATAGGAGAGTGCACAGCAGGGAATAGGACTTGACACCTAAGGAAATGTCGACTAGCAGGGGAAGAGGAAAAGATATATGGGTCAAGAATTCCAAGCCTGGGTGACAAAGGATGGTTATGTCATCAACAGAGTGAAAAATGAGAGAAGAAATGAATTCAGTTTTAGATGTATTACGTTTGAGGTATTGGTAGTACATGAAGGTAGATGTCTTATAAGCAGAAAATTGGATACGCATGACTGGAGTTCAGAAAAAAGGTCAAGCAAAGTCAGAGAAGTGAGGTTATCCTGAATGTATAGAGAGAAGAGAACTCTAAGGACAAAGGTCTTACAGGATGCTACACTTAGGGGGTTAAAAGAAACTGAAAGACGGTGAGAAAGGTGGGAGAACTAGAAGGATGGGACGGTTAACAGTATCAAATGAAGCACAAAGGTGAAGAAGAATGAAGTTCAAGAAAAGGATCATTTAGGACCTAAGAAAGAACAGTTTCGGTAGGGCTGGTGGTGAAGTGAAAGCAGCAGGAAGAGAGTTTAAGTTTTTATGTAAACAGGAAGAGATCAGATGATAGCCTGGAGGGATACAGGGTTGAATAAAGGATTTATTTTATTTTATTATGCACAGGGAGACCAGACTGATAGAGATTGATAAGAATGGGGTTGACAAATGGAATGGATGTTATAGGAGAGTCTAGGCTCTTGGAGCTGGAAAGGACCTGAAATCATCTAGTCCCATCTCATTTCACAGATGAGGAAACTGAAGCAGAGAGAGGAGGGACTTAAGCTCCAAAGGCACAGTTCCAGGTATCATCACCTGATCCAACACTCATTTGGGAGGACAGAGCCACAGCCTGGATCACTGACTTGCCCAAGGTCACACAAGAGTTTGAGAGAGGGCTGGATCTAGAACCCTAGTTTTCTCATCTCTAAGCATAATCACGTAACTTAAGGCTGGAATGGACCACCCCCCTTCCTCACTTTACATGAGAAGTGAGGCCCAAAGAGGTGAGATGTCTCGCTAAAGGAAACATACATTTTTGGTGGGGAGGGGAATTGGGTCTTCCCATCTTGCCCAGTCGGGAAGTATATAGCAGATAATCACCAGCTCTACCCCCACTACTGGTGGAACTGGAAGGATGACCTGCTCTGTTCTGACTCCTACTTAGGGGAGGGGGGCCCTCATCATATCAGTACTAGGCTCAGTACTGATCAGTTTTAGCCCCACTGTAGCTCAGAGAATCAAAGCTCAAGAGGTCCTCCAGGTTTTGCTTCCCCAGTAGGGGGTATTACAGGCCTAATTCAAACATTCTTCTTCCTTTGTGACCACCTCAGCGCACACCACTTTCTCAACTCCTAGAGTACTTGGTCTGTTCTATCATTCTACACCGAATTCAAGGAGCCACGTGTTTTCATTTCATGTGTACATTCACATCTTGACAATTAGCAAGTTAGTTTCTTTGAGGGCAGGAGTACAATCATATTTCCAAAATCTACCCCTAACTTTTAACCACTGCTCCTCTGGAGCCCAAGCAGGAAGGTTTAATCCCTCTTATATGTGAGAGTCTTTCTAATACTTTAACACAGCTATTATGTACTACCCCCTACCCTTCTTCTTAAAACAAGTTATTTCCTCAGCATCCTAGCCTTTTTTCCCTGCACACATTCTTGTTTGATGTCCTTCCTAAAACATGCTGCCCAGAACTGAATACTCTGATGTGGACTGCCTGTGGTGAAGTATATCGGAAATTATTGTTTCCCTAGTCCTGACAGCTATGTTACTATTAATGAAGCCTTTAGTAGTGTTAATTTTTTGCTGGTTGTATCATGTTACATGTTTTAAACAAGTACTGGTGATGCTATAGTTCTAGGCATGGAAAACCACAGTCTCCAAAGAATTAAAGTTAATGGTCACCCCAAGGGAAATGGGGAGGCACACATGATAAGAGCTAGCTTCAGCACATTACAGATATTGAATTGCTCAGGAATAGCAGGGCAATATGTGCCATCACAGATGGGTGACTGGGAAAAAAGATCAATCATGTATCAAGAGTGAAAATGGAGAGACTCATATGTTTCACAAAATGTCAAGACATTTGGAGGAAGGTTCACCAGCATGTTGGATGGACCCTCTTTTGGGGGACTGAAAGAGAAACATGGACAGGAGTCAAAAAGGATGGATAAAGATCTCTTTTGTGGGAGAGAGTATTTACACTGAAGAGCTGGAGAAGAAGTCATACTAATGGATTTTGTATTGAATTCAGAGTCCACTAAAACCCTAAGGTTTTTTTCACATCAACTTTTTTGATATGTCTGCAACCATCCTATACTTTTATAGTTCATTTTTTGAACCCATGTTCTCATTTTAAAAATTCAAACTTAATTTCAGTTCTTAATTCTCTCCCTTCTTCCTTCCCCTTCTCTACCCAATGAGAGAAACAAAATATCACAAATAGGTGGTTATGCAAAACAAATTCCCATATGAGACTCAAGTCTCCCCTTAATGTACCCCTCCACTCTTCTTCCTCCCTTTTTCCTAAACTCCTTTTCCCTCCAAACTGACAGTAATCCACTGACCTTAATTCTAAATCTACCTAATAGCTACTTCTTTACTTTATAAAAACATCTCCCTGAAACTGATTCCACTCTAAGCACCTATGGGAGGAGGTGGAAGACAGAACTTCAGCAGAATAAGGACATTTTTTTTTTGCTTTTTTGGAGGGCAATTGGGGTTAAGTAACTTGCCCAAGGTCACATAGCTAGGTTATTGTTTGTGTGTGCATTAAGCGTTTGAGGCCAGATCCCAACTCAGGTCCTTCTGACTCCAGGGCCTACGCTCTACTCACTGCGCCACCTAGCCGCCCCATAAGAAGGAAATTTTGCCAATAAATTGAATGATTAATGAAGTAGGTCAGAGGTTGAATTTGGAGAGAAAAAAATTGGTAGTATTTGGGAAAAATTAAGGAAAATTTGAAGAACGCTATTGGTCCAGATACAAACTGAAGTATTAGAATCAAAGAGAAGGCAGTTGGTAAGAAAAGGGAAAGTCAGAGAACAGCTAGAGAGTTACGCAAATTAATACAATGTTTTCATAAGTGGGGCAAACTGATGAAATGGGAGGTTGTTAAAAGGCTGAAGGGGAGTTGGCTATGGCTATGGCATTGTTGAGAAAAAAGAAAGGAATGAGTGCAACTGTGAAGTTATAAAAATAAATAAAATCAAGATATTGTTAATTGGAGGTAAAAGTTTTAGCCAGGTAATTACGGTTGGCGTGGTGGTTGTTTATCTTTCATTCTGGAAGAGGACCATGACTTGAAGGGAGTTGAGTTTAAGTGAGGGAGGGCTACGCAAAGCCATTTGGGTCTAGTGTCAAGACAGATCAGGATAACTGGAGGGCTGGGGGATATATGCCCACAAGTAGTCCAAAAATCACAACCAGTGTGAGAGTAGGGGAAATTTTATGGTGCTGTGTATTGAGTGTTCAAATATTTGTACTTGGGCCCTGGCTGAGTGACTCTTATTTATGTTCCAAGTATAGGCTGAGCTCCCTCCTGGAAAAGCTGCAGAGAATCAAAGACCACTTCTCCACACTTCAGGATGTAAGGGAGAATAAGATATTCTTAAAAGGAAATAGAAGGGGCAATTCATTGGTGCAGTGGATAGAGCACTGGGCTTAGAATCAAGATTCATCTTCATTAGTTCAAATCCAGCCTCAGGTACTTACTAGATGTATGACCCTGGCTAAGTCACTTAACCCTGTTTGCCATCTCATTTTATGAGGCAAATCATTCCAGTATTTCTGCTAAGAAAACTAAAAAATGGGGGGGGGGGGCGGAGCCAAGATGGTGGAGTAGAAACACCACGTTCAAGGTGCTCTCCCCCCAGATCACCTCCAAACCATGTAAAAGGGGACTCTGAAGAACTTCTGGAGCCCCAGCACCCACAGAACAACACAGAGAAGCTAAACTCCTGCTGAGGACAGCCCAGCAGCCCTGCAGGAAGAGCCAGCACAGTGCTCACAGCCCAGCACAAGAAGAGCCAAGCCCAGGTCCACGTGAGCCGAGGTTTTAGCCCCAGGGCAGCCGGGCCAGCACCCAGATGGAGGGACCCCAGAACACCAGCAGCTGTGGCGATTCCAGAATTAACACCACAGATATACCTAGGACAAAGTGAGAGGTTAGTGCCCTATGGACTTTGGGCCCAGTATTTGGGGAACACGTTGGCTTCCTCCCCTGGGGGCTAGAAGTCGCTGAGGAGACACGCCATTTTGCAGTTTCAGTGGCAGCTCCAGCTCCTGGCCTACAAACTGTAGGGAGATCCAGCGATCAGTCTTGGGGGTTAATCACTCTTGCTTTAACCTGCTTGGATCTGGATTGTGATCTGGGGGGGAGGTCTGGGGTGGGCATCCAACTTTTCAACAACAAAAGAAATAGAAGGTTTTAATGGGGAAAAAGGGATTATTTTATTTTTATTTACTTTTTTGGAGGGCAATTGGGATTAAGTGACTTGTCCAAGGTCACATGGCTAGTTTTTGTGTTAAGTGTCTGAGGCCAGATTTGAACTTAGGTCCTCCTGACTCCAGGGCCGGTGCTCTATTCACCATGCCACCTAGCTGCCCCAAAAGGAAATGGGAAAAAGTGGAGGGGAGATGACCCTTCTCAGGATGGAAGAACATTCCACAGAAGAGAAAGGGGAAAAAAGGGGAAGCTGAACAGCCAGAACTTTAGCTCTATTTGAGGGCTTTTCCCTGGCAGCAGCTCTTCAATGGCGAGAGCACTGTGAGTGACTGAGGGTGAAAGGGCAGCTGCTTATGTCAAGCATGGTCACCACAGGTCTGAGTTCATTCTGCCTGTTTCTTTTTGGACTGATTCATTCTTGATTTTAGGTAAATGAGTATCTTAAGGTAACTAACACGGCTACTTCTGGAGCAGGATGGCCATTGAGGCCAGTAGGGTGGTAGTGGCCATTACAGAGAACAGCCTGAGGACAGGAGAGGCTTCAGGGGCCTTCAATCAGCACGATGCAGAAAGGCACCAAAGAATCTGACTCAGAAAGCAATCCTGAAGAAGTGTAGGAAGATTCCACAAAGGAAGAGAAGGACTGCTGGGGTCAGGTTTGGGGGAGGAGGGTCCTTGTGGACACAAGTATCTTGGACACACATGCTTCACTCCCATTCTACTTTAAGTTTGAGCCCAAGTATGCTGAGGGGGAAGTGTGCCCTTGGGGTGAGGGGAATTTTTAAAACTACTGTAATCCCTAGATCATCTCAGTAAGTCAGTCCCCTTTTCTAAAAGCTAAAAACAAACACATTGATGCTTCTCTTTAAGGAAAGTGCTGGACGCTCTGAGGAAGAAGTAACTTGTCCTTCAAAGAATAATGCAGCAGAGCCACAGGAGCTATCAGCAATGAAGGTCAGGGGGGAGAGGAGAGTGGAAAACTGGTGATTCCTAGCTCAGGGCACAGAGGCACCTGCTGACCTGATAACAACAACAGAGGAAATCTACTGTCTTCCTGGGGAACATCTCTAAGACACAAGGAGAACGTCCCAAGATTTATCAAAGAGATGACAACTGTTTTCTTCTGAGGATTCACATGGACACAAATAAGTACTGTCAACAGTAATAGAGGCATGGCGGTACTGATTGTGTAAGCTAATTTGGGATGTTAACAGCTGGCTAACAAGGTGGAATCTGGGAGTGGGATTTGGATTTCTGGATCAGAGCCTATAAGATGAGGATGATAGCTCCCTAATCAGAGATGAAGTACATCTAACAAAAGACTGGTAAGAAGAATGGATCTGCCAAATGTTGTACAAACCAAATAAAGAGGGCTTTAAGCTAAAAAGGATGGGACAAAGAAAAGACTGCCTATGTATACTAACTCTAAGACAGAAGAGACGCCTCAAAGAAGGAAGACAAAGAGTTGCTGAGACACCCAAAAATTCACAGGAGATAAAATTTCCCAAAAAAGTTAGTACTGAGAAACTAGCATAACTATACAGAAAACCCTAAGTTTAGACAACAAGACAAAATAGCATAAGGAGGCAAACTGAACATCTTGGGAATCACTGAGACTTGGTGGAATGAAACTCATGACCTGATCATGACCCCGAACGGATATACTTTATTTAAGACAAACAGCATAAGTAAAATGGGAATGTGGGGAGGGAGAAGCATTGTATATTAAGAAGGTAGAATCATGTGAGGAAATCCAGGAACTGGAGGGGAGAAGTATGACAGAATATTTGGGTGAAAGTCAAAGGAAGACACAGAAGCTAGAAGAGAGAAAGAGGAAATAAACCAGGCAAGTTTAAGAAACAGATCACAAGCCTGTTACAAAAGTATGATATATAAGTAATGGGGAATTTCAATTATTCAGACATAATAATTATAATAACCAGCAATTACGCAGTGGTTTAAGGTTTGTGCTGCACTTTAAAGATATTATCTCACTGGGAGGTAGGTGCTATTATTACCCCCATATTACAGATGAATAAACAGGCCAACAGAGGTTAAATGATTTGTTCAGGGTCACATACAGCTAGTGAAATCTTAAGGCTGAATTTGAACTGAAGTCTTGATTCCTGGTCCAGCACTTTATCCACTGTGATACCAAGCTCCAGAAATCTGCTGAAACTCAGTTTCTGCCAAAAACAAAACAGTTAACAACTTTCTGACTTGCCTTAGATATAGTCATCCTTCAAACAGTAAGAGGAACCACGAAGGGGAAATTCTATTCTGAATCTAATTCTTTCTTATTAACAGAGAGAAACTGGTTGCTGAGGTGGGAATGATGGGAACCCTGAGGGTAGATGACCACTCCATTCTCAAGTTTGATAAGAGGAGTGAACATCTGGACATAGTCTGACATGAATGTAAGCTTTAGGGAAAATAGACTTCACAAGTTTCAAAGGAAAGACAGATTGGAAACCGATAAAATAAAATGCTTTAGCTTGTAAAGCCAAAGGGAGCCCAGGAGGGATGAGAGATACTCAAGAATTAAATTCTGAAGACATGAAACAATTTCAATGAGGAAGAAAAATAGGATTTGTCCAAAGGGTCAATGAGGATATACTTGCTAATTCAGGGTTTTTGGGGGGGTTACATTTTAAATTCTGAATTGTCTCCCTCCTCCCTCCCTACCCTACACTAGAGAAGGCCACCATCAACTTAGGTTTTAAAAAGAGATGAGGGTGGGCAGAGCCAAGATGTGTAGTGTAGAAGCAGGAAAACTCTGTAAGCTTCCCCCATAAACACCTCAAATACCTATAAAATATGATGCTAAACAAATTTTAGAGTTACAGAACCCACAAAGTGACAGAGAGAAACAAATCTGCAGAAGGCAACCCCCCAGGCAGACAGGAAGGCTTCATCACAGTACACTGGGAGCTGAGCCTAGCCCAGTGTGAGCCCAAGGTTTTAGCCCCAGGGCGGCAGTGGCCTTTCCAGAATGATCAACCCATAAATGCCAAGAAAAAGTGAGAGGTCAGTGTAGAACTCTATTGGAACTTGGGGGGGGGGGGACAGAGGAGTGGGTCCCGCCCCTGCCCTGGGAGGGAGAAGCAGCTGAGGTGCTGTGGCCGCCTCCATGTGGCTGCTTCAGAGCTCCTGGCCTGTAGATCGTGGGGGGGGAGGGGGGCCACGCAAACATTCAGAAGATAATTGCTCTTCCTTTAACCAGCCTGGATCTGAATCGTGATCTTAGGTGGTGGTCCTGAGGTGTGTGACCAGTGAGCCAGAGTTTGTGAGGGCTGCAGAGAACAGCTCTAGTAGCTGCAAAAACCCAGCAATTTCGGACAAAGCTCTCCCTTCTGAAAAGCAGAATTCTACTGTGGCAAAGAGCTCAAAAGTCAAGTAATTGAATGGCAATATCAGCAAGCAAAGCAAGCAGAGCAAGCAAAGGAAGCAAAGCAAGCACAGCAATCTGATTTTAGATTGCTTTTTTGCAGACAAAAAGGATCAAAGCATGGAGCAGGAGGAAGGCAGTGAAGTCAGAACTCCTGTGCCAAAAGCTTCCAAGAAAAATATGAACTGGTTACAGGCCATGGAGGCGCTCAAGAAGGATTCTAAAAATCAAGTAAGAGAAGTAGAGGAAAAATTGGGAAGAGAAATGAGAATGATGCAAGAAAATCATGAAAAGGGAGTCAATAACCTGACTGAAGAAAATAACACCTTAAAAATAGATTAACTCAAATGGCAAAAGAAGCCCAAAAAACCAATGAGAAGAAGAATGCCTTAAAAAGCCAAATTTGCCAGACAGAAAAAATCTCAAAAGCTCACTGAAGAGAATCATTCCTTCAGAATTAGATTGGAGCAAATGAAAAACTAGTGACTTTATGAGAAATCAAGATACTATTAAACAGATCCAAACAAATGAAAAAATAGAAGGCAATGTGAAATATCTCACTGGAAAAACTACTGACCTAGAAAATAGATCCAGGAGAGATAATTTAAAAATTATTGTACTATCTGAAAGCCATGATCAAAAAAAGAACCTAGAAATCATCCTCCAAGAAATTTTCAAGGAAAATTGCCCTGATGTTTTAGAACCAGAGGGTAAAACAGAGGTTGAAATAATCCACTGATCACCTCATGAAAAAGAACCCAAAAAGAAAACTCCTAGGAATATTATAGCCAGGTTCTGGAGTTCCCAGATCTAGGAGAAAATATTACAAGCAGCCAGGAAGAAACAATTTAAATACTGTGGAAACACAATCAGGATAACACAGGATCTGGCAGCTTCTACACTGAGGGATCAAAAGGCTGGCATATGATATTCCAGAGGTCAAAGGAGCTGGGACTAAAACCAACAATCACTTACCCAGCAAAACTGAGTATAATGCTTCAGGGGAAAATATGGTTATTCAATGAAATAGATTTTCAAGCATTCTTTCTTTCTTTTTCTTTTGGAGGGGCAATTGGGGTTAAGTGACTTGCACAAGGTCACATGGCTAGTAAGTGTTAGGTGTCTGAAACCACATTTGAACTCAGGTCCTCTTGACTCCAGGGCTGGTACTCTATGCACTGTGCCACCTAGCTGTCCCCTCAAGCATTCTTGATGAAAAAAAAAGAGCTGAACAGAAAATCTGACTTTCAAATACAAGAAGCAAGAGAAGCATGAGAAAGTAAACAGGAAAAAGAAATCATAAGGAACTTATTAAAGTTGAACTATTTACATTCCTACATGGAAAAAACGATAACTGTAACTCATAAGACTGTTCTCAGTATGAGGACAGTTGAAGGGAATATATATGTATACATATATATGTATGTACAGGAGGGTATATGTGTATATAAATATGTATGTGAGTGTGGGCATATGTATGTTCATATATACATAGACAGAGGGCACAGGATGAGTTGAATATGAAGGGATGTTATCTAAAAAAATAAAATTAAGAGGTCAGAGGGAATTTACTGGGAGAAGGAGAAAGGAAGAGATATATCAGGGTAAATTATCTCACATAAAAGAGGCAAGAGAGAACTGTTACAATGGAGGGGAAGAGCAGGAAGGTGAAAGGGAATGGGACAACCTAATTCTTATTGAATTTGGCTCAAGGAGGGAATAACATACACACTCAATTGGGTATCTTACCCTACAGGAAAAAAGAGGGTAGGATAAGAGGGGGTATGATAGAAGGGAGAGCAGATTGGGAGAGAAGGTAGTTAGAAGGAAACATTTTTGAAAAGGGATAGGGTCAAAGGAAAAAACAGAATAGGTGGGGGTGGGATAGGATGGAGGGAAATATAGTTAGTTTTTCACAATATATCCACTATGGAAATGTTTTTGCGTTAACTACACATGCACAACCTATATTGAATTGCTTAAATTCCCAGTGGGGGGTGGGTGAGGAGGGAAGAAGGGTAAAAATCTGGGAACTCAAAGTTTTCAAAACAAATGTTTAAAAATTTGCTTTTTACAGGCAACTGGGAAATAAGATATATAGGTACTGGGGTATAGAAACTCATCTTGCTCTACTAGAAAGTTGGGGGGGGAGAGGATATAAGAGAGAACAGACTGGGGCAAGGGGTATTCAGTAGGCTTGCTATTTTGGGGTGGGGGTAGGGGAAAGATGGGGAAATCTTTGGGAATCTTGTGGAAATGAATGTTGAAAACCAAAAATAAATGAATGAGTATGGAATTCTGTAAAAACAATATCTAGAAATGCAAAAGGCTGATGAAGGAAGGTGTGGGGTTTTTAAAACTACACACAGAGAGAAAAAGGAGGCCAGGTGATCAGAAAGAAAACAGAATAGCTTAAATGCTCATTTGTTTCTGTTTTTCATATAACGGACAGTAACCTTTACATTGGAAATCACAGAACAATATTTGACTCCCAGGGAGCTGATACCCAAGGTAAGGAGATGGTTAAAAGAGCACCAGTATCTGCCTTTGGTGAATTCAAGCTACCAGGCCCAGATGAACTATATCCTTAGATCCTGAAAGACCTGGCAGCTGTGACGGCTGAGCCACTTTCAGTGACTGAAAACAGGAAAGGTGTGACAAGATGGGAGAAAGGAAAATCTTATCCCAGTTTAAAAAAAAAATGGAACAGAAGGAAAGTCTTCCAAACTGTACTACGGTGAGCTTGCTCTAGAAGAGATTATTAAAGAACTAGCTGGCAAATATCTAGAGAGGGAAGTGGTGATTACAAAGAGCCAGCTGGCTTCAGGCAGAACAGGTCCTGCCTGACTAACCTTTCTGACAGAATTACTAAGCAAATAGATAAGCAGAATGTTGTAAATACAGTTTATCTAGATTTTAGAAGAGTGTATGACAAAGTACTGCACAGTATTCTTTTAAAAAAAAAAAAGCTTTTATTGATTATTTTTTTATATCACTAGCTTCCTCCAGTATCCTTCCCTTCCCTTCCCAGCGAACCATCCTATAACAAATACTATTTTTTAAAGGCAAAAGAAAAAACAAACAAAATCAGTATAATTGACCAACACTTTGGAAAAAATCTGAAGATATATACAATGTAGACCCTCCATGGAAGATGCACCTTTTCTTGTGACCTATATACTTGTTCTTTATAATTTTGCAACATTCATTTTTAATTTTTTTGGTGGCTGTTCTAAGTCTTTATTGTCATTATGTATGTTCTGTCCTTGGTTCTGTTTATGTCACTCTGCATCAATTCATGAAGATCTTTCCATGCTTCTCTGTATTTGTTGCATGCCATCATTACTTAGAGAATAGTAATACGGCCCTTCCCTAAACAAGGAGCATCTACTGTGCTTCCAACTCTTTGCTATCACAAAAAGTGCTACTCTCAATATTTTGGTGTATATGAGAACTTTGTTCCTATTAATGGTCTCCTTAAGGCAAAAACCCAGTAAAGGATTCTCTGGGTCAAAGGGTATGGATATTTTAGTCATTTTATTTGCATAATTCCAAAGTGCTTTCCAAAGACATTGCACTGATGCATTCCACAAAGAATTCACTAGTGAGCCTATGCTTTCACAAACTTTACAACACTGATTATTCCCACCTTTTGTCATCTTTGGCAATTTGCAGGGTGTAAAATGAAATCTCAGGATTGTTTTGATTTGCATTTCTCTTATTAATAGTGATTTGGAAATTTTTTTCATGTGGATTTTTAATACTTTGAAATTTTTTTGAGAACTGCTTGTTTATATCCCTTTACCATGTATCTATTAAGGAATAGGTTTTTGTATATACATATGCAGATACACACACAGTTTGTATCTTGGATAGCAAACTCTTATCAGAGAAATTTGATATATTGTTTTTTTCCATTTGATTGCTTCCCTTCTTATCCTGAGCACATTAATTTTGTTTGTGCAGAGGCTTTTCAGTTTCATAATCAGTTATATTTTTATCTCTTATAATTGCCTTTATCCTTGGTTTAATTGAGAATATATCTTCTAGCCATAGCTGTGAGGATACAATCTGCTTCTCTTCTTTAAGATTAAATTAATCAGGGGCGGCTAGGTGGCGCAGTGAGTAAGAGCACCGGCCTCGGAGTTTGGATGACCCGAGATCAGATCCGGCCTCAGAAAATGAGCACCCACGCATAAATCAAATGACTAGCCGTGTAACCTTGAGCAAGTTACTTAACCCCAATTGCTTAAAAAAAAAGATTAAATTAATCTTAAATAATCTTAAATAAATTAATCTTTAAGATTAAGGTGACAGAACTATAATATTCTTGTGGAGAAGATGGAGGGAATGATTAGACAATAATGCAACTGGATCTGGAACTGATTCAACAAGTATTCTCAAGAAATAGATGTTAATATTTCAATGGAAGGTGACAGGAAGCATCTAGTGGAGTATCCCAGGGTATCATCTGCATTTAGAACTTTTGTCAATTACTTGGGCATTTGGGAGGAAAAAGGTACCTATTTGGAGGCATGATGGAGAAATCCAGAGTCAGGAGCAGAGCTGGGAGAACAGTGAGGAAGGCAAGCAGGGATCCCTCCCCGCAAAATGGAGGTCCAAAAGGATCCTGACAGGCTCAAGCATTAGGCTAAATCTATTAAGATGAAACTCAATGCTTGCAGTTGGATACCTCCCCCGCAAAAATGAACTTGACAAATGAGACAGAGGAGGCATGATTAGAGGGCAGTTTGAAAAAGATCTGGCGGTTTTAGCGGACTCTAAGCTCAATGAGTCAGCAGACTGATGTAGCAGTCAAAAAAAGCTCATTTGATTTCAGGCTCCACAGATAGGAATACAGCTTCCAGGAGTAAGGCAGGTTATAGTCCCACCCTACTCTGCTTTCATCAGACTTGTTTAAAAAGAGACTGATTAGGGGTGGCTAGGTGGTGCAGTGAGTAAGAGCGCCTGCCCAGGAGTCAGGAGGAGCCGGGATCAGTTCTGGCCTCAGAAAATGAGCACACACACATAAATAATGGCCATGTAACCTTGAGCAAGTTACTTAACCCCAATTGCTTTAAAAAAATAAAAAGGAGTGATTGGTAAACTGGAGCATCTACATGCGGGCATACAGAATGGTGACAGGCCTTGAGTACATGTCAGATGAAGGCTGATCGAATGAAATGGGCATATTTAGCTTGGAAAAAGAGAAGACTCCAGGGGACGTGTTAGGTCAAGAGCTGTCAGATGGAGGAGGGCTTGGACTTATTCTCTCTGGCCCCAGAGGGCAGAGCAAGAACAAAGGGCGGAAGCTGCAAAGAGGCAATTTAAATGTGATGCCAGAGAAAACTTCTGACAATCAGAGTGATCCAAAGTAGAACAGGTGGCCTTGGAGAAGTGGTGATCTATTTCCCCTCCCTGGATGACTTCAAGCAAAGGCAGGATTACCATTTATCGGGTGTGTTATAACAAGGGCTCCTTTTTTGGGGGGACTGGGCTAGATGGTCACTTAAGTTTCTCCCAACTGTTAAATTCTGTGATCTCACAATCAAGGTAGAAACCAAGCTCATGTATGTTCAGGCCCTTCAGGTCACACCCAGAAGAATTCAGAAGCCCAAACAGCATTTTTCTGAATCTATGTAGTCACTGTCTCGGATCTGAGAGCCAGTGTAAGAGGAAGTGGCTGCAGAGGAGGAAGTGGGAGCCCAGTAATATGTTTGCTGACAATGGATGTCATCCCCACCGTTTCCTCCCACTGAGTAATGGTTTAGGATTATCTTCCAACCAGATGTTTTGGAACAGCTATTTCCCCACTTTCAAAATATTCTGAATGATGACATTTTAAACCAATAACAAGTGTCCACATCCCCAACCTTTTACTTTCAAAGCTAACATACCTTCCTCCCCTATAAGATCATAGATCAAGAGTAGGAAGGGCTTTAGAGGCCATTTAGGGCAAATCCCTTAGAATGTACTTCACAACACCAACCTTCCCCCCGCCCCCATTTTACACATGAAGAAACTAAGGCCCAAGAGGCTAACTGATTTGCCAGAATTGACACAAGTAGCAAGTAAGCAAAGATGGATCTGAACCCAGGTTGTCTGTCACCATAATAAATGCCTTTTCCAATATATCACAATGCTTCAAAAGTTGTAGCAAAGGCCCAAGGCAGGGCTGATGTGTCCCAAAGGCCTCAGAAAACTTGTCTGGTGCTAGAGTACTCTCCCAGCTCCCACTCTATCCTCCCTCCACCCTCACCCTACACGGCACAAAGTGGTCAAGTCGGCCATGTGGTGCTCTGATCCCAGACACAAGGGCCTTTGTGTGACTAATGTATTGAGCTCTTTTCTTCCAGGACCTTGTCCCTTGTGAAACCATTTGGCTTGGAAACTGACTATTCCTAATTTAGGGCTGCACCCAGAGCAGATCAACGCATACCTCAGACAGCTCCCTCCCTCCTTAATCTGGATAGAGCACAAGGGTTAGAGTCAGGAAGACCCGAGTTCAAAAATGGGCCTCGGGGCGGCTAGGTGACGCAGTGAATGCAGGCCCTGGAATCAGAAGGACCCGAGTTCGGAGCTGGCCTCTGACACTTAATCCATACAAACAAAAACCTAGCCGTGTAACCCTGGGCAAGTTACTTAACCCCAATTGCCCTAAAGGGGCGGCTAGGTGGCGCAGTGAGTAAGAGCACAGGCCTCGGAGTTTGGATGACCCGACATCAGATCCGGCTTCAGAAAATGAGCACCCATGCATAAATAATGACTAGCCGCGTAACCTTGAGCAAGTTACTTTAACCCCAATTGCTTAAAAAAGAAAAAAAGAAAAAAAAACGGGCCTCAGTCACTCAACTAGTTTCGTGACAGTGGGTCAGTTACATCACCTCTATCAGGTTCAGTTTCCTCATCTGTAAAGTGGGGATATTTATAATAAATACTTCCCAGAGTTGTGAGGACCAAATGAAATACTATTTATAAAATGTTTTACACAGTGCCTGGTAAAAAAAAAAAAAGGTGCCTTCCCTTCTTTCTTTCTGTGGGACTCTGGGCCCCAGTTTCCTCCTCTGTAATGTGGGAGTGGGATGGAATTGGATCCAGTAATCTCTAAGGTCTAAATTATATGAGCTTAGGGTCCTCTGTTCATAGTAAGTCATTTCTGGTTCACAGAACTTCACATATTACAATACTATTAAAAAAAAAGTCAAACCAAATGCAAAGGTAGCAGCACTGCAGACGAGATTGGAAAGGAACACAGAGCAAATGGTCAAGATTTTGTATGTTTTTGTTGGTGTTTATTAAGGTCATAATCTAATATTCCTTCCTCTTCACCCCTATTAACTGTCACTTGTTATTTTTGTGACTGTGGATGAACCACTTAACTTCTCTGTCCTTCTGTGTCTTTATCCATAAAATGGGCCAATGTTCACAAAGGAGACCCATCTCCTTCCTAGCTATGACTGGCTTCAGTAAGTAAGAAAATATGTAAAGCACCGAATAAGCTTTAAAATACTTCACAGACGGCAGGCATTATCATCAAGTTTCCTTCTTGCAGAAAAAAATGCAAAAAATGTACTCTGAAAAGATTAATTAAGTATAACTAAGACTCCAGTTAATTCTGGGAGTACTCAGGTGAATTAGATAAATTTCTGTGATGGAAATATTCCTATTTACCTGTTTGTATCTTAGAAAGATGAAAGGGATTTCCTTTGGACACCCAAAACCTGCCTTGACAGAATAATTAATAATAATAACATTAGCCAGCATCTATATAGTGCTTTAAGGTTTTGTTGAAGAAAAAATAGAAAAACTCTACTCTGAGTTTAAGGCATGTATCTGCTAGGAACAACTTTCATTAATTTGACATTATTCTAAATTCAAGCATCTCTAGCTTAGAGAGCTGTCATAGTTCTGCAACCCTACCCACCTCCCCAAGACAATCTGAGGAATCCTGAACAAGGAAATGTCACAAGGTAGTAAAACACAGTTTTGAGTTAACATTCTGTTTCAGCAAATAGAAGAGTCACATAGCAACTCTTCAATTCTTTCTCTGACCACTCATCTCAAGTGTCACTTGATGAAATCAAAGGCTTCCCTGTGATGAATATCTTAATTATTTCTGAACAGAAGACCACTGCCCTTTGGTAGGGCATAGTCCCAAATCCAGTTTCCATCTTTGATATATTTTCCTTAGGAACAGCTTTTTGTTTTTGATCTAGAAAAAGTTTTAGGCTAGAGAAATACTTCATATTTGTAGTGGCACTGAAAGGGAGATTTCTGATATCCTTCTCTAATCTGCAAATAACTTGACATATATTATCATTTTATTCAAACAACATTGGGGCATAATAATCATGATAAAAACTGATATTGATAAAGCATTTACTATGTACTGGGCATTGTGCTAAGCAATTTACAATTATCATCTCATCTGAGAAGGCAAGTGTTACTGTTATTCCCATTCTTCAGATAAGGAAACAGGCAGGCAGAGGTTAAGTGACTTGTCAAGGGTCACATGGCTAGCAAGTGTCTGAGGACTAAGTGGAATTCAGGTCTTCCAGACTCCAAGTTCAGCATTCAATCAACTATGCTACCAAACCATCAGAAAGCTTTGAGAGTTGGTTGGCATTTAGGAACCAAAAACTATGATTAATTCCAAGTGGAGGGTAGAATTCTAAAACTGGAGTTAAGCGCTTCTCATGTTCCAGTGACTGTGCAAAGTCACCTGTATCTCTCGTCTAGAACCATAATTTTTAGAGGCAGGCAGGAGAAAGTAACCAAGGAGAATACTTTAGGAAGTTCAGGCCATTTGGTCTTAGAGAAGTCTGATTTATTAGTACTTCTAATGACCTTATCCTAGTGTACTTTTTCTAAATTTGTAGATTCTTTTCTCCTTATAACTCTACTCTAGAAAGTGCACGTAAAATCTGGAGTAGAGGTAGTAGTAAAGAAGGAAGAGGGAAATGGGGCCTGCATAAGGACACCAAGATCCAGGAGACGGGAAGAGTTCAGCTGGCACAACAGCTCAACTTGGGGAAACAGACAGGTGGGGAAGAGGCAAGATGGGAGGTGCGGGTGGCCAGGCTAATGTCTTGGGTTGGGCTTGCCAGAATCAAAGGATCAGACATAAATTGGAAGGGACTAGGAGATTATCTAAATGTATCTCCTCCCCTAACAGGTAAGGAAACCAAGGCATGGAGAGGTTTAAGTGACTTGCCCAGCCAGGGTCCACACCTAAGTCTGGTGACCGCAGATATGGCACTTTCCCCACCATACCATGCTAGGTCAGCTCAGAAAAAAGAGAAGCTGCTATTTGACTAGGCCTAAACCCCGATAACGTGAGATTTATAATCTTAGTTTCAGACACCAATTCAGTCATTTTCTCTGAAAGAGGAGACACGAAATCTGTTGGGGTTCCTCCTTGGAAGGACAGGGCAGAAAACAGTTTGAAAGAAAAAAGGTACAGATAAAGCAACCCAACCTTTCCCAGGTTAAAAGACACCCCCGCCCACCGCTATGGCATTCTAATGATACTCAGTTCTGTAAGGTATGTAAATACAGTGAGGTCACACCCCAAACCAGTCAGGTTTCCTTTTGTCCTCATCAGCAGCTTCCACAGGCTAAACTTTTAAGTCAACAAACATTTATTAAGCACCTAGTATGGGCCAGGCACCATGCTAAGCACTGGGGACACAAAAAGAGACAAAAGAACAGTTCCTGTTCTCAAGGATTTCACAGATTATATATACACGGGATAAATAAGAAATACTAATAAAAGGAGCGAAGGCACTGGGAGGGAGACAGACAGACATGGTTAGACCTGTGCTTTACGAGTAGGAAGACCTGAAACAGACAGATCCAACAGCAGGCTACTGCAATAGCCCAGGGGATGAGTGCCTGCACTAGGCAAAGGTCAAATAGACAGGCCTTGGCAACAGCTTGGATACAGGGTGTGAGAGACAGTGAGGAATACAGGATGACTCCTAGGATGTGAACCTGAAGTACAGGGAAGGGCTGTGTTGCCCTCTACAGTAACAGAGAAGGTGGGGAGAGTTGGGGAGGATTTAGGGGTAAAGGTAAAGATGTCTGAAAGGCAGTAGAAGATGAAAAATTGGAGGTCAGCAGAGAGGTTAGGAAGGTATTTGGTAGATCTGAAAATTTGTGGAGAGAATATAATTAAATTCAAGGGAGCTGATGAGATCACCAAGTAAAATAGTACAGAGGGAGACCTGAAGAGGACCCAGGACAAAACCCTGTGGGACATCCTTGGCTAGTGGGTGTGACCTGGATGAAGATCTAACAAAGGGGACTGAGACTTCATTCAGTTTTCTGGAAAAGCCCCACTTTTAACAGTTAGGAAGTTATACTAAGTTGTCAATCTTCTTTTATGGGTGACTTTGTAAGTGAAGTCAAGAAATATTTATTAAGCATCTAAAATGTGCCAAGCACTACATTACGTGCCAGGGATACAAAGAAAGGCAAAAACAGGCCCTGTCCTCAAAGAGAACACATGATCTAATGGGGAAAACAACATGCAAATAAGATACAAATAGATCTACTGGAGCTTTAGCCAGAGGAAAGGCTTCTTGCAGAAGACAGGATTTTGGTTGATATTTGAAGGATGCCAGGGAAGTCAGGAGACAGAGGAGAGGAGGAGAAGGGGAGGGGGAGAGAGGGAAGGATGGGGGGCAAAATTTTAGGTATGGGGGACAATGAGTGAAAATGCACAGAATGCATGGAGGGTCTTGTTTGAGGAACAACATATGAACTCAAGTCACTAGAACAAAGGGTACTTTTTGGGAAATAAGGTTTAAGAAGGCTGAAGACATCAAAATGGGCCAGTTTATGAAGGGATTTTAAAACCAAATAGTATATGATCCTGGAGGAGATGGGGAAGCCCTAAAATTTATAGAATAAGAAAGGTTACACAGTCAGACTTATGCTTTAAGAAGACAGCTTGAATAGCTGAATGGAGAGTGGAGGGAGATTTGAGGCAGAAAGCCCAAGCAGAAGGCTACTGCCAGTAGGCATGAAGTAATGAGGACCTGGACCACAGTGGTGGCAGTGTCAGGTAAGAAAGGGGAATGTGGGAGAGATGTTGCCAAGACAGAATTGGCAAGAGACTGGATACAGGGATAGTATAAGTGAGTAAGAAGCTGAAGCTAATACCCAAGTTGGAGCTAGAGTGGCTGGGAAGGACGGTGGTACCCTCAACAGTAAGAAGAAAGTGCAGAAGAGGGGAGGGTTTTGTGAGGAAAGACAATGAATTCCGTTTTGGACATGGTAAGTTTTATGAGGCGGCCAGGTAGAGATACATATCCAAAAAGGCAGCTTGGAGATATTAAGACCGGAGGTCAAGAGAAAGGATAGGGATGGATAAACAGATCTGTAAATCATCTGCTTAAAGGTAATTCTCTAGAAACATTTTTAGGGTCCTAAGTCAAAGACTAAGGGGCAGCTAGGTAGAGTGCCAGGCCTGGAGTCAGGAAGGCATTTTTCTGAGTTCAAATCTGGCTTCAGACACTTAATAGTTGTGTGACCCTGGACAACTCACTTAACCCTGCTTGCCTCAGTTTCCTCATCTGTAAAAATGAGCTAGAGAAGGAAATGGCAAACCATTCCAGTATCTAGAAAACCCCAAATGTTCACAAGAAGTTGGACACAACTGAAATGCCTGAACAACAAAAGTCGAAGATACCAGGAAATTGAATAAAAGGTAGTAGGGCTGAAAAATCAACTGCAAAAACCCAAACCGGCTAGTATCCAGTGGGAATAAGTCTTTTTTTTTTTTTTGGCCTAGCCTAGCAGCTACCCAAAATCAGCCTTAAATGGTACCACTTTTGTACCTAATTCCTCTGAACAATGTGAAACATCCAAGGTCTATAATGAAATGAGCCCTAGCCTATCAAAGTAAATACAGCTAATGTGGAATCACGTATAGAAAGTGGCTAAAATTTTCTTATCTTTTAAACTAGAGATTCCATTCACTGATAACTGCATAACCCAAGGAGGTCAATGATAAAAAAAAAATGAGGTTTCTTGCCTCAAATACACCAAATTATTTTTTTGGGTGCACTTTTTGCAGTAGCAAAAAAACTAGGAACAAAGGAGATCCCCAGCAACTTGGGAATGGCTATAGACATAGTTCATGGATATAATGGAGTATTACTATGCTTTAAGAAACAGTGAATGTGATGAACACAGAGAAGCATGTTAAGATTCACATGAACTGATGAAAAGTGAAGGAGAACCAAGAAAACAACCCACAATGACGGTAATAAAGCAATCAGAACTGGATTCTGTGCAGAATTTTAACCATTAAGTTTGGCCCCAAAGAACCATGAAATGATATCTCTCTCCAATTCCCTTGCATAAACAGGGATTCAGGAGTGTGGGATATTGTATATGTCAGAATTTTTTTTACACAACGATTTCTTTGTTACTTTTTTCAAACTGTTACAATGGATTGTTGTCTGAGAGGGTGGGGGAGAAAAATACAGTGGGGAAAAATAGGTGATGTGAAAAAAAGCTATTAATAAATTTATTTTTTAAAGTTAAAATTATTAGGTTTAATTCCCCTTTCTTCTGAATTTCTGAAAAGCAGTGGAAAAATTGAAACTGTTATAGAAATGTAGAAAGAATCTCAGATACTGACTAAATTCAAGTTTGTATTTAATGACAGACCTTTGGTTTTACTCTACACTTGGGCCCCTCCTCACACTTAAGAAAGAACTTCAGTTACTAACCATATGACATTTGGCCCTCTTTCTGCTAGCCTGGTAACCATTTCTGCTAACCATTCTGAAGCCTGGACACTTAAAAATTTTATTGAGGCAGAGGACAAATCTCCTGATGGGGCACACTGGTGGGATTCTCCTTCCCACAGAGTGTGAAGGGCTCCTTAAGGAGGTGACACCCAAAGGGTGGTCAGTCACTTACCTCAGAAAGGCTCTCATCAGGGGAATATATGCCTGGGGGGAGGATCGGATTCTTCAAGGTACTTACAATTCTTCCATACACTCTGCCACCTAATAAACTGTCCCCACAAAGACAGAAAAAGCAGTTCCTGAGGTTTCTGATCTTTTGGAATTCCCTAGCACACACCTGCCACTGAGGCCTAATCTAAGAAAGCCAGGATCAGCAGCTGAATTACTCAGATTTAACAATGTTCTTCTGGGAAGGGAATAGAAAGATACTCTTGACCTGTCCTGGGCACCAGGGATCTGGCATCAGGTCTTATGTCTTGCCTTTTGCTTCTCAAGAGCTTTCCACTAGGATCCTGCTAACCTAGGGATCAACGTCCCAAATGCAAGGTCCTTCCCTCTTTCTCAAGGGCAGGCTTCCATAGCACTGGAGTACAAATGTCAGCTACACCCTGTCACCCCCAGACTACTGAGCACAAAGTAAAAAAGTAAGCTCTGCAAGGCTTAGAGTTATGCATTTAGAGCTCTCCCCAACTGTATTCCCACCTACCTCTCTAGATTTATTTCAGGCTTCACCTCTAACAGGAAGCCTCTGTGGGTTCTCCCATTAGCACCTGCCTTCCTTACCTATTTTATCATGCCACTGGAATCCAAGCTCCTTTCCTTGTTTAAGTACTTATAAATGTTTGTGGAATTTAATTTCTGTTGTCTGCCCAAGTATGTTTTCCACACCCTTGCCAGCATAGCTGGGCTTGGATGAAAAGTTCTACTTGGATTAGTATCTTACCCTATGGTATATTTTATTCCAATTTTCATGCTCACTCCTTGACCCTACCACTTGACCTGCTTCCCCAAAAGCCCTCCCCCTCCTTCTAACTTCCCTATTACTTTCTCTTTTTTTTCTTTTTGGAGGGGGGGAAGGCAGGACAATTGGAGTTAAGTGACTTGCCCAAGGTCACATGGCTAGTAAGTATTAGTCTGAGGCTGGATCCGAACTCAGGTCCTCCTGACTCCAGGGTTGGTGCTCTATTCTCTGTGCCACCTAGCCACCCCTTCCCTTTTATTTTCAAGGGCCCCACTGGTCTTCCTAGTCACCCAGACTTAAAACCCATGTGTCACCCTCAACTCCTCACTCTTTCCCACTCCCCAATCTGCTGCCAAAGCTTACTGATTTTAGCTTCCTAACATCTTTTTTATGTTCCCCCTTTCTCCTTTAACAATGCCGCTACCCTAGTCCCCCCCCCCCCCCCCATCACCTTGCAACCTGGACTGCAATAACCTGATCAATGCAAAAGTCTCTCTTCCAATCAGCCGTCCTTTACTCAGTAAACTGGGGCTTCCTATAATCTCCAGGATGAAACAGAAAGTCCTCTGGCATTCAAAGGGCTTAGTGATCTGTCCTTCCCCATGCCCTTCTATCTTTTTAAACCACACACTCGCTGATGTACTCTTCCATCCAGTGACACCAGCCTCGATGATGTTCTTCAGAAAAAATACTCTATCTCTTGACTGTTGGCATATTCACTGACTGTCTCTAGCGCCTGCCATGCTCTTCCTCTTTATCTCTGCTTCCTGGCTTTTTGAAAGTCAGCTAAAATCCTTCTCCCACAGGAAGCTTCTCCTGATTCTAGTGCCTCTCTCTGTTGATTATTTCTAATTTATCCAGCTTGATTACAGCTGTCTACATATGGTCTTCCTTGTCCAACTGTGCTCCTTGAGGGCAGAGACTGCCCTTTGCCTTCCTTAGCATCCCCATATCTTAGCAGAGAGTAGTAGTTAATAGGTGTCTACTATATGACTATAGCTTTAATAGCCATTAGACACACAAGCGCCTGCCTCAAAACTAGGAAGACTTTGATTCGCATCCTACCTCTGGCAGACTGGGCAAGTCACTTAACTCTCGGAGCTCTAGGCACTCAACTAAGACTCAAAGTAGCAGAGAAGGTGGTAGAGGTCAGCAGAGGGAGAGTTTCCTCATGAGGGAGTGTCCAGCTGGGATCTGTAGCCACACCTATTCCTAACCTTTCTACCCAATCTTTCTAGGCAAACAGGGGAGTGGCAGGGACTACTTTAATGCCTACAAATAATATTACTTCAGTAGGCCCAGAAACTATGGGAGGCCAAAAGAGATAACTTAACAGACCTCAGATCCAATTCAACAAGCACTGGTTAAGTGCCAATACAAGGTCTGATGGTCACGTTTTACTTTACTTTTAATTTAAAAAAGCATTATAACAGCTGACAAATATTCTTTAAAAAACACTTAACACAGATTACTCTTTGTGATTTTCCTGATCGCTTTGTGAGGTAAGCACTCTAATCATTCCTATTTTAGAGAGAAATTGTGGGTAAGAAAGGTTAAATAAGTGATCTCTACCTGAACCTGGGCCATTTTTTACTTAGTTCAGGTGTCCTTCCACTGTCCCCGGCAACACTTCTATAAGCAAAAGCCCACAGGCACAGTGGAAATGTACACGAAAAGCAGCAGAATCAGCTGGGAAGAGAAAGCAGACTTCATTTCTAACCAGTCAATAAATTCACCAACCACTCTTAAATGACTTGACAGTCTTGTAAAAAATCACCAGTGAAAGTTACCGGGTCTGACTTCCTTGCAAAGTGAGGGCCTCTACTGCCTTAGTCAGGTTGCCAGCCCCAGGGTATACTGTCCACTCCAGGGTGAGATCTAACCCTTAGTCTCATGTCCCAGTGGCCCACAGTGGTCAACCTGAAAAGCCCTACAAAAACCCACTATGCCTTGAGGACAGGTTTTTTGAACAGCAGCAGCTTTTTGGAAAGAGGGAGCGTGGCCAAATAAGCGATCATAGCTGGAAGTAAGTTACTCATCCAAAGCTGTCCAGGAGAATCCGGTTCCTGCACTGGTAACTGGCATACCACAGCTCTTCTAATGTCTAAGTTTTAGCTAGAATGAGGTAGATACTGAGCAGGAATCTTGACCCCAAGTAAGCATCATTGGCAATCATTAACAGTAAGAAAAAAACCAAGTTGGAGAATGCTACAGGAAGAAGCATGGCTTTTTAAAAATTATTGTCTGACATTTACTTAACCCCAAGGCTTGCAGAATACTTCACCCATGATCTCCTGTGAACCTTACTGCATCCCTGGGCAGTTCATAGGAGAGGTACAATTATCCTTATTCTGTAGATGAGGAAACTGAAGCTCACAGAGGTCGTCTTTAATCTCATGTGCAAATGTGATAAAGTCATTAGAAAAATCCTAAAGATTGTGGGCAATACCCTATAAATACCTCTTAATAAAGGTTTCATTTGCTAAAACTTTCACACTAAATAGGCTTAATTATAGTAGTGCTTTTCAGAACCACAATAAATGAAGGGTTAGTATATGTTTCCATTTTTAAACCCCTTGAAATGCCTGTAATTTTTTTGTCACTTTAACTGAAAGTTGTACTAATACTAGGCAACTCAATATGCAGTCCAGATGCAAATTACTTTCAAAGTATGATTCTATTTGATAAATTGCCATCTCAACCCATCTTTCAAAAAAAAAAGGTCCAGATTGCTATATACAAGTTTTTCACTGTCATCTACAAGAACCACACTTTGTTAGGGAACTAAATCTACGTTTACTAAGAAGTGACACTGACAGTCCTTGATCAAATAAATTTTGAATGTGGACCTGAAGCTATTATAGAGTCTAATTTTAGAATCCCAAGGGATCTAACCTTGAGAAGGCTGGCATTACTGTATCAGAAGCAGGAATCCTTCCTTATCTGCTGGGTCCAAGTCAATCTGGGGACTTCACAACCACTCCCCCACTTGAAGTCACAAACAGTGAGCATAAACTAGCAGCAAAAAAAGCCAGCAAACTTCAAGTACCTTAAAAAGTCTCTTCTGACCAACCATTCAGAAAACATTACCTTGACGTGAAAAATCTGACACTCACAAGAGTCAAATCTTTATAAAATTGGGGAGGGTGTGCTGGCATGAAGGTAGAGGCATTTATTTTACTGAATAAACCCTAGGAACTCAAATTAGCTCTAAACCTGCGATCCTAAATTAAATTTTTTTACTGGCATTTCATTACTAAAAAAAAATGCACATTTTCTTATACCAGGCTAGCTGAAACATAAGATAAACTTCAACTTTTAACTAAAGAGCAAAAAGTCAGCTCTACTTCCAGCTGATTTTTAAAAAATTACAACCACAGGGGCGGCTAGGTGGTACAGTGAATAGAGTACTGGCCCTGGAGTCAGGAGGACCTGAGTTCAAATTCGGCCCCAGACACTTAACACTTACTAGCCCTGTGACCTTGGGCAAGTCACTTAACCCTAACTGCCCTGCCCTCTCCCCTCCAAAAAGCAATATATATATTACAACCACAGCATTAAAGGGTCAAAGCAAAGGTGAGCAAGGCAGCTGCATACATCCTGAGAACCCTAAGGTTATAAGCACATGTGAGGAACACACAGTATTTTTTCTTAAAGTATAGGCCTTTTCTTAAAGTATAGGTCTGACCACGGCACTCCCCTACTCAAACTGGATGAAAAGAAAATCTTCTGTTTGAATTTAAAGAGCTCACAATTTGGCCCTAGTGCCCCTTTTACTCCTCCCTTTCAAAAAAGCTATAGTTTAGTCAAGCTTTCTTATAATTCCTTGTACTTTATTTCCTAAGAATGCAGTCCTGCATCTCAGTCTCTGTAAATCCCTCTTTTTCTTCAAAATTCAGTCTAAGCACCTAATTTCTAAGTGAAGTTGGAAGCATCTTCTGATCCCCTCAGTTACTAAGGCCACTCCGCAATCACCTGACATTTGCAGATATCAGTCCAAAGGCCAGTCTTCCCAGAGAGAATGCAAGCTTCACGGGAACAGGGGCTGTAGTTTGTTTCTTGGTATCCACAGGACCTACCACAAAGCAGGTGCTTACTAAATGCTTGATAAGTTGCCAATCTGCAAGATTATGTGGAACCCACAGTGCACACTCCCCAACCACATAAAAATAACTAGAAAAAAAAGAAGTGAAAGAAATGGTTGGTCTAGAAGAGGTCAATTGAGCAGAAGCAATACATTGAAAATTGAAAATTTATTTAATAAAGCCAACTGTCCTTGGGAGAGTCCACAGTTGCAAAATCAATTCAATTTAAATTGATCAAATGGTTCAACAAGTAGTATCCATGTACTGTGCTGGTTACCAATTTTGAACACTGGCCTTCGGCCTTCAATATATGTGTGTGTGTGTGTGTGTGTGTGTGTGTGTGTGTGTGTGTGTGTGTGTGTGTGTGTGCGCTTGCCCAAGGGAGAGAGGGAGGAGAGGGATGGGGACACACATATAGAGCTGTGTTAGGTCTAAAGTAGATCTCAAATACTTTAACAGGAGAACAGGAAGGTTTAATGACTTGCTTAAAGTAACCTAGCTCCTTAGCAGCAGAGTTAAGAGGAAACCTAGGCCTCCATACTCAGTGTCTCAGACAAAGCACAAGCACTTTGAAAAAATAAACTTTCATTCCCCATCTGGGGATAAACAAATAATATATGCTGAGTGCATTAAAAAGGTACAGATAAAATATTATGTGAGACTCAAAAGGTGTGGTGGCTATCAGGAAAGGATTCCTGGAAGACATCTTACCTGGCTAGGTGAGAATTCCAAGGGGGGCTAGGGGGGAGGGGTGCAGAAAGGGAATTCTGGGTGCAGGGAAAGACAAAGAACTTGGAAATCAAATGAGACAGTCTGGTTTGGTTTAGTTGTACTGGGTAGGGAAAAGACATTAGAGTCCAGGGATCTGAGTTCAAATGCCCCAATCCTGTGTGACCTTGACCAAGTGATTTGGCATTCTTGAGCTTTAGTCTCCTGACTAGACTAGATGATCACCAAGGTTCCTTCCAGGTTAGCTCCTATGATGATTACAAGGAAAGTAAGCAGTACGACTAAGGTTGAAAAGGTAAAAAAAAAATATATTGAAGACCTTAAATGTCTGGCTAAGGGATATGAACTCTACCCAGCAGGTCATGGGGAACCAATGGAGGCTACTGGGTAGAGGTTATGACATATGATACTGAAGAGAAGTTTGACATAGCATGTAAATAACTGATTGGAAAAGAAAGACAGAACAGTCATGAAGACTTATTGGGAGGCTATAATAAAAGTCAGAACTAGGCAGGTAATACTGAACGAAATATGGGTAGCTAGGTGACACAGTAGATATAAAGTGTTGGGCCTGAAATCGGCAAGACTCATCTTAGGTTCAAATCGGGCCTCAGAAATTTACCTAGCTGTGTGACTCTGGGCAAGTCACTTAATCCAGTTTGCCAACTGGAGAAGGAAATGGCAAACATTTGGCTTCAGCACCTTTGCCAAGAAAACCCCAAATGGGGTCATGAAGAGACCTGAAGGAACAACAAATGAATGAAAGCTTGTATGTGGGTGATAACTTTGGAAATAGATGATACTGATGAGGTAGTGTTTTATGGGACTTTTTATTTTTTATATGAAGATCACCAAAATGGACAGCTTAGCCATTCTGCTTTAATAATGAAGAAAAAAATGTTAACTATGGTATGGCTAAATGGGTGGTTTTCAAATTCCTTCACTCCAACTAAGACAGAGCTCCTAAGGGAGGTGGGACTGAGTGATAGGAAGTGAACACAGACAGGATTTGGAAGGAGGGGAAAGAACCTCTTTTATCAGCACCACATACCACCCCTCCCATCTAGTGAAGGAATTTGAAAACCACCCAAGTCAGTCCATTCACAGTCACCCTCCTGTCACCGCCTCAAAAACACACCACCAGTTAAATGGGATAATGTCTCAATGGCAGGGTCAAAATAAATTCAGAAGAAAAACTACCACCAGTATGCAACTGTGCCTGACTGTACAGGATTTTTTAAGACTGACTGGCTTAGTTAATTCTTTTAACTAATTCTTTAATTCTCAATTTATTTGTCTGCAGTGTGAATTGTGACTCCTGATTTTTTAAAATTTCAACTATTTTCAAATCTGAGTCAGTTTTATAGTTTAGCTTTCTAGGGAGGAAAGACAGCGCAGCTAAACGAATGCTTTTTTAATGATCAAGAAACAGCATAATATAATGAAAAGTGGCCTGGATTTGAGACTGGAGATAATTGGGTTCAGATCCTGCTTTGTTTATTAGCTGTCTGTCAATGGCCTAGTCACTTAACTTTTTGGGTCTATTTCCTTATCTTTAAAATGAATATAGTATGTGTAATATATACTTGAAAGGCAGCTGGGTAGTTCAGTGGATAGAGTTCTGGGCCTGGAGTGGGGAAAGATCAGAATTCAAATCCAGTCTTGCATGACCCTAGGCAAGTCATGTAACCTCTGCCTTTATCCACTGGAGAAGGAACCATTACAGCATCTTTTCCAAGAAAACTACAAGGACAACACTGGTGTGATATGGTCACGGAAGAGTGGGATGCTACTGAACAACAACAGTATGTATTCCACAGTCTGCTTTGAGGATCAAATGAAATGACAGATAAAGCAACTACTGTTATTACTAATACAAAGAACTCCCAATATTCTATCAAATATCAAACTGTAGGCCAGAAAAGGCTTATAACCAGAAAAAAAAAACCCTAACACTTTGAGTAAATAAATTATTTTCAGCAAGGACTGTCTGAAAGTATTCTGCAAAGATCCAAAAGTACAATATCAACTATCTAACTTGGGTTTCTAGATTGCTGGCCCAGATGCTTTTTCTGTAAACTTAGACTTGTAGATAGTGGGTCTCCAGGAAGATGTTGGCCATACTGAGAGCCTATGCCTCACTAAGTACAGATAGAGGAGAGGACACACAAAACCACAGTCAGGTTGCCCTCCCAGAATAGGGGAAGTTAAACATGTCTCAAGAGCCCTTTTCGAAGTAAAGAAGAATATATGCTCAAACTTCTCCTTGACAAGGGAAAGGAAGGATTGGGGGGGAGGGGAGCAGCACTCTACTAGGCTCAACTACACTGAAAGTCCACTTTGAAACTAGGCCCCGACCCACTAAGCTTATCATCTCCTTTAGTTTTCCTGCAAAGAAGGGGGGACCTGTGCTCTTCACTATCTCAGGGCAGATGAGGAGGTTGAGATGGTTCTGAACCTGGAGTTGTCACATCTATAAAGCATCCAGTCTCTCAGCACTGTCCTTCCCTCCACAGCTCAAATGCCCAGAGCCAAGATAACCCGAGCTGCAGTTAACTCTAATCAAGCCCGATTGTCTGCAGAGAAAAAAAAAAAAAACCTAGAGCACCAGCCAAACCTAATGGGATGATGGCAACAAAAGCACCAGGCTGGTGCTTATTTCTCCCCCCGCCCTAGGAGCTTCAGCTGGCCGGACGACCTTCCCCCCAACACAAACACACCCTGATAATGCCAGGGGAGCCAACAGTGACCTTGGCACGTCACTTAACCGCCCTGGGCCTTGGTTTCCTCATGTGTAAAGTGAAGTGATTGACCTAGATGCCCTCCAGCTGTACATCTACAAAGACCCGCTCCGTTTCCCCTTCAAGCCCGCACCAAGCAGCCCGGGGCCGGACGGACAGCCAGAAACCTGCCGGACACCTGCCGGTCAGACACCCAAGCGGGCACACGGGGTGAGGAGGAGGGAGGGCGACGCACGTCGCTGTGGATCTTCTCCGGTTCAGGGGACGGAGACCGCGTGGGGTCCGAGTGACCCCCGAATGACCCCCCCCCCCTAACCCGGGCGAGGGGGCCTAGGCCGGAGCCCATCCTCGGGTCCCCTTTACGCCGTCCACGCGCGCCCGCCAGCGGCGCTTCTCCACCCGCGGCTTACGCAAGCGGCGCAGCCAGGCGCGTCCAGGGCCCATTCCTCAAGCCGCTTGCGCCCGGGCGGAGCGAGCAGGGCCCGCGGGGAGGGGGAGCGCCCATCTTCCGCCGCCGGCGCAGCCTGCCCAAGACTCACCGGCCGACGAAGTTCTCGAGCACCGAGCTCTTGCCAGCGCTCTGGCCGCCCACCACGGCGATCTGCGGCAGGTCCAGGTGGCAGCTCTGCCCGATGGAGCTGAACGCGTCCTGCAGCTTGTTGACCAGCGGGATCAGCTCCTCCATCCCCCGGTTCCCCATGGTGGCGGCGGCGGCGACACCTCCCTCGCGGCCCGCGAGACCTCCCCAGCCTCCCAACGACCCTGCCCCGCGCGCCGGCGGTTGCTCCCCCGGGACTCAGCCCAACTCCCGACTCCAAACTTCGTCTCACAGTCGCCGCCTCATCCGGTTCTCAGGAGACACCCGACCCAAGCGACCTCCCGCCCCATACGCAACCGGGATCGGCCCTCCCAAGCAGATACTTCGCCCCAAACCCTTCAGACCACTAGCAACTGGTCGCCAGCCCTGTCACTCTCGGTCAAAAGCCAATGGAGTAGAGGTACGGGCTTACTGATGATGGTTATGGGCGAAAATGTCCTAACCCCCTTTTCCTTTCTCGATAATTCATTGGATAAACGAACTGTCATTATTCCCCAGACCCAATAGGTTGAGGAATTTGGTTGTCAATGCCGGGGGCGGTGTTTCGGGAAACTGCATGCTAGTTCCGCCTATTTTAAGACATCTTTGCCTTCTCATTGACGAGACTACCTGTCTGTCGGATTAGCAAGCCAGTGATATTAGTGGACTCCACCCACCAAATCAAATATGATTGGAAAATAAACGTTAATACGTCACAGTAGCCCGATTCCTTCAGTTATTCCATTGGCCAAAAACGTTGTCATTCTTATCAGTTAACTAAAACAAGAAATGGGGCGGTGCTTCCCAACTAAATATTGTCTGTGATTGAGAAATGCATCTGTCGATCAACTTAGCTTTTGCTCTAATTTGTTAACGCTCAAGCTCCTCGAAACAACGATATCTTCTAGATTTAGAAGGATCCCCTGAGAAAATGAGCGTCCCCTGCTGGCGAGAGTCAAGATTTCCTGCCAGTGGGGCTTAATTAGTAATTAAGAACCAGAAATATTCAAATTAGAACGGATAAAAATAAAGCTATATAGTTCAACTCATACCTGAACAAGGATCCCTGATTCTTAAGAGGTGGTCATTTTCCACCCTGCTGCACTGCTTTGAACATCATGACCCCAGCAACTTCATCGTCCTGCAAGATGAGTTTAGCCTTGGTACTCACCCCTCTGCAAATGGGAGCCCTCTGAATGGAGAGGGGGTGGAGAGCTCTTCCCAAAACCTCCATAGAGGGTTCCCAAGCCAGTCATCTCTTAATTTCTAGCCAGTTTCTGCTCTTCTTTTGATTTCTTCATCATGCCCCCTGTGTTGGTCACCTTTCCTTACACAATTCCCCCCACCCTTTTCATCTTTCTTTTGTGTGTAGTCCCGTCTCCCCTTAGATTGTAAGCTCCTTGAGGGCAGATCTTTTTCGTATTTGTATCCCCAGCACTTTGCCTGAATATAGTAAGGCGCTTAATAAATATTAACTGGCTATCCAGTCTTTGACTAACAGCAGCAGTGAAAAGGAACCCGTCAATTCCCAGGACAATCTATCGTTTTATTTTAAATATTTGTAATCATGTTGTACATGCTTAATGCTACATACTAGAAACATATCTATGTATGTCTTTTTTACTTCAGGATCCCCTGACTTAACGGCTTCTAAAGATCATATTCTTCACACTCCTGCCATGTCACTGCAGAAAACTACAATTCCCAGCACAGCGCACAGCAGTGACGCAACGGGGCTATGTAAAATAGACTTCCCCATTTGACCCAGAATAGGATTCGCAGGAAGGGCGTAGTCGGAGAATAAATAATGCCCACGTAATTTTCAGAATCCAAACACAGATGTTCCAATCATCTTATATGTGTTAATTTGCTGACTCTAGTTCTGGTGCCTCAAAAAATAAAATAAAATAAAATAAAATAAAATAAAATAAAATAAAATAAAATAAATAAGCGGGCCTACCTCAGAATCCCGGGAAGGCCGTTGCCATGGCTCCGAGACGCCTTCCGCCTGCTACTCCTGCCACGTGACCAAGTAGTAACATGGCGGCGCCGGGGGATCCCCTGTCCACGAGGTGTCCGAGGTGTCCAGAACCGATGGCAGCAGCAGTTGCTTCTGCAGCCAGCTCAGGGACTCGGGCCCCGGCAGCCTTAGCCCTGCGGGTGGTGGCCGAGTGCGGCCTCAGCAAGGCGCGGGCGTGCGAGCTGCGCCTGCCGCATGGCACGGTGGCCACGCCCGTATTTATGCCCGTGGGGACACAGGGGACCATGAAGGGAGTCACGGCCGCGCAGCTGGATAGCCTGGGCTGCCGCATCTGTCTGGGTAACACATACCACCTGGGTATGAGGCCGGTGAGTGCACTGCCGGGGGAGATCTCCGGAGGATGTCCTAGAGGCGCGGGCTGGTGGGCAGAAGTGGGGAGGTGCGCCGGGCCCTGCACTGGGATCCCAAGGATGCAGCGGGGAGAAATGGCAGCCAGAGGCAGCGAGATGGCTGGAGCCTTTGGAGAGCGCTGCATCTCAAGTGCCGAACGCCCGAGCTCAAAATCGGGCGCAGACGTTAATAACTGTAGGTCCCTGGGCAAGTCACTGTATGCCACGGTTTTCTCTTTACCGAAGGGTAAAATGTGGGTAACAATAATCTCTGTCTCCCAGGGTTGTTGTGAGGATCAGATAAGATATTTGTAAAACACTTTGCAAATCTTACGGTGCTATGTGGTGAATATTTTATTGGTGTTTAGTCGTGTCCAGTTCTTCCCGACTTCCTTTGGGATTTTCTTGGCAGAGATGCTGAAATAGTTTGCCATTTCCTTTTCTGGTTCATTTTACAGATGAGAAAACTGAGGCAAATAGAGTTAAGTGTCTTGCTCAGGGTCACAGAGCTAGGAAGTGTCTGGAGCTGGATTTGAACTCAAGAAGATGAGTTTCCTTGACTCCAGGACAGGCATTCTATCTGCTTTACCCCCTAGCTGCCCAGATGAATGCTAGGTAGCTATATGGGGCAGTGGATAGTATCTGACCTGGACTCAGAAAGACCTGAGATCAAATCCATCCTCAGACATTTAGCAGTTATGTGACCCTAAACAAGTCATTTAACCTTGTTTGTCTCAGTTTCATAATCTGTACAATGAACTGGAGAAGGAAATGTCAAACCACTCTAGTATCTCTGCCAAGAAAGCCTCTAATGGAGTTGGAAAGAGTTGGACACCACTGATTGACAACAAATTCTTATTTGTTGAAAAGTCAGGGCATCTGGTTTTGAATCTAAGCTTCTGGCACCTTTCCCTGCTTTGAGCCTTAGTTTCCCTGGTGGTAAAACATGGGAGTTGGTCTAATTACTTTTAAATCCCCTTTCATCTCTAACTACTGTGATGGGATCAAGGGCTCCCTACTTTTGGGCCAATGTCCAAAGATGGGAATGGGAGTGCATTTCTGGAAGCATGGCCTGGAGAGGTCTATGTAAGAAGTGGGCTGAAGGGGCAACCCCCAGGTCAGGCTCTCCCAGTGGTGGGGAACCTGCAGCCTCCAGGCCACATGGGGCCTTCTAGGTCCTTAAGTGTGGTCCTTTGACTGAATCCAAACGTCACAGAACAAATCCCCTTTATAAAATGATTTGTTTTGTAAAACTTGGACTCAATCAGAAGGCCCCACCCAAGGACCTAGAACTGTTGGCCTCACAGGGGGCCTCAAGGCTGCAGGTTCCCCACCCCCGGCACTGATCCTTCTGTTGGTACTTTTTTTGTAAGAGTATAGGAGCCTCTGTCCTGGTCCCTCACTTGTAGTGACTGAATCTTCTTCCCCAGGGTCCTGAGCTCATAAAGAAGGCAGGTGGGCTGCATGGCTTTATGAACTGGAACCAAAACCTGCTCACGGTGGGTCTGGAACCCTTGGTGGTGAGGAGGGGGGACATTGGGAAAAGCAGTGTGTTTTAATGGGAAGGGCCCCAAACTTAGAGTGAGGAAGCCTGGCTGGGCTGTTAAGCCTCTTAAAGGTTCACTTTCTTCATAATATAAAAAGAGGGATAAATTATCTTTGAATTATCTGCTTCCCTAGATTGTTTTAGAGAAAGAATTTGCAAACTTTAGAAATATGAACTGCTGTTATTGTTATTCCAGGGACAGAGCACAGTGGGATGGAAAGAGCCCTGGATTGGGGGTTACACAGCCTTCAACAAATCACACTCTTTCCAGGGTGAGGGGATTGGCTTTGATCATCTCCCAGGTTCTAAATCTGTCAGCTTATATTCTCAATGGGAGAGTGGCAGATGCTTATTAAGGACCTGAGGTCAGTAGGAAGTATCATCCACAGGACAGTGGTGGCTTCCAAATGGTGTCCCTGCTTGCCCTGTCTGAGGTGACCGAGGAAGGAGTGCGATTCCGTTCCCCATACGATGGTGCCGAGATCCTGCTGAGCCCAGAGAAATCTGTGGAGATTCAGAATGCGCTGGGTGAGCCGTGGCTGGTGAAGAAGAGCTAGAGAGTGGAGCTGCTGGCCTTTCTTACCAGGAAGCTGACATGGGGTGGGGACCGGGGCCGGGGAGCAGGAAGTAGTTTATCATGGTCAAGAATACTAGCCTTAGAAATGGATACCCTGGTTCACATCTCAGCTCTGACAATTCCTAGCTGTGTGACTGGGTCAAGTCACTCCTTCACTCCTCTCTGGTTAGCTGATCTATAAAGTGGTGAGCACAATTGTTTCATTATTTACTTAATGGGCCCTTTCAAAGTGAAATGCTTTGTAAGTCTTCAAGCAGCTAGGTGGCAGCCAGGTGGCAGTGTGTAGAGCACAGGGCTTGGAGTCAGCAAGAACTGAGTACAGACACTAGCTGTGTGACCCTGGGTAAGTCACTTAACCTCTGTTTGCCACAGTTGTCTCAACTATATAATGGGGCTAATATAATAGCACCTACCTTGAAGTGTTGTTGTAAGGAGCAAATGGATATGTGCCTGACACATAGTAGGGCTATATCAAAGCTTATCCAGTCCCAGGGCACCCCCATGTAAATGTAAGTAGTTTATTGTAAGACACTCAGAAAATATTTATTAATCACAGGGCTAAACTCTAGGAACATAAGGATAAAAAAGGATATAATCTCTGCCTTCCAGGGGCTTACTGGGAGATATGGTATGTAAGAAAAGATATATATGATACAAGGATGACAAAGTATCTTGGAAAATTTGAAAAGGATAAAATCACTTTCAGGGGAGAGCAGAGACTGGAGAAGGCATCAGAAAGCAGGCTTATATTTCTTTTCCCCTTTCTGGTTCTATGGGGTGGGTTGATTTCTATATCCTCTTTTCTTGATCTCACCATGTTCTAAGAAGAGGGTTGTCCTGATTGCTCTCTCCCCTGACTGTCCCCCCACCAAGTAGAGATTCTCTGACCTTCTCTCTCCCTTACCCTCCGCTCCAGGCTCAGACATCATGATGCAGCTGGACGACGTGGTGAGCAGCACTCTGACAGGCTCTCGAGTGGAGGAAGCCATGCACAGGTCAGGAGCAGTTTGTAAACTTTCACGGACTGTAGAAATGTGAATTCCTGTCATCTAAGCTGTAGTTCTCTCCTTCCGCTGCTCCATCTGGCTCCTTGACCTCACCACAGCCTTTGACCCTGCAGAGCACCCCCTCCTCTCAGGGGTTTCCTGACACTGTTCTTTCCTGATTCTCCTCTTCCCCCTCTGACTGTTTCTTTCAGTCCCATGGTTAGTGGGGATCCTCTGAGGCTCTCTCCTGGGCTCTTTTCTTTCTCTGTTTCCACACACTCTCACTTAGTAGGCTCTTCATTTCCCACGGGTTCAATGATTGTGGTCGTGCAGATGATTTCCAGGTTTACACATCCAGCGCTAGTCTCTCCCCTGAGCTCCCATCCCACATCATGAGCTACCTTTTAGACCTTTAGATGTCCTGGAAGCATCTCAATCTTAACATGTCCAAAACAGGGCTGACTACTCTCCCCAAACCTGTTTTTCTTCTAAACATCCCAGCGGCTGCCAAGGGCACTACCATCTTTCCATTTCCTTCAGTTTGCGAGCTTGGTACCTTCCTTTATTCTCCCTCACCCCACACACCCAATCCATTGCTAAATCTTGTTTCAGTCCCCACATAATGTGTCCCCTTCTCTCGTCTCAGCTCCCACCCTAGTTCAGGTCTCATCACACCTTGCCTGACTCTCACATGCACCTCCTAACTGCTCTTCCTGCTCAGGTCTCCCCCTTCTACAGTTCCATCCTCTCTACATTTTCCAAGGCAGTTTTCCAAAGACCCCCCTCTCTCAAGCTCTTTTTTCTGGCATTTAAAGGTCTTCTTCACAAACTGGCCTCTATCTACCTTTCTTATTCTTCTGCTTTCCTCCCCTCTGTGCATTTTACAGCCTCAATATACTGGTTCCCTTGCTGTTCCTCACACCTGATGCTCCATCTCCCCAATTTGATGCTTTTGCTCTGGTCATCCCCCATGCCTGGAGTGGTTTCCTTACTCACTCTTGCTCCTTGGAATCTCCAATTTCTTTCAGGACTCTTCTCAAGCGAGTCTTTTCCCATGAAGCCTTTGCCTGGTCCCTCCATTTGCTACCTTGTATTCTTTTTGTATGTATCCTGTATATACTTGTTTCTGTACATACTGTATACCCTATTAGAATGGAAGCCCCTTGAGTGCGGGGACTATTTTTGCATTTGTCTTTGTGGCCTCAGCAGTTGGCATAGTAGGCACTAAATAAATGCTTGTTGATTGATTTCACATAGAGCTGATATTTAAGTATTTGTTGAATGACTAGCAGCAGAGACATTACTTGTGCCCCCACATTTATAGAGGGTCCTGGTCATCTGCCTAGGGCCCCTGAAGGCTGAGGAGAGGCTATAATCAGAGTGACCATTGCAGGTCCATTCGCTGGCTAGACCGATGCATTTCAGCCAATCAACGACCCGACCAACAAAACCTGTTTGCCATTATTCAGGGTGGCCTGGACCCTGTTTTGCGGAGCAAGTGTCTTGAAGGTAAGTGCCCTGGTGTCCTGGGCAGGGAGTGGAAGCATGTGGGATGAAGTTTTCTTTTGTAGCCCACGAAGAGCTCATGTTTCCTAAGGACATTTAGTGGGGAATGGGACAGAGCAGGGGGTCTACCGGGGCCAGAGGAATGGTGACTTGTCCCTTTCTCTGTTCCTTCTTCTCCCAGAGATGACCAAGAGGGATGTGCCAGGCTTTGCCATTGGGGGACTAAGTGGAGGAGAAAGCAAGGAACAATTCTGGAAGATGGTGACACTAAGCACAGATGGGCTGCCTCGGGAGAAGCCACGCTATCTTATGGGAGTTGGGTAAGGGAGTGTCTATTGAAGTAGGACCAAAGCCCTTCTGATCTGGTACAGAGACATGTCTTTAGGGGGCACCCCTTCCTCCAGTCCCATCTCTAGAGCAGAAGGAAGATTGGGAATAGACCTTGGGTATGTGGGAGAGGGAAGGTCCTTGGCCTTTCTTGGACATCTCTCCTTTTCCTGTCCTTGGGTGGGCCCCCCAGTTCCAGAACAGGAGCTGGGAATGGGAGCAGGGAGGTCATACCTGGGGGATGGTTGGGGAGGGAATCAGGGATAGTGTGTGTGTAGGGAGGGTTGTCTTCTGTCTGATGCCTCTTTTCTTACCACTGTCCCCCACCAGCTACGCTACTGATCTGGTGGTCTGTGTTGCCCTGGGCTGTGATATGTTTGACTGTGTCTTCCCTACACGCACAGCGGTGAGGCCTGGCAGGTGGGCTAAACTGGGTTAAAGGTGGCTTGGGCCGGGGGGTGGATGAGGGCCAGGACCAGTTCCCTCTTTTTCCTCCCTCTAGCGCTTTGGGTCTGCTCTTGTCCCCACGGGGAACCTCCAGCTGAAGAAGAAGCAGTTTGCAAAGGATTTCCGGCCCATTGATGAGGCTTGTACATGTCCCACCTGTCAGAGGTATCTTGGACCCAGGGAAGAGGGTGGGGAGCTGGGCCTTCTGGGCAGGTGCTAATGCCCACTCCCATCCTTCAGGCACACCCGGGCCTTCCTCCATGCTTTACTACACAGCAACAACACAGCTGCCTTACATCATGTCACTGTGCACAACATTGCCTACCAGGTATGAGGACCCTTGGTTCATGATATCACAGGGTCATAGGTTTTTGACTCCACAGGGGAAGGATCTCAAGCATCATCTGTTCAAAACCCTTCATTGTATAGTTAGGGAAACCGAGGTCCAGAAAGGGACAAGGACTTGCTGAAAGTCACACAACTGGGGGAATCTCTAGGACTGTGGATGGGGAGGGGCAGTCATAGGATCAGCAGATTTAGAGTTGGAAGACAGCTTAGAGGTCCAACCCCCCCTTTTATATTTTGGGATCCTGAGGGCCTAAGAGGGAGCTTTAAGGTTGCTAAGATAGCTTTCCTCCTAACAATACTGAGAGCTAGTGAAGGCAGGGTTTGCTGTACCTATTTTATGGATGAGGAAGCTAAAGCTTATGGAGGTGAAGCCATTCCACAGTTAAGGTTCAGAGACAGGATGTGAGCCCTGGTATCTGGATCTCCAGAAAATTGGATACTTTCTAGAGGGAGGGAGGGACACCGAGAAACATCTTGAAAGGACAGAGAGCTTAGAGGATACTAAGGAGACTTACATTTGAAACCTGGCTATGTAAGCCTGGGCAGGTCCCTTCTCTCTGAACTGTGGTATTCTCATTGGCTGAGTGAGTTAATGACCTTTGCACAGGGCTGTTGGGAGTGTCATGCTCTGGCAGTCTTCAGAGTACCACATAGATGATAGCTTTTACTTATGGATCATAGATCCTAGGGCCCATTTCTAGTCTTGCACCCCCCACCCACCATTTTATAGATGAAGCAGTTGAAGCTAAGGATTTACCCAAGGTCACACAGATAGTTAGGTACCAGAAGTGGCATTGGAACTCATGTCCCCAGACTCTGGGTCTCCCCATGTGTGGGTTGGGGGCTGTTTTGGGGGCAGTGACTGACACTTCTCTGTTTCCCGTCTCCCTCCCCTTCCCCAACACACACACACACACACACACACACACACACACACACACACACCAGTTGCGGCTGATGGATGCTATCCGGACCAGCATTGTAGAGCGCCGTTTTCCTGACTTTGTTCGAGACTTCATGAAGACTATGTATGGGGAGCTTGGGCACTACCCAGCCTGGGCTGTGGAGGCCCTGAAGTCAGTTGGCATCACTTTCAACTGACCACCTATCCCAGTCTCCAAGCAGAGCTTTGCACCTGATCTGAGAGCACTCCAGAGACAGAAATATTGCGTTCAGGAACTCAAGCCAAAGCTATGTGTGAAGGAGTATCTATGAGTTGGCCTAGAACCCAGAGTAAAGACTGAAGTGTTTCCTCTTTTTTATAACATCTCTGTGTTTGTGCAGATTTCTTTGGGTTTTTCCCCTTCTAAGGGGAGATGGATCTGGGTCTGTTCCTCACACCCATAGGAACCCTACAAGAAAGCAGTTTTACATGACTTCACATGTATAATTGAGGTCATATTGTTTCCCTTCTCAATGGCTGGAGAAGGGGTGGGAGAGAGAATTTGGAACTCAAAATTTAAATAAAAAAGGAATATTCAAAAGAAATAAATGGGGGAGGTAGGGAGAAGATAGAAAAAAGGGAGAATGATTGATGAAGCAAGAAGTAAGGTCTTAATGGAGAAAGGAGGAGCTGAGATCAAGGTGAAGGGACTGGCTTTGCCAAAGAGGATGCAATTGTCCTTTGAGGCCTGAGGGAACAAGGAGAAGAAGGGGCAGAGAAAGGTGGGGGGTGCAGGGAGGTCATCTCTGCTGCCATCAGGTTTCACCAGAAGGTAGGAAGTAAAATCATCTAGGGAACTGATGAAGGAGAGAAAAGTTTTGAACAGTTATGAGGAATGTGATTGGGCTCAAGGAGAGAGGCAGAGAAGATTATGCAGTGCAGCATAGGGGAACTGGACAGCATGACAGTACAGTCAGCCCATTCTACGTGGCTCTGATCCTCCAGCAACACTGAACAATTTCAGAGTTCAAGTGGAGGTGAATGGGTTGTGGGTGTAACTCAGGGCTATAGATTAGCAGGGTAGGAAGAATAATGCATCATCTCCAGCATTTTAAGGTTTGCAAGCCCTTTACAAATAACTCATTTGATCCTCACAACAACCCAGGGAGTTAGGTGGTTTTGTCCCCATTTTTTTAAAGCTCAGGAAGCAGATGGGGTGGGGGTGGGGGAGTGACTTGCCCACAGTCACACAACTAGGAAGGGTGTGAAGCAGGATTTGAATGCAGATCTTACTGACTCCAGTCCAGTGCCCTCTCCACTGTGCTACATAGGACAGTGAGGTATGGGATCCAAAGGTGTAAGAGAATATCATTTGATGGTATAACTTTTAAAAGTATTAAATATGGCAGTCAAAACTGTAGGCTTCATTTCATGGTATAGTGTACAGGTATGCAGAGGTGATAGATAATTCTGCCATCATCTCCTTTCCCAGTCACACCATCATCTGGGAATATTGTATTTGTTGCTGGATGCTCCATTTTAGGGAGTCTCAACAAGCACCGACTATGTGCATTGCACTAAGGCAAAAACACATCTCTGCCTTCAAAAAGTTCTTGGTCTAGTGGGGGAGGCAATGTGCAAACAGCAGTGTTCATACAAGGTAAAGATTGCAAATGGAAGGTGGCCTCACAGAAAAGATACTCGTAAAGGGCAGTAGCTGGAAAGGCCTCTTGCTAAAGGTTGAATTTGAGTTGAGTCGTCAGGGACATTAGAAGGCAGAGGTGAATAGGGAGAGCACTGTAGGCATGAGGGATACCTACTGAATAGGCATGGCTTTGGGAGGAGTGTAGCGTGTAAAGAACAGTAAGAAGATTGGTGTTGCTAGATTGAAAAGTACTTGGAGGGGAGTAAAGAATACTAGAAAGGTAGGCAAGCTGATAAGCTTGCATTAAGGACCTAAAGCATTGTGCTAAGTACTTGGGATACAAAGAAAGGTAAAAAAAAATTCTGCTCTAATGGGTGGAGACAGTATAAAAATAATTATATACAAACAAAATACACATGATAAAGTGGCAGTAATCCTATATGGAAGGCCTAGCACTAATGGGACCTGGGAAAGACCTTGGCTTATAAAGGCCAAGATCTCCCATTGCATCCGGGGCCATCTCCAATTGTTCTAATCTATTTCTTGCCATTGAACCCAGATGGCTCTGGAGAGTGAGGCTGATGACTTTGCACAGCTCTGCTTCACTTAAATCCAATTCACTTACAAGCTATGCCATCACCTTCCTGATCTCATGGTCCTTTTCCAGAACAAAGAAAAAGCAATGAATGAGCATTAATGGGGATTGGGAAGGGTTTTTCAGAAAGTGAGATTTTTAGTTAGAACCTGAAGGAAGCTAAGAGATGAAGAGATAAAGAAATCCAGGTTTAGACAATAGCAAATTCCACAGAAGTGGACTGTCTTTTTTGAGAAAAAAGAAGGCCAATGCTATTGGATTGAAGTTTGTGGATGGGGAAGAGTAAGGTTTAAGAAGAGTAGAAAAGTGATGAAGGGCTTTAAAAACCAAACAGTGGATTTGATATTTATCCAGGAAGTAAGAGGTAGCCACTAGAGTTTTTAATCATTATTCATTCAGTTTGTTCATAGAATGAATGAAAAAATGAAACCTCCAGTGGCTACTTTTTATTGAGAGAGGGGAATGACATGGGCATTAAGGAAGATCTCTACTAGCTAGGTAGAAGATGGACTGGAGTGGAGAAATTCTTGAGGCAGGGAGACCAACCAGCAGGCTATTACAGTGGTCCAGGCATGAAACCATGAGGGCCTGCACCAGGCTGGCCACTGTATGAATGGAGAAAAGGGAATGTATATCAAGAGATGTGAAAGTTGGAACAACATGACTTGGCAACAGATTAGATAAGTTGTTCATCTGCCATTTTCAGAGGACCAATGACATGGCTTGACTTGTGGATGAACTGATTTAAGTGAGGCAAAGTTGCACGAAGTCAGCAGCCTCACTTTATCTTCCTGAGTCGTCAAAGTCCAATGACAAGACAAAGCTCAAAGTGATGTGATAGCTGGGATGCAGTGGATGACCTTGGTGTCTGATTCCTGACCAAGCTCTAAGTACTCCTCAGTGCCTGTTTCAGCGACCTTCATGATTGTAAGAACAAATTGTTCTCATCTGTCCATTCTGTCTGGGGGAAGTCTTTACACGAACTGCCCTCCCAACTCATGACAGATTTGAGGCCTGTTGGTTACACTCAACTTTGCTTTAGTTCATCTGCTGGGGATGTGGGGGTGTGTGTGGGGGTGGCCATTGTTCATACTAAAGCTTCTTGGAGCTACACGTGACAGTTGGGTAAAGGTGGACACTAAAGGTGGCTGAGCAGCCCTGAAAAGGCTTGCCATGCTCTCACACCAGAGGTACTAGTCCTGCTTACATAGCCCATACACCCTAATTAGATAAGCAAATGAGGAGTTGGGGATGACAGCTATGTTGTGAGCCTGGGTAAATGGGAGGTTGGTGGCACCCTCAATAGTAACAGGAAGTTTGGAAGAGAGAAGGGAAAGAAGATGAGTTCATCTTTAACATGTTGATTTTGAGTTGTCTTCAAGACATCTAAAAGGCGATGGAAGTCAGGAAATTAGGAGAGGCTAGGACTGGATAAACTGATCTGAGGATCATCTGTATAGGGATAAGAATTGAACCCATGGAAATTGATGACATCACCAGAGATAACTTAGAGAGAAAAAGAGAAGAGGACCCAGGACAGAGTCTTGGGGGCCACCCACTGTTATAGGGTGTGGCCCGGAGGAAGATGCAGCAAAGAAACAGAGCAGTCAGACAGGTAGGAGGAGAGAGTAATATGAAAATCTAGAGTAGAGAGGATCCAGAAGAGGACAGCTGGTAGTCAGAGGCAGCAGAGAGACTGAGAAAAGACCATTGGATTTGTCTAAGAGATCACTGGTAACTTTGGAGAAGGCATCTTCAGTAGAGTGATGAGGCTGGAAGCCAGACAGCAGAGTTAAATGAGAAAGAAAGGGAGTGGTAGCACCTAGATGTAGCTACCTTCATCTGGAGAACAGATAGAAATCAACATATAAATTCCATGTCATGAGGATTGGTTGAAGGAACTGGAATATTTAGTCTAGAAGAGAAGACTCAGTTTGGGGGTGGGGGCAGTTTCAGGTGTCTGAGCATTTTAAGAGTTGTCATGTGGCGGAGTGATTGAATTGTTCTTCTTGTCCTCGGAGGCACATCAGTCAGTCAATCATTAATCAACCAACATTTATTAAGCACCTATTATGTTCCAGGCACTGTGCTAAGCACTGGGGATACAAAAAGGGGCAAAAGACAGCCCCTGCCCTCAGTTACAATCTGATGAGAGAGACAGCGTTTAAACAGAGCAAGCTATGTATAGGATAAATCATTAACAGAGGGAAGGCACTAGATATAAGAGGGGTTGGGAAGGCATTCCTATGAAAGATGGGATTTTTGTTGGGACTCTGGGAAAGCAAGAGAAGCCAGTATGCAGAATTAAGGAGGGAGAACATTCCAGGCATGTGGCTTGGACTTGAGAGATCGGCTGTCTTGGTCATAGAAAAGTCAGTAGGCCAAACTCACTGGATCTAGCAAGGTTTGGAATAGTGGGTGAAAATTTCAGAGAGACAAGTTTCAGTCAGATATAAGGAAAAACTTACTAAAAAAAATAGTCAGGATGATACCTTACTGCTACAATTCATACTTTAAAGTTTACAAAATACCTTTTCTACATTAACTCATTTGTTCCTTTAAACAATCCTATGAAGTAAATAGTATTATCCCCATTTTTCAGTTGAAGAAATACAGGCCCAGGTAGACTCTACTAATTCAAATTTTGCAAAAGGGGAGGTTGCCTCAGGGAGTAGTGAGTTCCCTCTCCTTGGGGATGTTCCAGCAAAGGCTGTAGGGCCATCTGTAAGAGATGTTTTAGCAAGGATCCTTGGTGGAGAACAGCTTAGATTAGATGGCCTGTGGGATACTCTCCAACTCACATTGTGACTTTTTGAAACAACCATCCAGGGAGGGAGGCAAAGTTTGGACAAGGGTGATGGAATGAGGAAATGGGGAGGGACTGGGGATACAAGAAATCTTGATGTATGATATCTAAGAACAAGTTCATGAATGAGGGTGTGGTGGAAGAACCAGTCTTTGCATGATTTTAGAGGCTCTGTTTTTGTTTTGTGAAGTCCTGAGATTGTAGGGTAGAGAGGTTCTTCCTCTTCACCGGAGCAGATGCACCTAACATGCTTCACTAAGAGAAGAATGGCAAGGCAGGTGTAGACCTTTAGGTCTCCTTCCAGTCACAGCGTGTTCCCGGTACGAGACACTAGGTGGCTATCTGAGCTTACGCTGCTCCAGTTTTTACCTCTCAGAGGGACTTGGCCTTCCCAGGCTGTTCACACCCTGGCAGGTAGATCTTTTGCAAATATACTGGTTTGCCAAGGATTAACTACTCAAACCTCAGAGAATAAGGCACTTAGAAAGTCAAGAAAGATGCCCTTTGGCTAATAGTCCCTCTCTCCCTCCACCTCTACTACACACCTCAAGGCAGTAATTCTGTATCTTCTTTCTTCCCTTGGATTCCTTCTCAGAAGCCGAAATAGATCAATCAACATTTATTAAGTACCTACATTAGTCCTTGCCCCCAAGGGATTTATAATCTAACAGGGAAGACAACATGCAAACATATATATATATACATATCTATATCTATAGATTCTATATCTATATCTATATCTATCTATCTATCTATCTATCTATCTATCTATCTATCTAATCAAATGATATATGGGATAAATAGAAATTAACAGAGGGAAGGCCCAGAAATTAAGAGGTGCTGGGGAAGGCTTCCTGTGGAAGGTGGAATTTTTGTTGAGACTTAAAGGAAGGTGGGGAGGTCAATAGTGAGGGGAGAGAAAGCAGAGCCGGAAAGCTTTCCCTCTCCCCCACTTCTGGGCACAGAGAAAGGCTGCCTTTCTTTGTTTTTTAACATTTGCTTTGATCTAACAAACAATATAAATCTTGGTATGTGCTTATTGGGAGTGGCATTTGTAGGGAGGTGATTAAGGGAGAGCCTGGTTGGGGGCAAGAGAGGTGGGGGAAGGGAAGAGAGAGAGAGAGAGAGAGAGAGAGAGAGAGAGAGAGAGAGAGAGAGAGAGAGAGTGTAAGGAAGCTGTTTGTCTGGATGATAGACGGTTATAGATTCTTTAGAACTTTGCAAAGCAGAAAAAGGACATTTATGCTGTGAAGCCATTTAGGCAACGAGTCAGTGTTAGGGTGGGGGTGAATTGAGGTGCCTAAACAACCATGCTCACTATCCCACCTACACTGCTGTTTTTAATATGTTTCCCCATGTTGACCTGAAAGTTTGGTTAAAGGAGGCAAACAGGCTAGGTAATATGGAAATCCATATTGTTTATTACCTTATAGCTAGCTGAATGTGTACATGTATGGAGTCAGACTGCCTGAACAAAAGAATGAGAAAGCTAAAATATATTTTAGAACCATCCCAATTCAGGGTGGCTATCACTCAAATTTATGATCTCCATCAAAGTTTAATCATAGTATGAGAAAGGAATTTTCTTAATTGATAGGTGGTAGATAAAATAAAATAAGAGAGTTGACAAAGTGGCAATTGAAATTATGATCCAGGGGGCAGAGCTAGGTGGCACAGTGGATAGAGCATCGGCCCTGGAGTCAGGAGGACCTGAGTTCAAATTCGACCTCAGACACTTGACACACTTACTAGCTGTGTGATTTGGGGTAAGTCACTTAACCCCTATTGCCCTCCAGAAAGAAAAAAAAAAGAAAGAAAGGGAACTGAACTAGATCCAGAATTGAGTCACAAGATGGAGTCAGTGTGGTTCACTCAATTCCCACACTTCTTACCCTATATTCACAAAGTAGAGATAGTATAGAAATACATTTAATGTTATTTAGGGAGATAGGGGCAGGGAGAGGGATATAGTAGAACTGGGGGAGGAACTGGAAAGGGAAGCAAACTAACTGTGAGACCCAGTGATCTATGTCTGGACTAGACAAAGAGAAGAAGGGAAGAGGAGCAGGAGGTCCTAATTTTAGATTAATAAGAAAAATAACAGCAACAATAACATTCACATAATACTTTAAGGTTTAAAAAAATTCTTCATATATATTATCTCATTTGAGCCTCATAATAACACTGAGTTATGGGGTGGGTAGGTGGCTCAGTGAGTAAGAGCACCATCCCCACAGTCGGGAGAACTCGGGATCAGTTCCGGCCTCAGTTGCTTAGCACCCACACATAAATAACTAGCCGTGTAACCTTGAGCAAGTTACTTAACCCCAAATGCTTAAAAAAATAATACTAGTTATGTGCTAATTATAATCCTCACTTTATGGAATATTAATGTTGCTCTCACTCCTTTTTTCATACCTGTACAAAGGAAAGTAGGCAGTAAAGAGAGGTAACATCATAATAGGATTTGTTCCCCATGGAAAATACAGAACATAGATCATTGGAACTGGAAGGTACCTTCAATCATGTAATAGCAAGGGAAGGGATCTTTGAACAAAGAATTTAGAAACCCTTCATTGTTCCCTGTTTTTTTTTTAAATGATTGCATCCAAATTGGAATCACTTTCCTATCTCATCCTTCAGAGAGTTTAATTTAGTGCATTATTGAATCTTCATAAAAGACTGTTAATTTTTTAATACTTCAAGGACTGTGCCATGTGGATTTTGCTGAGAATCTTTAGTACAAAGCACTGGGGAGGCACTTGAAATTGCTGAAATCTCCTCATGTCACCAGAAAGCTAGTCAGAAGTGGAATATGAGTGTGTAACCCAAGTTCAAAGCCCATTTGTGTGACACTCCTTATTGGTAGTAGAGATCAATTACTTAAGGCTTTGTGCCAGCATGAGGCGTAGAGTTGGTGAGAGCTCAAGAGAAGAGAGATCCTAGTCTTTTCACTTCTCCAGAGAGAAGATACTTGGTTCCAGGTTCTTTTAAGGGAAGATGTCCCTGAAGGAAAAGAAAGACTCTGGGAAGAAGTTAACATATGGAGAATCTGGTGCCTCAGGCATATCCTTATCCCTAGTTTACTACATTAGAGACTTCTGAGGAGTCTAGAAATGCACTTTCTTGTTTGAGCTGAGCTTTCTCTCTCCCAGTGGGAAAGTCCCACAAAAGTGTCAAAAGTCCTTCTGATGCACTGGGGAGAGCACATAATTAGTGAGGAGAGACTGCAAAGAAAGAATCTCAGTATACAATTAAATTAAAAGTTGTCCCTATAACATAGAGTGAGAACTACTTAACTCACCAAAGAAGGGTGAAGAATGTCCTTGATCAGCTCCTTGGAATTATAGGACACACTGGCTAGTGGACAAATGCAAGTGAGGAACACAGGGGATGTCTGGAGATTGAACCAGAGGATCAACTGTGTCCACTTATGGCCTATGTGAAAAGCAAGATGAGCTCTGCCAAAGTGTTTGCTCCCTTCCACTTCTTAGAGAGTATAGCAAGTCAGGGAGAATATTTCTCCTCCCAACCCCTAGCACTGGCAAAAGCATCTTAGAGCAGAAATACATGGCAATGTGGAGTAGAGAGTCCAGTTACAAAGTTAAGTAGTAGTCTATGAGAGGAGAGAAAGCCTGCACTGTTGTTTTTTGTCTTTTGTTCTCAAAGAGGACCATGACATCAGCAAGGTGATGCCATGACTTGCAAGTGGGTTGGATTTAAGTGAGGCAGAGCTGTGCAAAGCCTCACTCTCTCCTCTGGAGCCATCTTGGTCTAGTGGCCAGGATTTCAGCTCAGCACAAAGCTTGAAAGGTTAGAGCCTTTGATGGCCAAGTATCAAAGCCATACAACTTACCCAGAATCAAGCCCAGGGAGTGGAGTAGTGACCTATCCAGCAGATAGCACTTCCCAAAGGAGCTGTGTGAAGACGTCATAGGATATGGAGGAGAGACCCTTCATCTCTAGGAAGTGGAGTACAAGTTGCCTTGGCCAAGTGTGTTTCCTAGGCTTGTGCTTTTCCACTCATCAACTCTAAGTGGGCCCATTCTTTCCACTATGTGTATTTGTGGGAAAGTGAGCCCTAGGTTTATGAATGAGGTATTTAGTTGTTTCTGTTCTTATACCAACACAATAAATGGACTTTCAGCTAATTATGTCCTACGACTGATTATTGAAGGTAAACACTTCAGTGGGGACTTGTGGACTATAGTTTTAGATCTACAGAGTACCTTAAACAGCACTTTTCAGGGGTCCCCACCTGCAGAGTTAGTTGGTGGAGATACTCTACATGGGATTAGTTATCCAAGAAACCCTGCAATTAGATAAGCTTAGCCTGAAGCTATGTCTCTGTTCTCTGAAATTCTGAATCTGATCAGTGTAAGTAGTATGAAAATGGAAGATTAGGATACAGAATCAGTTTTAGTCAAGAGTAAACCCTTAAGCAGTAAAGGGTGAAACAAGAAATATAAGGAGCCAAAAACCTCTACAAACTTCAGGTTTGAGCAACTCAAACATTTTCACAGCAGTCTCCAGTAGTTAGATGGTAGGGGGGGTATTCCATGGTGAGGAGATATCAGAGCAGACAAACCACAAGCCACAAAACTCATAGGAATGTCAACTCTGAAAACAAATGACCAAAGAGTCAGAGAGTTTTTGTAACTGCGATTAATTCTGAAAATACCAAAGAGCTGACACAGTTTATCACAATCACAGTTAACTCTAAAAAATAAAATAAATACAAAATAAAACTAAAGAACATACAATGAACAAGTGGTCATAAGCAAAAAGCTTTCTTTAATTCACTAGAGGAGGGAAACTAGACATATGCCAGATCTCCTTTAGGAGGAGACCCAAAGCAGTGAAGCTAAGCCTAGAGGTGTTTGTGTGTGTGTGTGTGTGTGTGTGTGTGTGTGTGTGTGTGTGTGTTTGTTGGAAACACAAACACAATTGATCCCAAAATCTGGGTATCAAAAGAAGTTTATTGAGGAGAAATCCAGAGAAATTGAACAACTCTGGCCAGAAGTGGACTCTGCCCTTCTTTTGGAAGGAGGAGTGGGAGATACAAAAGCAAAGCAAGTTTTATGCCATTAGTTCAGTGCAAACACTCCCTTTGGAGGATGGATTGGTTCATTCTCTTCAGGGTACACTCCTCCCATTATCATATATTATTATACATCCCATGTTTTGCTAATGAGGGTCTATTTCTATACTGGGCATGTCAGATAATATATGTGATACTTGAGGTTTATTAAACAGGCAAGTATTAAGCATTCTCAGTAGTAACTTTGGAATACCCAGTCATTGACCCCTCACTGGCGTAGACCAGATCTGTCCTTATCCTGGCTTGAGAGTCCCAAGGCTGCTGTTTGCTTTCTGATTGGTCGGGTCTACCTGCTGTTTGCTAACTTCTGTTGTTTTACTTTAGTAATGTCTATCAGTTCTATGGAAACCCAACTCCTACTGTTTCTCACAATTTATTACCAGTAGTCTTTACTTTAGCAGGTTCTGTAGTTCTGTGGAAACTTAACCCTTTGCTATCTCTCACATATATAATGTACATGTATGTATGTGTACATGTATATACTTATGTGTGTATGTATACATATGTGTGTGTGTATATATATATATATATATATATATATATATATATATATATGTTTGTGGCTAGACAATCAAACAATGAGCTATAGCAACTGTGGTGAAGCATAGTGACAAAAAGTTCATTCATAGCAAGGCTTCATGTCTGGGCCTATTGGTGCTTGCCTGAGCTCAGGGACTGTCAGTTCTGTGATTTAGTTGCAGCAGAGTTAATTTGGAGTGTGAGTGCAAAGGATTGTTGTTATGCCAAGTTCAGGACACAGCTTGCTTGCTGGATCTTAGCTCTGGAAAATGGAATGTCTCCTAATGGTGAAAAGAGGGAAATAAAAAGAGAGGGTTAGTCTTGGTATGGGGGTCCTAACAGGAAATACATTCCACAGAAGAGTAGTTTTAAAGGCAGTTAGCTTTGAGCACAGCTCAGTTTAGCTGCAGAAGAGTAAATGAATTTTGGGAAGCAAAAAACTCCCAAAATCTATACTACCTAAAATGGCATCACCTTTCAAGGAGTAAGAGGTTTGAGGTGAAGGTAAAAGATCTGGGCAAACTGTTTCACTTTGGAAAGTAAAAATGTAAAGGGAAGAAAGCAGGTGGGAAAAAAGAAAGGCTCTTTCCTCGGCTCTTATTTCCTAGAAAAATTGGAAGAGTGGGGAGGGTTGGAAAGCAGAGAAAGTTGTAAGGAGCCCAATACCTTTCTACTTGTAGAAGGAGATAAAAATATTTTCTTGCTATCATCCCACTACCATTTGAAATCAATCAAATTTATGGGAACCTGAAAAAGATAGAAAGTAGAAAACTTAGCGAGTAAACTATCCAGCATTCTATTTGTTTGCATCTGTTTCTTCCGCGGCCCTCCCCCACTTCCCACATTATTTATTTGTTTTTAGTTTTCAACATTCATTTTTTTTTTTTTGCTTTTTTTGGAGGGGTGAAGGCAAGGCTATTTGGGGTTAAGTGATTTGCCTAAGGTCACATGGCTAGTGTTAAGTATCTGAGGCTGGATTTGATCTCAGGTCCTCCTGACTACAGAGCCAGTGCTCTATTCACTGTGTAACCACCTTTTAACATTCACTTCTATAAGATTTTGAGTTCTAAATTTTCTCCCCTTCTCTTCGGTTCCCCCTTCCCCAAGATGGCATGCAGTCTGATAAAGACTATACATGAACAATCATATTAAACATATTTCCATGTTAGTCATGTTCTAAAGAAGAATTAGAACTAAAGGGAAAAACCACAAGAAAGAAGAAACAAAAGGAAAAAAGAGAGAGAAAAATAGTCTGCTTTGATCTTCAGTCAGACTCTACAGTTCTTTCTCTGGATGTGGATATCATGAGTCTTTTGGAATTGTCTTAGATCGTTGTAGCTGAGAAGAATTAAGTCTATCAAAGTTGGTCCATCACACAATGTTGCTGTCACTGTGTGCAGTATTCTCTTGGTTCTGCTCTCTTCACTCAGCATCAGTTCTTGTAGGTCTTTCCAGATTTTTCTGAAGTCCACCTGCTCATCATTTCTTGTGGAATAATAGTGTTCATATACTACATATACATTCATATATCACAGCTTGTTCAGTCATTCCCTGATTGATAGGTATCCCCTCAATTTTCAATTCTTGGCCACCACAAAAAAAGAGTTTGCACCTGTTTCTATAAGAGTGTGAGTGTGAGACACATAAGAAGTTTTTGCCAACATGTGCTAACTCAATTATATATCCACTAATACACATTTTGGTTTGGTCAAGTCAGGGAGCATTTATTAAGCACCTACTATGTGTCAGGCATTGTCCTAAGCACAAGGGATACAAAGAAAGGCAAAAAAAAAATTCTGCCATTAAGGAGCCATCACAGTCTAGCAAAGGAGAGAACATGCAAACAACTAATGATATAGCTAGACTTTAGATAGGTGTTTGGAGAGAGGGGGAAGGGGGAAGGAACAAGGGAAAGAGAGAGAGAGAGAAAGAGAGAGACAGAGACAGAGACGGAGAGAGACAGAGAGAGAGAGAGACAGACAGACAGACAGACAGAGTGTTCATGGGATTGGAGTGTGGGGTGGAGAGAGATCAAGTTTCTCTAAGAGAACTTCCAAACAAACATGACAAGAATCAGAGCCAAGAGTTTTTTTAGAATTCGGGCAATTAATTTTTCTTTTATGTGGTATAATAGAATCATTTTCTTAGTATGAATATGAGGTCATGTTCCCAGATTAGTTGTAATAAAGTTAGGACCAAATTTGTAGATTAGTATGTGAGGCTGTGGCAAGAATATTTCTCCATACAGAGAAAATCATGAGGGCATTTGAAACCTTTCTATTCTTTTTCTCCCCAAATTCCCTTAAATTTGATTATTTGAAAAGATAATGGGGTAATAGCAAAACAAACAAAAAACCAACCATTTGTTCTCCTTATAGGAGGAGAAAGGTATTAGTTTAATACATTAAAATAATGTAATGGGGATAGTGACATGGAGAGCCTACCTGGGAGCAGGAATTTTCTGAAATCATATAATAAATAGGATGTTTGGATGGCAGACCTGGATTGTTCCATTATTTATTTATTTATTTTTGCTCTGACCCCATTGTTCTGGGTTATGTATTTTTGGCTGGGCGATAAAAGTCCCATTTAATGAGTGACTAGGAGAAGGGTCACACCCATTATTAAGAATGCAGAACAGTGGGATGGGAGGAGCCAAACTGGGAAGCTCAGGTTCTGTGGTTCTGGTTCGGTGGTTCAGGCTACCCAGCTAGGTGATAGACTAGACTCTTGAAGAAGGGGAAAGGAATAAGCATTTATTTTGCACTTACCAAATACCAGGCACTGTACTATGCACTTTACAAATAAGGTTTCATTCAATCTTCACAACAGTCCTATGAGATAGGTGCTTTTATTATCACTATTTTAAAATGGAATAAATTAAGACAAACAATGGTCAAGTCACATAGCTAGTAAGATCTACCAATCCCAGCACCCTATTCATTGTGCCACCTAGCTGCTCCCAGGAAACAAAATGCGTTATAAAAAGGACTTTTAACAACTTAAGCACAGCTTGAGGGTTATTGGGGATATTTGGGATTACCAGAGACAACAGACCTCTCACAAGAGATCAGAAGAGACTGAATTTTAGGGAGTGAGGAAGCAAAGGGATGGGAAGTCCTGCTAATTGACTGACAGTGCCTAATGGTTTAAGTTAAGGAGCTAGTGAGGTATCTCCAAAGACACAGTGGGGACCCACAGTGCCAATTTACCCAAATCTACCTTCTGGAATTTGACTTTGCATTATGATATGACCTGGTATGCCACAGGTTCCTTACCTGTCTCACCTGCAGTCTGGAGGAAACATAGCACCGTGCATAGTTTGATGGCATCTCAAACATTAAAATAATGTTCTAGGCTCTCCACAAAGGGAACAGGCCACAATTAATCCCATATTGAGGGCAGGATTGAATGACACCTGGGCATAAACTAGAGGGAAACTATGGACATGATGGGAAGTGGGTCTTGACATCCATAATGGGTTATGCTATGTCACCATTATATGGCCCTCACACAGAAGGTAGAAAGACTGTAGATCAATATGCCAATGGTTTGGGCTGCTGTCCAGAGGTGTCCTAGGTGACACTTGAAGTTGCAATAGCAGCCCTCACCTGGCTTTATCCTACTTTCTTTAAGCCTACAAAAAAGATGGCGTCACTTATAGAACAAGCCAAGGAGGGTGTATAATGTGTAATCTGTCCACTAGGTGGCACTACACTCAACTCACCAGTTAAATGGTTTACTCTTTCAGGCTTTCCCAAAGGCTACTTGCTGCACACAGTATTTGGTTGGTCTTGGGCTGGATCCATCAGATCACTTGGCCACTGAAAGCTGTGGTCAGATTGGGGTGGGTTGCTTCTAAACAGGGCTAAGAAAGTCACTTTGCTGCTGGATTGCTTCTGCAATCTGTGCTGAATTGTGCAGATTGCTTAACTTCTGGACTTTTCTCAGAGCATGTCAGCCTGACAGATCAATCTGGAGACTCCTTGGCTTGCTTGTCAACACGCAGCTGCAGTCTTCCATCACCTATAGCCACTGGCTGGGCTGGGCTGTGTGGTGCTGTGCTCTTTTCAGCTGGAGTGTTTATCATGCCCTTCCAGATAAGGCAACAATTCTCAGCCTGGTCCTCTTCTCTATGTCTTAAATCCTCAACTTTGTGGGGAAAGTTTAGCTTCTCTTGTTAGACAAACTTGGTTATGATGTATGCTATTTTAAAAAATATTTTGATTTAGACTCCTTCCTAAAATTTCATTCAATTTTATATCAATATCTATTTAAAACATTAGTTTATAGTTTTCTTTTTCTGTTTTATCTCATCCTGCTTTAGGTATGAGGATAATATTTATCTCAGAGCAGTTTTGATAGCATCTTTTCTTTCCCTACTTTTTGCAAATGATTGATGTAACCTTGGAATTAATTGTTCTTTGAATGTTTGATGTAATTCACTTGTAAATTCATATGATGCTGTACTGTTTTTCTTTGGGATCTCCTTTATAGTGTATTCAATTTTCTTTTCCTGAGATAGGGTCATTTAAATTTACTATTCCTTATTCCACTAATCTGAATGTTTTGTATTTTTGTTAATAGTCATCCATCACTTAAATTATCATTTTTTTTCTTTTTGGAGGGGGGAAGGCAGGGCAATTGGGGTTAAGTGACTTGCCCAAGGTCACACAGCTAGTAAGTTTTATATATATATATATATATATATATTTGAAACATTTAATCTTAAGACCTCGAATTTCAGATCCATTTCCTTCCTCCCTTGTCACCCATTCCCTCTGGGGAGATAAGTAATTCAGTATATGTTGTACATGTCTAGCTATGCAAAACATTATCATAGTAGATATATTGTACAAGGCTGCTTATAATTCCCTCCCATTCATCCCACCCCCCACCTGGTCCATTCCCTACATGATCCTGTCCCTCTTCTATAGTGGGTACTTCCAACATCCCCTTCCCCAAGGATGCCCTCCCATCCATCATCCCTCCTCTCATCCTCCTACCCCCTATTCTGCTGCAGGTTGAGATATCCCATTTAGTATGTATGTCATTCTTTCCCTGAAACAAACTCAATGAGAATATGGTTTTGCCTTTTTGCCTTCCTATTCTCCCCCTCCCTTGCAACCACTTCCCCTTGTTTCTTCTACATGAGATAGTTTACCCTACCCTGTCTCTCCCCATCTCCTCTTGCCACTTTCCTCTCTCACCTCATAATTTCATCCCTTGAGTATCCTCCCTTCCCAACAAATTCAACCTATGCCCTCTATCCATATATAACTGTAACCATATACACACATTTGCATATGTATTCATATGACCACACCCCCTTCTTCCATTATTTTCATAGTGAGAAAGATTTCCTCAGTCACAGTTATTGTTTTTCCATATAGGAATGTAAATAGTTCAACTTTGATAAGTTCCTTTTGATTTCTTTTCCCTGATTACTTTCTCAGGCATCTCTTGGTTCTTGTGTCTGGATGTCAAATTTTCTATTCAATTCTGGTTTTTTCCTCAATAATGCTTGAAAGTCCTCTATTCCACTGAATGACCATATTTTCCCCTGAAACAAAATACTCAGTTTTGCTGGGTATTTTATTAATTACATAAGCTGGTTTGCTTGGGTTCATTCCCAGCTCTTTTACCCTCTGGAATATTGTATTCCATGCCCTTCAATCCCTCAGTGTAGAAGCTGCCAGGTCCTGTGCTATTCTGATTGTGTTTCCACAATATTGAAATTGTTTCTTCCTGGCTGCTTGTAGTATTTTCTCCTTGATCTGGGGATTCTGGAACCTGGCTATAATATTCCTGAGAGTTTTCTTTTTGGGGTCTTTTTCAGGAGGTGATTAGTAGATTCTTTCAACCCCTATTTTGCCCTCTGGATCTAAAACATCAGGGCAATTTTCCTTGAGAATTTCTTGAAGGGTGATTTCTAGGTTCTTTCTTTGATCATGGCTTTCAGGTAGTCCAATAATTTTTAAATTGTCTCTCCTGGATCTATTTTCCAGGTCAGTGGTTTTTCCCATGGATATTTCACATTGCCTTCTAATCTTTCATTTGTTTGGATCTGCTTAATAGCATTTTGATTTCTCATAAAGTCATTAGCTTCCATTTGCTCCAGTCTAACTCTGAAGGAATGAATCTCCTCAGTGAACTTTTGAGATTCTTTTTCCATTTGGCAAATTTGACTTTTTAAGGCATTCTTCTCCTCATTGCCCTTTTGGGCCTTCTTAGCCATTTGAGTTAGTCTATTTTTTAAGGTGTTGTTTTCCTCAGTCAGGCTGTTGACCCTCATTTCATACTTTTCCTGCATCCTTCTCATTTCTCTTTCCAATTTTTCCTCCACTTCTCTTATTTTAGCTCTCATGGATTTTTTGTTTTTTTTTTTTTATGCTTTTTGGAGGGCAGTTGGGGTTAAGTAACTTGCCCAAGGTCACACGGCTAGGTTTTGTTTTTTTTTTTGTATGTGTGTTAAGTGTCTGAGGCTGGATTCGAACTCAGGTCCTTCTGACTCCAGGGCCAGAGCTCTACTCACTGCGCCACCTAGCCGCCCCTCTTATTTGGTTTTTAAAGTCCTTCTTAAGGTCCTCTATGGCCTGCAACCCACTCGTGTTTTCCCCTGGGGCTTTTGAAGCAGGACTTCAAAGGACTTTGAAACAGTCCTTTTCCTGTTCTATGCCCCCAAAATAGGAGTCTAGGGTTGCATTTTTCTGTTTCCTTTGCCTTGGCATGTTGCCACTTAATTACTTGACTTTTGGGCTTGTTGCCACACTATGGCTTTTGCCTTTCTGGCAAGCTGTAAACCCACCCACGACCTCCACCCCAGATCACAATCCAGATCCAGGGAGGTTTATAGCAAGAGCGATTACCCCCCAAGACTGATCGCTGGATCTCCCTACAGTTTGCAGGCCAGGAGCTGGAGCTGCCTCTGAAAACTACAAAATGGGGTGTCTCCTCAGCAGCTTCTAGCCCCCAGGGGAGGAAGCCTACGCATTCCCCAAATACTGGTCCCAAAGTCCATAGGGCACTAACCTCTCACTTTGTCCTAGGTATGTCTATATTGATAATTCTGGAGTTGCCACAGCTGCTGGTGTTCTGGAGTCTCTCCAGCTGGCTGCTGGCCCTGCCGCCCTGGGGCTAAAACCTCGGCTCACCCGGACCTGGGCTCAGCTTGGCTCAGCTGTGCTTGGCTCGCTGCGCTCCCAGACCACTGTGCTGGTCCTTCCTGCAGGGCTGCTGGGCTGTCCTCAGCGGAAGGTTAGCTTCTCTGTGTCGTTCTGTGGGTGCTGGGGCTCCAGAAGTTGTTCAGAGTTCCCTTTTACATAGTTTGGAGGGAATCTGGGGGCAGAGTGGCTTGGATGAGCTGTTTCTACTCCGCCATCTTCACAGCTAGTAAGTATTAAGTGTCTGAGGCAGAATTTTGACTCAGATTCTCCTGACTGCACAGCCAGTGCTCTATTCGCTACACCATCTAGCTGCCCCAAATGATCATTTTTGTTGGCATATAAAAAAGTAGTTTCTAGTGACTTCCTTTATTTCTTCTCATTTGCTGTGAGTTCTTTTTATTTTTTTCATATTAGTAACTTAGTTTCTCTATTATCTAAGTTTGTTTGTGGCACAGTGGGTAGAGGTTGGGGCCTGAAGTCAGAAAGACTCATCTTTTTGAGTTCAAATCTGATCTCAGATGGTATTAACTATGTGATCCCAGGCAGGTCACTTAATCCTGTTTGACTCAGTTTTCTCATCTGTAAAATGAGCTGGAGAAGGAAGTGGCAAGCTACTCCAGTATCTTTGCCAAGAAAACCTTAAATGGGAGTCAGGAAGAGTTGGACCTGATTAAAAAAACAACTAAGAAAAGCAAACAGTTTGTTTAATTTATAAGAAACAAAACAAAACAACCCCTGGTATTGTTTATCAATTTAATGAGTTTTTAGTTTTTAGTTTTGTTTAGATGGTCTTTGATTTTCAGAATTTCTATTTTTGTTTGTAACTGGAGTTTTTGTTTTGTTATCTTTCCTAGTTTTTAAAGTTGTTTACCTAGTTCATTGATATGTCCTTTTTTTCTTTTGGTGATGAGTTTAGAGACATACATTTTCCCCTGAGGATTGCTTTACTGCATCTTCCAAGGTATGCCATCTTATTTTTATTTTCTTCTATGAAATTATCTATTGCTTCTATAATTTTTATCTCTTATCAATGAATTCTCTAGGAATAAGTTGTTTAATCTCCACTTGAGTTTGAATTCTTTTTTTTTTTTTGGAGGGCAGTTGGGGTTAAGTAACTTGCCCAAGGTCATGAAGCTAGGTTTTTGTTTGTGTGCATTAAGTGTCTGAGGCTGAACTCAGGTCCTTCTGACTCCAGGGCTGACACTCTACTCACTGTGCCACCTAGCCGCCCCCAGTTTGAATTCTTATTAGAATTTTCATTGCACTGTGTTTAATATTTCTGCTTTTCAGCATTTGTATATGAAGTTTTATGCCCTAGTTCATGATCCATTGTTGTAAAAGTGCTATTTGAAAGCCCTTTACTGTTTTGTTTTGAGATGATATAATTCTTTTTAGTTACTGTACTATGTATTTAATATTTCCTGTTATTTCCTAGAATCATTTAAGTCCTGATTATTCCATTGAATTTTTTAGGTAGTCCATTACTTGGGTAAGCTTTTCTACCTTCTGTTTTGTTATTTATTCCCCTTCCATTTTTTCCCCAGAGCTCTTATTTTCAATTCTGCTTTCATTTTTTTGTTGTTGAGGCAATCAGGGTGAGTGACTTGCCCAAGGTCACACAGCAAGGATATGTCTGAGGTTGGATTTGAACTGAGGTCCTCCTGACTCCAGGGCTAGTGCTCTATCCATTGTACCACCTAGCTGCCTCTAATTCTACTTTCACTTAAAAAAAAGTTTAGGGTGGCTAGGTAGCACAGTGAATAGAACACTGTTCCTGGAGTCAGAAGGACCTGCATTCAAATCTGCCCTCAGACACTTAACACAAAAACTAGCCATGTGACCTTGGGCAAGTCACAACCCCAATTGCCCTACCTCCCCCCCTCCAAAAAAAAAAAAGTTTGTTTTATTTTTTCCAATCATTTTTGTTGTTCCTGTGGTCAAGTCATTTCCTTCCTCTATAATCCATTTAAATTCATTGTGTAATTACTTTTTTTCATCAGGGATTACCTCTTGGGTTTCCTCTTAATCCATAGTAATTCTTCATTATTCATTCTTTTTAAATTCACGTTTTCTCTGGCATAGCTCCTAGTACTCCTAGTACTTTAGGTCCATGTGCCATGTTTCACACTGGTTTTCCTAGTGCAAATTCTCTTCCAGCCCCAGCTGGGCTCAGGGTGTGTCTTTTTATCTATGTCTTAACTGGATGGAGGACCCTGCTTCTGTTACTTCTTAGTTTTCTTTTGTTGGGATGAGGGTAAGAGAATTGAGTTCCCATACAACCTTCATATTGTCATCTCAACCACACATATGAGATGAGAAGATAAGAAGTGGTCTAATTAGCTCCAACTGCATCATGTCTGGTACTGCCTCAGTGGCTCATGGATGAGGAAGGACAGGAGAGAGAAGTGGTTTCATCCTAGCCGCTAGTCTGGTCTCCTCTGTAACACTGGTCCTGCATGGTAATTGCCACCATAAAGCTTGAGTCCCATTTCTGCTCCAGAACTCCATCTCTGCTGTCATACCTCACCACATTCTGTCTCAGATCCTCTGTCACCATAAATAGCTATCTTGGGCAGGGAACTGTAATGGCAGCAGCAAAATGGTTCTAGAATATGGCATCCAGATACATTGTTTATTTGTGTATTTCTGAGAACACAATCCTTCTCAGATCGTTTGGCTAGCTCTGAGGCATTGGGTCTGTAGAGATTGGAGGTCTTTCAGATTTTTGCCATTTAAAAAATTTTTGCTCTGCCTTTCTTTGAGCTATCCTCCTTGGAGGGCCCATGGCTCCATGGAGATTTCCCACCATCTTTTCTATTTTTTTTTCTTTTTGGAGGGGGGAAGGCAGGGCAATGGGGGTTGACTTCCCCAAGCTCACACAGCTACTAAGTATTAAGTGTCCCAGGCCAGAGTTGAACTCAGGTCCTCCTGACTCCAGGACCAGTGCTCTGTTCACTGTGCCACCTAGCCACCTGAACTTCAGGAAATTTTGATCATCTCTTGTGATGTATCAAGATTCTTTTTTCTTTTTTTATCATAAATTTCATGTATTCTGACTATTCTTATTTTATTTCTCCTTAATCTGTTCTCCAGATCAGTTGTTTTTCTGATGAGATGTTTCACATTCTCTTCTGTTTTTTCATTCTTTTGATTTTGTTTTATTATTTCTTGGTGTCTTAGAACATTGTTAGCTTCCCCTTGCCCAATTCAAATTTTCAAGGTATTATTTTGATTTTGATATATATTTGATTCTCTATTTCAAGAGGTTAACTTTCTTTTCATAATTTTTCTTTTCTTTTCTTGGATTGCTCTTACTTTTTTTCTAAATTTTCCTTGATCTTACTTATTTGAATTTTAAAGTCCTTTTTAAGTTCTTCCAAGAACTCTTTTTGTGTTTGGGACCATTTGATATTTGTCTTTATAAAAGGAGTAGTTTTTTTTAGCTCCATTATCTTCCTCTGAATATGAACCCTGATCTTCCTTATCCCCATAGTAGCTATCTATGGTTGGTTTCTTTCTCCTTTGCTTGCTTATTTTTATTTTTTATTGTTTTTTTTTTTTTTAGCAGCTATTAGTATAATCAAATTCTAGTCCCAAGGAGTAGGTATTGACCCAAGCATCAACTGTTATTTTCTGAGATCTGTCTTGGGGCCCAACCTTAGGCTCTCTTCTCCATTCCTAAGTCATGTCTAAGGTCCCCAGCTACACTGTCCCATAAATGCTCTTGCTTCCTGCAAGTCCTTCCTATGACTGCAAACTACAGATGTACTCTCTGCCCTGGAAGGGAAATGGAATGGAAACTAGTTCTACTCTCCTGCAAGTGCTCACAGCCATCAGGGTCTCCACCCCTTTGCTACTGTGCACACCAGGTGTGTGTTACCTCCTTCTCCCACAACCACAACCCAGGAGGCTTCCAGTCAGCACAGTTGTGCTTGGTGCTCCTTGACAGTGGAAGGTCCTTTAATCTTCCCTTGCTCAGGCATCATCTCACCCTACATTGTGAGATGAAAGTTTCTAAGGCTGAGGCTACCTCTCAACCCAACTGCCACAGGGGCTTCTTGTTTGTTGATTCTGCAGAGTCAGCCAGGAGGTGTTTGAACTTCACTCAGGCCAAACCTCAACCCCTAGAGGTCAAGTCTTTCCTAGGGACTTCTTACATTGTTTTAGGAGGACTACTGCTTTGCCCCATTTATTTCTGCTGCCCTACATTCCCTCTGAAGCTCTTTTTTTAGGGAGGAAATTTGGAGAGTCAAAAGTTTTCTGACCTATGCTACCATCTTCCCAGAATCCTCTCTCCTTTACCTTTTGTCAAGATCATTATGAATTTCTAGTGATTAATGTCAACTGAAACATAAAACAAGGACATGTGTACTTAGCAAAGATACTCCCCAATGTCATGGAAGGTATCTTTCACAGAGTCCAAACAAAAGGAAAATTATCTATTGATAGTGAAGCCCCCTGGATGCTCCTGTTAGCAGATGTTATTGTGCAGATTGCATCAAGCCAGAGCATTATAGGGCTTCCTCAATGAAGGCCATGATTATTCCAAAGAGATTGGCTTACCTATTTAAATAGGAAAAACCAAGTGGATGAAAAATACCTATTGTCCAGTCTATGATGTATATAGTTGGATAGTCAGTCCACTGATTTAGTATGAGTATACACAGACATATATATATATTCACATATATACATATGTGTGTATATGTGAATATGTGTATGTGTGAGTATATGCATATCTATGTATGTATGTACATTATACTGATATACATACATGTACATGTACTGATATACATACATCAGTCATTTTAGTTGTATCCAACTCTTCATGACCTCATATGGGGTTTTCTTGGAAACGATACTAGAGTGTTTTGCCATTTCCTTCTCCAGCTCATTTTGAAGATGAGAAATTGAGGCAAACAGATTTGACTGTCTTGTCCAGGGTCACGCAGGTAGTAACTGTCTGAGGGTAGATTTGAACTCATGAAGATGAGTCTTCCTCACTCTATTCACTATACCACCTAGCTGCCCATATTCCATAATATCCATATAACAACATGAGAACTAGGGGAAGGGCCCTAGGCATTTTGTGTGGACTCCCTATGGAGGATCTGTGGGAAGATATGGATAAGATGAGAAGACCTAGATGGATTGCCATCTTCCCTGTTGGAGGGAGTGCCTATGTTGATAAGATTATAGTTCTATGGAAGCTTGGAAGGAGCTGTTTGTGCTCCACTGGTATTCTCTTCAAGATCCCAGGGTCACTCTATACAATAGAAAGTAGGGATTTAATGAAGGGAGGATCACCAGGCTAGTGTAAAATTGCAGTCACTTACTAATTTAGCTGTAATCCATGCCCATGGTGTGCCCTAATCTGTGCCTATGTCATACTCTCTTTCTTATCTGTTGAATCATTATTATTTTTTTCCATCTAGATGATGTTGATGATGATTCAAAGGAATAAAAAGTTAATGTTATTTTTGGTGATTGCTATTTTTCTTTCTGGGAGAATGTATGCTTTCAAAGATTAAGGAGCCATGTGAGAAGATGAGAGGACTGGGAAATGCCCATGGGTAAGTAGAATTTGCTTTTTTTCCTTTAGGGAGAGACTTACTTGTTTCCATGCTGGGGGCTGGGAGTGAACTGCTGTGATCAGAGGGAGGCTTCTAGGTAGGTGAATAGCAGTTGACTTTAAGATTGGGAACTGAAGAAATGACTGTGGCCACCATGACCTAATACCCTATCTGTAGTGACCAGGACCAGAGCAGGAAGAACCATGGCTAACCACCCCCACCCCCACTTCAGAAGTGTTCCATTTTCTATGAGCTACACTGCTTTTGGACTTCTAAAACTCTCCAACATGCACTTGGTACCTCTCTTTCCCCAACCCCTTTTCAGCTTTCTTTTATGAATTGTCTTCTCCCATTAGATTATAAGCTTCTTGGGGACAGGGACTGTCTTTGTTTTTATTTGTATTTATATCCCCAACACTTAGCACAGTGCTAGTAGGTCCTTAATAAATGTTTATTGATTGACCTAGATCCTAGAGTAGGATAATGATGATCATAACTAACATTTATATAGCACTTACTATATTCCAGGAACTGTGTTAAGCATTTTACAATTATTATCACATTTAATCCTCACTACAACCTGGGGAGATAGGTGCTATCATTATCCCCATTTTTACAGATGAGGAAACTGAAACTTAAGTGACTTGCCCAGCATCATATCTAGTATCTAGGAAGTGTCTGAGGCAATTTAATTGGTAATTTAATTGGAATGGCATTGAGCGAGCAGATTAGCTTGTCATTTTTGTTTCATTGGCTCTGCCTGCCCAGGAACAAATAATATTTAATAATTTAAATTTTATTTAATAATTAATAAATAAAATGATTAATAAACAACAACATAATATAATATATAACATATGTTATATTTAATATAACAATATTTAATATATAATATATAAGAAAATAAGAATAACTTGACTTTAGCAGTGTTCCTGGTCAGGAAACCATAAAAATGAAGAGGTTACCCATAAAGAGGGTTAGGGTTGCTCTGGAGACCCCAAAATAATAATATAAAATAAAATAAAAATAATTAATAAAAAATAAATTTATTTAATAATTTAAATTTTTATTTAATATTTAAATCTGACTTTATTTGTATAAAAAGTATTTTATAATTATGTTCATGTGGTTTCTGGGTTTGTCTTGTGTATTCTACAATTATTTTAAATGGGGTATTTCTTGCTATTTCTTCTGCAGGGTTTTGTTGGTGACGTGCAGAAATGCTAATGATTTATGTAGGTTTACTTTGCTAAAATTATAATTTCAATAATTGAATCTTAAGGATTTTTCAAGTATATCATAATACCTATACTTTCAAGTGTTATATTTTGCCAAAAGCTTTTTCTGAATCTATTGCTAATAATCACATGATTTTTGTTTCTTTTGTCATTGATATAATTAATTATGTTAATAGTTTTCCTTATGTTAAACCACCCCTGCATTTTCTGGTATAAATCCTTATTTCTTTTTTTTTTCTTTTTAATTTATTTACTATTAGTTTTACAACATTCAGTTACACAAGTTTTTGACTTCCAAATTTTCTCCCTCTACCCCCTCTCCCCCATGGTGGCATGCAATCTGATATAGGTTCTCTGCACATTAAACATTAATCAGCTTGTAAAGAAGAATTATAACCAATGGAATGAATGATGAGGAAGAAGAAACAAAACAAAACAAAATGAAAAAGAGAGAGTAAGTGGTTTGCTTCAATCTGCATTCAGATTCTATAATTCTTTCTTTGGATGTGGATAACCTTTTCCATCCTGAGTCCTTTGGAGCTGTCTTACCTTGCATTGCTGAGATGAATCCAGTCATCACAGATACAATGTGTCTGTAATTGTGTACAATGTTCTTCTGGTTCTGCTCCCCTCACTCAGCATCAGTTTATATAAATTTCTCTAGGTTATTATGAAGTCCGTCTGCTCCTCATTTCTTATAGCACAATAGTATTCCATTACATTCATATACCACAACTTGTTTAGCCATTCTCCAATTGATGGGCATCCCCTTGACATCCAATTCTTTGCCATCACAAAAAGAACTACTATTAATATTTTTATACTTATGGGTCCTTTTGCCACTTGTATGATCTCTTTGGGATACAGCTCTAGAAGTGGCATTGCTGGGTCAAAGGGTATGAACATATTTATAGCCCTTTGGGCATAGTTCCAAATTGCTCTCCAGAATGGTTGGGTCAGTTCACAACTCTACCAACAATGCATTAGTGTTCCAGTTTTCCCACATCTTCTCCAGCATTTATCATTTTCCTGTTTTGTCATGTTAGCCAATCTCACAGGTGATTTGTGGTACCTCAAAGTTGTTTTGATATTCATTTCTCTGATTAATAATGATTTAGAGCATCTTTTCATATGCTTATAGATAACTTTAATTTCTTCCTTTGAAAACTGCTTTTCATATCCTTTGACCAATTATCAATTGGGAAATGACTTGTATTCTTATGAATCTGACTCAGTTCTCTGTATGTTATAGAAATGAAGCCTTTATCAGAGACACTGGTTGTAAAAATTCCCAATTTTCTGCTTCCTGTTTAATGTTGGTTATATTGCCTTTGTTTGTACAAAAACTTTTCTATCTAATGTAATCAAAATCATTCATTTTGCATTTTATAATGCTCTCTATCTGTTGTTTGGTCATAAATTCTTCCCTTCTCCATAAATCTGACAGGTAAACTATTCCTTGCTCTCCCAGATTGCTTATAGTATCAACCTTTATATCTAAATCATGAACCTGATTTGGTATATGGTGTAAGATATTGATCTATGTACAGTTTCTGCCATATTATTTTCCAGTTTTCTCAGCAGTTTTTGTCAAATAGTGAGTTCTTATCCCAGAAGCTGGAGTCTGGGTTTATGAAGCAGCAGATTACTACAGTCATTGACTATTGTGTCTTGAGTACCTACCTATTCTATTCCACTGATCTGCCATTCTGTTCCTCAATCAGTACCAAGTAGTTCTGATGACTGCTGCTTTATAATATAGTTTAAAATCTGGTATGGCTAGGTGTCACCTTCCCTAGCATTTTTTTTTCATTAATTCCCTTGATATTCTGGATCTTTTGTTCTTCCAGATGAATTTTGTTACTATTTTTTCTAGCTCTATAAAATAATTTTTTGGTAATTTGATTGGTATGGCACTAAACAGGTAAATTAATCTAGATAAAATTGTCATTTTTATTATATTAGCTCGGCCTAACCATGAGCAACTGATGTTTTTCTGATTACTTAGATCTGATTTTATTTGTGTGAAGCGTTTTGTAATTGTGTTCATAAAGTTCCTGGATTCATTTTGGCAGGTAAACTCCCATATATTTTATAACGTCTACAATAACTTTAAATGGAATTACTCTTTCTATTTCTTGCTGTTGGGTTTCATTAGAAATATATAGGAATGCTGGACCAGCTAGGTAGAGCAGTGAATAGAGCACCAGCCCTAAAGTCAGGAGGACCTGAGTTCAAATCTGACCTCAAGACACTTGATACACTTACTAGCTGTGTGACCTTGGGCAAGTCACTTAACCCCAATTGCCTTGCCTTCTCCCCTGCAAAAAAAATACATAGAAATATATATGAATGTCAAGGATTTATGTGGGTTTATTTTATATCTAAATCCTTATTTCTTGTCTGTTAACTTTGTGGCAAAGTCGAGCTCTAGTTCTGAGGTATGGGGATAATATCTCAGGCATTAGGTTTTTCATGCTGTTATTTTTCTGAGCTCTATCAGGGGTCTGACTTCTTCTTCTGCCCCTGAGCCATGAGCAGGGCCCCCAGCAATGCTGTTATAGAAAATGCTCTTGCTCTGGTGGTCTCTCCTGAGGCTGCAAGCTTCAGCTCACCCCTTTGCCCTTCTAGTCCCGGCTGGAGAACAACTTGAGATTAGTAGTGTTCCTAGTCAGGGAGCCATAAAAATGAAGAGGTTACCCATAAAGAGGGTTAGGGTTGCTCTGGAAACCCCAAAATACCAACAGGCCAGGTCCTGCCAAATGAATTCTACTCAAGTCTTCTCTCATCCAGAGAAAAGTAAAGCTTATTAAAAGTTTGCTTGTATTAGACACAGAGTAAGTCTGTGCTAGGTCATTCTATGGCACTTTCACTATTCTATGGCACTCTCACAAACATGAAGATAGGATGGGGTCTTATATACAGAAGGTTGTGGGAGGAATCTAGGTGTGGTCTAGAGGAGGAGTTTGGGAAGGGTCTTCAGGAGGAGTTAATGAGGTAAATGAGTGATTAAGGGTGGGAAGTTGTTGGAGGCCACCTGGAGACCACAGATAATGGTGGGCTAGGCCAGTTCAAGGGTGGATTGACACTTTGATTGGGAAGTCTAATAACTGAGGGTGGGAAGTCTAGTAACCAAAGCTTGGGCTCAGCCACAATGTAAGGCTTATTGCCTTCATCAAATTTAATCAAGAGTCAAAGGTAGGTTCCCAGAGCCTGTACCTCAAGGACTCAAGGAGAGCTGGAGGGGGCTCCAAGAGCCTCATCATTAGGCAGACAACAGATTTTACCCTGACTTTTAATTATTTCTGCCCCTCAAATTTACTTTGAGATGTTATTTTATATAATTTGTGGGTGAATTTAAGAGAGCCAGGTAATTTTCTGTCTTATTTGACCTTCTTTCTAGAATCCTCTCCACCCCACGAATCTTCAGCATGTTCCAGTTCTGGCAAAACCAAGAGCAGACAGAAAGCCACAGCTAGCTCGTTCTACCAATTCCTGGCCCATGGAAGCATTCCCTTTAGTCCTGAGGCCCTTGCTGTACTTCTGGAGGGAACTTGACTCCTTCCAGGAAACATGATTCTTAAAAGAGCGCCATAGGTTTCACCAGATAGCCAGAGGCCTCCAGTGGAGTTTCTTAGGCTGCATCACTGCCTGGATCACATGTCCTTTTACTTCCTTGGCTCTTGTTCCAGTTCAGCAAATGGCCTTCTCTTTTTCTGAGCCAATGGATACTAAGGAGAGACTCTGGAGAGCTACTATGGCCCCAGTATAAATGAATAAATTGATGTTCTATCTGTTTATTTTTTACTTAAATGAGCTTGGTTGAGAACAAGTAATTGATATCAGATGTGAAAAGGGGCATTTGAAATTGGATCCAAATGTAGTGAGGAAATTCCTAGAGTCACTTATGAATTTCAGGCTCAGGTTGGGCAGAATTTCCTTATTAGGACCGGAAACTGGGTACAGGTTTGGGCTGGCTATTAGGTGAGGGTTTACACAAGATAGCAAGAAAGGAGTAGCACACAAGCCGCTTCAGTTGCCCAGGAGTCTTATCTAATCAGAAACTGTGTTCATTAATTGTTTGACAGGATGTAAGAATAGGTCAAGCCAGTGGAAAAGTACAAACTTCTATGTTTGTACTTATATGTTTTATGGGCATTAGGACTATTTGGCTTAAGTGATTCCATATTGGAGACCTATCATTATAACTACAAACAATATATTTGAAAAAATCACACCCCCCCTTTCAGATTACTTTCCATATACTCTAAAAAATACCTAGTTATTTGTAGGGCAGCTACGTGATACAGTGGATAGAGTATGGGACCTGGCCTTAGGAAAACTCATCTTCCTGAGTTTAAATTAGGCGTTAGACACTCACTGTGTGACCCTGGGCAAGTCACTTTACTCTGATTGCCTCAGTTTCCTCATCTGTAAAATGAGCTGAAGGAAATGACAAACCACTCTAATATATTTGCCAAGAAAATCCAAAATGGAGTCATGAAGATTCAGATATGACTGAAATGACTGAACTACAAGTTATTTTGTGTGGTTTTTCCTCTGTTGTAATATATGTTCCTTTAGGTCAGGAATGACTTTTTTGCCTTTCTTTGCCACTTGACATAGAACCTGGAATGCCATGAGTACTTAATAATAAATACTTGCTGACTAGCAGTATTTTGAGTGGCAATGTCCTAAAAGCATGGGGGGCCCATTTCAGACTGACAAAGAAGGTTCCAGATTCAAGGGATTCACTTGAATCACAGATTTTCTTTTTTTGCTCTCATGAACAATATAACCATAACTATGGTGACCAGAGTGGGTTTAATTTGCTCAGAGCCCCACTGGTAGTTATGTACCATTGTGGTTGGAATCACTCTAGATGTTTAAAACCTGAATTTCCTCTGGTTGAAAAAAGCAAGATTATAGTCTTTGGGAGACCATCCTACACATGTGCCAGAGGAACTACGGCAAGATAATTTGGTTGCGGGGGTATCACTTGGGCAAATAAAATATTGACATCTTGCTGTATGATTGCTATAGTAACACACTCCCTTTATGTAGTTGTTGCTTTTTTTTTTTTCATAAGCAATTGGGGTTAAGTAACGTGCTCAAGGTTACACAGTCAGTCATTGTTTATGTGTGGGTGCTCATTTTCTAAGGCTGGAACCGATCCCGGATCCTCCCAACTCCAGGGCTGGTGCTCTTTCTCACTACGCCACCTAGCTGCCCCTTTGTAGTTTTTTTTAAAAACAAAACAGAAGCATGCTATATTTCAATCCTGTTGGGATGAAAAAATACAAAATGAGGTATTCTTTTTTTTTTTTTTTTTGCTTTTTGGAGGGCAATTGGGATTAAGTAACTTGCCCAAGGTCACACAGCTAGGTTTTTATTTGTGTGTGCATTAAGTGTCTAAGGCTGGATCCGAACTCAGGTCCTTCTGACTCCAGGGCCTATGCTCTACTCACTGCACCACCTAGCTGCCCCCTTGAGGTATTCTTTACATACATGAAATCAAAACCAGTTTGCAAGGAATAATATTCATATTTTCCCTGCCTCCTATCCCTATAGGTCCAAAGCTGGTTGGGGAGAGAAAATGGGGCAAGAGTTAAGACACTATTGACACAGTAACATGGCCAATTGTAATGCCATGCCCAAGTAGGTTTTCAGAAGAATGCTGCTGTGAACAACTTTTTTTTTTAAACAAATGCTTTATTAACTTCTGTTTTACATCATTCATTTCTGCCAGATTTTGAGTTACAATCATTTTCCCTCCATTATTCCCCTACCCAACCTCCCAGAATAGCAGTCCCACAAGATATCGCTTCCTCCAATCCGCTCCCCCCCATACCCTCTCCCATACCCCCATCGACTTCTCCATTAGAGGAAGGTGAATCTTTGTGTCCCAATGCCTGCACACCCCATCTCCCCATTACAAGCAAAAGAGTATTAATAAAAGTATTTATATGTATTTGAAACATTTAATGTTATGACCTCACATTTCAGATCCATTTCCTTCCTCCCTTGTCACCCATTCCCTCTGGGGAGATAAGTAATTCAGTATATGTTGTACATGTCTAGCTATGCAAAACATTATCATAGTAGGTATATTGTACAAGGCTGCTTATAATTCCCTCCCACTCATCCCACCCCCCACCTGGTCCATTCCCTACATGATCCTGTCCCTCTTCTATAGTGGGTACTTCCAACCTCCCCTCACCCCAAGGATGCCCTCCCATCCATCATCCCTCCTCTCGTCCCCCTTCCCCCTATCCTGCTGCAGGTTGAGATATCCCATTTAGTATGTATTACATTTTCTCCCTGAACCAAATTCAGTGTGAATGTGGTTTTGCCTTTTTAGCCTTCCTTATTCTCCCCCTCCTTTGCAACCACTTCCCCTTGCTTCTTCTACATGGGATAGTTTACCCTACCCTGTCTCTCCCCATCTCCTCTTGCCACTTTCCTCTCTCACCTCATAATTTCATCCCTTGAGTATTCTCCCTTCCCAACAAATTCAACCTATGCCCTCTATCCATATATAACTGTAACCATATACACACACATTCACATATGTATTCATATGACCACACCCCTTCTTCCATTATTTTCATAGTGAGAAAGATATCATCAGTCACAGTTATTGCTTTTCCATATAGGAATGTAAATAGTTCAACTTTGATAAGTTCCTTTTGATTTCTTTTCCCTGATTACCTTCTCAGGCATCTCTTGCTTCTTGTGTCTGGGTGTCAAATTTTCTATTCAATTCTGGTTTTTTCCTCAAGAATGCTTGAAAGTCCTCTATTCCACTGAATGACCATATTTTCCCCTGAAACAAAATACTCAGTTTTGCTGGGTAGGTGACCCTTGGGTTCATTCCCAGTTCTTTTGCCCTCTGGAATATCATATTCCATGCCCTTCGATCCCTCAGTGTAGAAGCTGCCAGGTCCTGGGCTATTCTGATTGTGTTTCCACAATATTGAAATTGTTTCTTCCTGGCTGCTTGTAGTATTTTCTCCTTGATCTGGGGATTCTGGAACCTGGCTATAATATTCCTGGGAGTTTTCTTTTTGGGATCTTTTTCAGGAGGTGATCTGTGGATTCTTTCAACCTCTATTTTGCCCTCTGGATCTAAAACATCAGGGCAGTTTTCCTTGAGAATTTCTTGAAGGGTGATTTCTAGGTTCTTTCCTTGATCATGGCTTTCAGGTAGTCCAATAATTTTTAAATTGTCTCTCCTGGATCTATTTTCCAGGTCAGTGGTTTTTCCCATGAGATATTTCACATTGCCTTCTAATCTTTCGTTTGTTTGGATCTGCTTAACAGCATCTTGATTTCTCATAAAGTCACTAGCTTCCATTTGCTCCAGTCTAACTCTGAAGGAATGAATCTCCTCAGTGAACTTTTGAGATTCTTTTTCCATCTGGCAAATTCGACTTTTTAAGGCATTCTTCTCCTCATTGCCCTTTTGGGCCTCCTTTGCCATTTGAGCTAGTCTATTTTTTAAGGTGTTGTTTTCCTCAGTCAGGCTGTTGACCCTCATTTCATACTTTTCCTGCATCCTTCTCATTTCTCTTTCTAATTTTTCCTCCACTTCTCTTATTTGATTTTTAAAGTCCTTCTTAAGGTCCTCTATGGCCTGCAACCCGCTCATGTTTTCCCCTGGGGCTTTTGGAGCAGGACTTCTGACCTCACAGTCCTTTTCCCGCTCTATGCCCCCAAAATAGGAGTCTAGGGTTGCATTTTTCTGTTTCCTTTGCCTTGGCATGTTGCCACTTAATTGCTTGACTTTTGGGCTTGTTGCCACACTATGGCTTTAAGGCCAGATAGAGGAATTTTCGTCCCGAACGTGTGGGGGGCAACTTCCGTTTCTGGCAAGCTGTAAACCCACCCACAACTTCCACCCTAGATCACAATCCAGATCCAGGGAGGTTAAAGCAAGAGCGATTACCCCCCAAGACTGATCGCTGGATCTCCCCACGATTTGTAGGCTGGGAGCCGGATCTGCCTCTGAAAACTACAAAATGGCGTTTGTCCTCAGCGGCTTCTAGCCCCCAGGGGAGGGAGCTGACGCATTCCCCAAATACAGGTCCCAAAGTCCATAGGACACTAACCTCTTACTTTGTCCTAGGCATGTCTATGTTGATAATTCTGGAGTCGCCAGGGTTCCTGGTGTTCTGGGGTTCCTCCAGCCGGCTGCTGGCCCTGTCACCCTGGGGCTAAAACCTCGGCTCACCCGGACCTGGGCTTGGCTCCTGCGCTCTGCGAGCTGCGAGCTGCCAGGTCCCAGACCACTGTGCTGGTCCTTCCTGCAGGGCTGCTGGGCTGTCCTCAGCGGGAGGTTAGCTTCTCTGTGTCGTTCTGTGGGTGCTGGGGCTCCAGACGTTGTTCAGAGTCCCCTTTTACATAGTTTGAGGGGAATCTGGGGGCAGAGGGGCTTGGAAGAGCTGTTTCTACTCCGCCATCTTGGCTCCAATCCAGCTTTTTTTTTCTGTGAACAACTTTTAAGGTTCTGATTACACAGTATAGTGAACACCCTATTTATTCCATAACAAATCAAAACAAAACATTCACAGAAAATCAAGGTACAGCATTCACAATATTACAACTTATCACAAAAAGTGATAGTATAAAGTGGTCACAATATTTAAAACAAAGAACAATTATCTCAAAGTAAAATAGTCAAAGTCTTCCACTCATGGGGCTGTGTGGGATAAGAGTTCAGAGTCTGAATCTGAGATCAGAAAAGGTCTTTATTCTTTTTCATGAGAAAGGGCTCTGCCCCTGTCACTCAAATGGCATCTGCCAGGGAGAGAGCAACAGGTAGAAGCAAGCCCATGGTTATATAACCTTCTAAGACAGAAACCCAACCCCCCCCCAAGTGGCCTTCACTCTCATTGGTAGGGAGGCTGGCCCACAATCTAAGCTTGGGAATCTCTCAGAGACAAAGGACACAGAAACATGTGGGTGTCCAGTGCAAGGCCAGGAAGGCAGTTTTATCCTTATTTGGCACAACTTGTGCTGAAGTGGCACTGGGGAGGGTCTCCATTGCTCTAAGTCCCAGATTCCTGCAAGGTCAGGTGACTTCTAAACTTAGGCCTAGTGGATGCTGAAGCCACTGTAGATTTGATTTTTCAGAATGGGGAAACTTCACTGCAAATTATCTCTCACAGGGCACGCTTAAGTCAATTCAATCAGTCACTTATTCATCTCAAAGTACAAAGTCTTCCACTCATGGGGCACACTTAAGTTAACTCAATCAGTTACTTATTCAGCAATCAATTACTAAGTATCATTAATCACTAAGACATAAACCCTCCACCCCTAGGTCACTAGCAAAGTCTTCCACTCCTGGGGCAACTAAGTTAACTCAGTCACTTATCAATTAATTACTAAGTATCATTAATACACAAACCCTCCACCCCTAGGTCAATAGTAAACTACAACTTCATTATTACTCAGTACCCAGGGAGAGGTCTTTTCATCTTGACTTGGGGGTGGTTCTCAGATTCCCTGGATCCCCTTCCATGGTCCCAGATTCTACCTGGATTCACCAGACTGTCACTGGGTTCAATGGCAGACAGCTCCCAGTTCCTTGTCCAGCTCTCTGGGTAGGTCCTGCTCCACACTGAGTTTCACAGGGTCCAGTACATCTCAAATCCTTCACTATTTCTGCTCCTGGGAATTCAAGGCTTGGTTAAGCCACAAACAGACGTCTCAGCATCTTGGTGATGCTTACTCAGTCTTCTGCTTCCTCAGTCTTCTCCTGGGCTCCTGGGTTCTTCTGTCACCTGGGTTCCTGGGCTCCTGGGCTCCTGTTCAGAAGAAGCTCCACCACCACAAGTTCTCAGGAAATTCTGGCTCAGTTCTCTTTTCTCTCTTCTGTAGCTGTTCTGCCACCAGATGCTGGTCCCAAGAAATTCTGACTGTGCCTCTCTGGGGCTTTTCTTATATACACAGCATGAGCCACTTCCTATTTCATTCAACCCCTTCCTGTTATGTCAGGAACAGGGGTTCATACCTTCTGTTTCTTTCACAGAGGTTTGATTAGTTACTAAATGCTAAGTACCTGCTTCCTTGCCAATACAAAAATGGATCTTCAAATTGATGAGGGAGGGGTAATAGGTTCTACCAGGGACCGTGATCCTTATCAGTGACTAGAAACCCTGCAATTCAGTCTGGAAAGAATTCACCAAGCTCAAGCAAACTTGGAAGCTGAGATTGTAAAAGTTTATTGTTATGTTGTACAGCACAGCGGGCAAGGATTCTTATGAAACCTGCAACCTTACAGAAATCACAGGTATAGTTTTAAGGAGTCAGGACAGTAAATCAGGTGTCAATTTTGCTAACTAGGTGAGTAAGGGTGGGATCAGTACTTAAAGGACCATGCACTTTTAATATCAACTGCGCAGGTGTTTTGCCCATGATTCCCTGGGAAATAGCCCAAGAGGGGGCTACCTGAAGGTGTGGTTTTAGGCCTGACACGTCACTAACGTCAACCATCGGTCATAGCCATTGAGGACTGCCCAGTCTGCCACCCATCAATGTCATGTTTGACAAGATGGATGTTGGGAACCAAGGCCGATGGAGACACAGTATGGGTATAATTGGCTAAGGAGTTAACCTGTAGATAGGGTTTTGAAGGATTCATGGTGCAGCTGGCCACTCTACTAAGGGAGATAATATTTACCTAAGCTAAAATGTTTATAGATAGTTTAGTGAAGGATTCATATGTAGCTTGTTATTGTTCCAAGCAGAGATAAACAGTTCATGAGTTATTGCTGGGCAGAGTGCTGGCAGGGGGAAGGGGCAGAGTTAATGCTCTGAGACTGGGGAGGGGACAGTGTGATTTTACAGACTGGTTTTACCAATTGATTTTACAGACATAGATCCCAAAGCACCCCATTTACAAACCAATGTTACAAAGTGATATTACAGACTGATGTTACAAACATATATACCCCAAGCACCCCATCAAAATTACCATTACACCAATTCACCAAAAGATAGGAGAAAAGACAATTACCCAGGAAGGAAGCCCTGGGTTTCCATTGCTTCCTCAGCAGAAGGGGTGGGGGTGGGATGGAAAACCTTTAGCTCAGCATGAGTAAAATTAGCAGGGATCAGGGTTCCCCTCATGGGCCTCCTCTCCATGCAGATGACAGGCCAGATGGGGTCAGAAAGCTCATGTAGCATAAGGTGCCTTTGGCTTTCTCAAACTATTTTTTTTTCCCTCTAGTTTGGATTATGCACAGCAGGCTTCCTCCTCTCACTGCTGGAAGGTAGCTGAGCTAGTGAGTATACAGAATCCAACTCCAGATCTGGTACAATGAATGTCTAACTAACCTACAGTCTGAGAGTTGTGGTTATGTTGGTTCTGAAGAGGCAGAGGCCAGTCAGCCAATGAGGCTGGCTTTGTGGTTTTAAGGAAGGCAACACGTGAGCTAATTTGGACTATTTCCAATAAAGTGCCTCAGTTGTCATGTATGTGTACACATATAATTGGCATTGTAATGATAGAGGCCAAAGAGCCAAGAAAACTTCCCAGAAAGTCCCATAAGCAGAGATTAAAGAATAAGGAGGACAGTTCAGTTAGAATGTACAATATCTAAAGGAGAGTAACATGAAATAAGTTTGGAAAGTTAAGCTGGGACAAGATTGTGAAAGACTTTAAATGTCAATTAAAGGAGCACACATTTTATTTTAGAAGCCATAGGGAGCCACGGAAGCTTCTTGAGAAAAGTAGTGGTATGGTTAAATGTGTTCTTTAAGAATTCTATTTTGGCAGCTATGTGGCCACAGACTAGGATAGATATAGAGAAGAGGATGGATATGAGAGATGTGGAATGGAATTCAGGAAACTTGGCAGTTGACTTAATATGAGGGAGGTGAGGAAGAGTGAAGTATTGATGAGGTTGTGAACCTTAAGGGTTAGGAAGATATTACCTTGGTCAGGTAGTTGAATCTGTCTGTTGATTTGTGCTAATTTCTCAGACAGAAGCCCTGTCTGTTGGTCTTTATTTCTCTGCTTGTATTTTCTCTATTTTCTTTGTTTCTGGATTTTCTCTGAAATTCAGGGTGCTGCTTTTCCCTTGAACTAATGAATGTAATTTAAAAAGATTATTGACCCTTTGAACAACTATCTTTCCTGGTAAAGCAGATCTAAGAACCTGTGCTAATAGCCATCCTGTGTATGCCACTGTGGTTTCTGCTACACCCTCCTGGACACTTTCTCCTTGACTTTTTGCAACATGGCTTCTTTCCTGGCTTTTTCACTGCTTGTCTAGTTACTCATTCTTTTCTTTTTCTTTTTGGAGGGCAACTGGGGTTAAGTGACTTGCCCAAAGTCACATGGCTAGTAAGTGTGTCAAGTGTCTGAGGTTGGATTTGAACTCAGGTCCTCCTGACTCCAGGGCTGGTGCTCTATTCACTGAGCCACCTAGCTGTCCACTAGTTACTCCTTCTTAGTACTTTTACTTGAGTATAAGCCATCTCTTGTCCTCTCAGAGAACATGTTCCTGAATCTCTTCTTCTGTCTCTCCCTGATGAGGTCTCTTGGCAACCATCAACTCCCATACATTGAAACACCATCTCAATGAAGAAGACTTCTGAACTTATCTATCCAGCATTAATCTCTCCCTTCAGCTTCATTCTCATAGCATCAAATGCCTTGTTAAGGAAGAAATACCTATTATCTGAGTTCATGAGGTAGGTAATTGCTGCCAAATATATATTTACTATAATGCAGAAATTATAGAGCTAAAAACCTAGGTATTGTTGTTATGCTCAAGCATAGGTTCTAGTCTCAGAGAAAACAAGTAGCTGAACAATCATCAAGATTCTGAAAAGACTTCTTCTAGGCAAAATTAGATCAGAGTGACAGAGAAAGAATTTTTGGTATTGCTTTGTTCCTCCCCCTCCCCATGGAAAAAGATGAAAGGGAGAGAAAATAAATGCTTATTAATTGAAAAAACCCAAAACCTTAAAAAAAAAAAAACGAAGACATTGCATACCATAGATTATCATTTTTGAAGGTCTGTTTGTTCACTCGACCCTGGATGAGTTACTTAACCTCCATTGGCCTCAGTTTTCTCAACTCTAAAATGGGGATAATAATAGCACCTATCTCTCAGGGTTATTGTGAAGATCAAATGAAATAGTATTTGTAAAATACTTATAACAGTGCCTGGCATATAATAAGCACTAAATAAAGGCTTATTCTCCACCACTATCCCTAATATCTTTATCTAGCATCCCCCAAGTTCATGTATACACTTATTTTCATGAAAGTTTTGTATGATTGGGAAAGCAGACTTGATTGATCTTAATTTTTTTTCTTTAAGTCAGTGATCTGATTGTGCATAAATTCAGAAGTGACTTCCTTACCAGCATTTAGTCTGCTAAAAAAAATCAGCTTCATTTCTTCTGATGTTATCTGATGTTTACCACTTTGTAGCAAGGTCAATACAACTTTAACTGTAAATAATATCTGGTCTCTGAAGTTATTTACTCCAGTATGTAAGAAAGTGTTTGCTTTTCACTATTTTTATAATTGCAAATGCTAGCCACCTTCTGTGAAAATAAATGAATTGATATTGTTCACTAGAGAACACATACATGCATACTCATGTAAAATGGGTTTTGCTTTGGCCCCATTCTGAGGGTCAGGTCTGTTACATTCTCTCTTTCCCACTCCCCATCTTCTCTAGTATCCTGAAAGGATTGGAAGGAGTCTGTTTTATAATTGGTTTGATGCCCCATTAACTCTTTTCCCTTCCTTTTTAGGGGGCTAGTGACTAGCCCCCAAATCCCATTTAACCACTTAACATTGGTTTCATTTTTACAAAGGAATAAATATTTACTTCAAAGATATAGCAAGAATAAACATGTACACATTTCCTTCCGATGTCTTCGGGGCATAATTCTCCCTACAGCTGCTCAGTCCATTAAGGAGAAGAGAGGGATTAGGTTTACAATTTGAGTTCCTTCATGGTGTTAGTCCCAACATGTTCAAGTTTAAGCTCTCCTCCCATCTTCCTCCCCCAACTCCTCCCCACCACCCCAGTCCAAAGACCCTGACTTTTTAAGGCTTCCCTGTTGTCTGTAACATCCAGCTTAGAATCCTTGGTCCTAAAATCCACATGACTCAAGATTCCTAGTTGGGATTCCTTCCAATCTAGAACTGAAAAGGACAAAGGAACCAAGATCTAAACCCAAGCCCACTTCTTAGAACCCACATGTCTTAAGGAAAGGGAGAGGACCCTTAGGCCCTCCCTTCCTACCCCCCCTTATCATACTGCATCAACTAAAATGAGTGAATAAGTTCTTCACTCATAGATATGAATGCAGTAAAGAGAAAGATTGTGTTTAGTGAGGTAATTAAAGATACACAGAGTTCCAGTTCCAGCTAAGCACCCAGTGGAAAAGGGTTACTTCCAAGCACACTATAGTCTAATGTAGAATGTCCATAAATGCACCAGTTATCCTGTAGCTCAGGGGCATATGTCAAGTGTCTCCCATATAGATGCTACCACCATTTTTGGTGGCCTGAGTAGGTGTCAAACCCCATTATTACACTAGATTTTGACCAATTTTTTCCCCAACTAGAGAATCTTTGCAAAGTCCCCTCCCTCTCACCCCATTTGATTAGCATTCTTATATAAATCCAAGAAGCAAAAGCTTTCTTGTTTTCCTTTGGAGGAGCAAGCCTTGAGGCCATTACCTTCGTGGATACCCCAAATATGTTTTAGGATACTCTGATTGTCTATTTCTTCCTTACATCCCTAAATTGGTGGGAAGAAGATTTCCAGTTTCCAAAATTGTGAGAAGCTAAAGTTAGCCCAAGGAAAGTGGTTTTCTTTATGGCACCCTAATTCCTATAGATAACAGATTTCCATACCTTAATAAGGATGAGCTCTTTGATTCAACTCTTAACATCCCATTCAATCAATTGTTGTCCAAGAATAGATAGCATTTATATAATTTCATATTAAATTAATTCATGTAATTTTAAGTTTTGCAAAATATTGCATTTGTTATCTTATCTGATCCTCACAACAACCTGTAATGGAAATGCAGATTTAAAGATCTTCCCTGCCCCTAGCTTAAGTGCACCTGGAGCTTGTGGTGGGAGGCTTGTTTTTCAGGAAAGCCCACACCTTGATACTTTGTGATTGGGCAGTGGGTCAAGGAGGTTGTTACATTCTCTGAGCCAAGAGAAGGCTATATAAGCCCTGAGGAGAGGCTTTGCTTTCGGGCTCACTTTGAGAAGTGTTGTGTGATTTGACCAGATGAGACTCTGGGAAGCCGTTGTTGAGAGCCCCCCAGCTTTGAAAACCCAAATGTTGATGCTTCCCTCTCTGGTAACTGTGATTTGGTATTGATGTAATGGTTGGACAGTTTGGAAGCCTGTCTGCTTGATCTGTTTGTTTCTCTGTTTTGAAACTACTGTCTGTATACTCTGAAGTTTGGGGTGCTGACCTTTTTTCCCCTGAACTAGGTAATGTATGTTTGTTTGATTAAAGTAAGCTTGTTAACCCATTTTGAGTTGCTTTCCTTTCGAAAAGCAGATCTAAGAACCTGTGCTGGCAGTCACCCTGGGGATATTGGGGTGCTTGCTGCTACAAAATGGCGACGAGGGATGGGATCTGCTGAGTAAAAGGAAGGTATGGGGGCTGGGATAATTGTTTGTTTCCCAGTTGTGGTAGCTGTGATTCTGTGGAGCCATGGAGCAGGAGAGAAGAACGGCCTGCATGCTGACTTTGCTGAGCTGAGAGCAGGAATGGTGAGCTGCCTGCATGGAGACCTGTGGAGAAGCCTGGAGCTGCTGTCTTCTGCTGGAGGAGAAGGAACCCAGGAGTTTGGAGTTCAGCCACAGGACAAGATAAGGACTGTGTGGCAAAGCTGGGGCACTGAATGTGTTTCCTTGCTGCATCCCACAGTTTGGGACCCGGGGGGATGGACTTGAGACCATGTTGGGTGGGGTGAAATGCCGTGGACCCCCCAAGTACTCCAACCTGTTGGTTTTGTTGCTTAGTCCCCTATCTGGACTTGGAAGCAGGGGCTGGAGCAGTGTTATGGGAAGGACACCCCCCTCCTCCCAAGAGAACTTTATGTGATAATGCTTTGTATTTTGTGAATTGATGTGAAAATGCAATGTACTTTGTTTAAGACCCAGTGGCCACTTTGGTAACTTTAGATGTACCTTGAAAATATGATTTAAGGGATGGTTAGTGCTAATTGAAATGTAAATTGTCTATGCTATGGGCATACTTAGTAAGACTTTACTGAATAAGTAACCAATTGTACTTTGAGATATTGTTACAGATAAGAGACTAATTGAGTTAATCAAGACTTTGCCCCACAAGTGGAAGACTTGTACTTTGAAAACTGATGTAACTGATTGAGTTAACTTAAGAGTGACTATTTTTTGATTTTACTGATTAGTGGACTGAGTTAACATTTGCCCCATGAGTGGAAGACTTGGACTATTGTATTTTGAGATTATATTGTGATTTTCTTATGTACCTGGAAAATGTGACCTAAGAGATGTTTAGTGCTAATTCAAATGTAAATTGTGTATGCTATGGGCATGAAAGATCTTGGGGCCTAATGTAATGGAAATGCAGATTTAAAGATCTTCCCTGCCCCTAGCTTAAGTGCACCTGGAGCTTGTGGTGGGAGGCTTGTTTTCAGGAAAGCCCACACCTTGATACTTTGTGATTGGGCAGTGGGTCCAGAAGGTTGTTACATTCTCTGAGCCAGGAGAAGGCTATATAAACCCTGAGGAGAGGCTTTGCTTTGGGGCTCACTTTGAGAAGTGTTGTGTGATTTGACCAGATGAGACTCTGGGAAGCCGTTGTTGAGAGCCCCCCGGCTTTGAAAACCCAGATGTTGATGCTTCCCTCTCTGGTAACTGTGATTTGGTATTGATATAATGGTAGGACAGTTTGGAAGCCTGTCTGTTTGATCTGTAAGTTCTGTAACTCTGAAGTTCGGGGTGCTGACCTTTTTCCCCTGAACTAGGTAATGTATGTTTGTTTGATTAAAGTAAGCTTGTTAACCCATTTTGAGTTGCTTTCCTTTTGAGAAGCAGATCTAAGAACCTATATTGGCAGCTACCCTGGGGATATTGGGGTGCTTGCCGCTACACAACCCTATGAGATAGGAGTTTACAAATGAGGAAACAGAGATTCAGAAAGACTAAGTAACTTGCCCAGAGTTAACAAGTTCAACTTTATTCACCTCGTTGCCTAAAATTCTTGGGAACTAGAAAATGAAACACCTTTGTTTACCTTTTTTGCATAAAGAACAACAACTTGTAAACTATTGTTTTATGGGAATTGAGAAGGCAGAGTGTTGAGCTACTAATCTCACCAATTAATGTAGGTAATGGTAATCTCTTCTCTAGCCCCTCTAATTGGAGACATCAGGTTTATTTGTTGCCTTGGTGGTTGTTGAAAAGCCATTTCAGATGCTGCAACCTTTGCTGAGACCCCTGGGGAACTTTACACACACTTTTCCCATTAGCTTTTTAGAAAGTTATTGCCCTTTCCTTCACTTCAGCTGTGTTCCTTTGTGTTCCCTCCCCCAACTGTCCCATATGACACCACAAGCTCTTGTGGTCCTGAATAGCTGGAAGAGACCCTACACCAGACACAGGGCTGATGGGTCATTTATCATCTTGCTAAAAATAAAGGTCATTATAAAATTTGTAAGTTTTATGTTCATGGTCTATTTCTCCCATGGGTTTGGCATTTTGTCACAAAATCACTCATTTAAAGGACTGTGATTGCTGAATGTGGGAAGTCTTTGGCTTTCCTTGCTTGTTAGTCCTTAGTCATGTTTTCCAACATGTCTATCATTGTATTTTCCTAAACCCACCTTTACAGTAAAGTCATCAAGTATTTGTGGAAGAAAAATTCAGTAGTTTTGGCATGTTTGTCAGAAATAAATTTATTACTTAAGCATCTCTGGGTGTGGGTGAAACAGAGAGAGAGAGAGAGAGAGAGAGAGAGAGAGATTGAGATTTAAAAGGATATAAATCCTGCTTTTGAAAATCTGACTACCATAACCATTTTTACTTATAACTTTATAATAACCATGAAACGAAGACAAAGTCCCCACAGTAAGATAAAACAAAATTACAAAATTACAACAACAGAATTATAATATTTGGTTTTAGGAATTTAATTGAATGCTACTAAAGTAAATTTAATGTTAGGAGGTAAAATTTTCACCTGAAAAAATACTATGAAAATTTTAATAATGGGAGGTACTCCTTGGAGATGATGTCTTTCTGGAAAACCAAAGTCTGGTCCAGGGGATTCCAAAATAAAGAGACATCCCCATTGGATACCACAGGGAAACTCCCTCTATCTAATCTTGGTTTTAGGGAATCTTATCTTCTTTCAGAACTTAGTTATCTTTTATTCAAGCAGAAGGGAGGGTGATGATTTAGTAAATTGGTCAAGTTACTCCACCCCACTGAAAGTCAGAAGATTATGAGAACAACCAACCAATCAATGACATACTTTAAGTTTGAAAAATCCTTGGCAGAACTGGAGTGAGGCTGACCAGAAGACTTTTCAGATCTACTGAGTCAAGTCATCCCCTGCGGGTCTTCTATAAAATAGCAAATTAATACAAAATTGGGAGACTGAGGAATCTAGAGAGATTACTGTGTGCAATGCCACAGTAAATGAGTTTGGAGACTGCTTAGGAAAGTAGAGAAAAGTTTTTTATTCTTTCTCATGAGAAAGGGCCCTCTGCCCCTGTCACTCAAATGGCATCTGCCAGGGAGAGAGCAACAGGTAGAAGCAAGCCCATGGTTATATAACCTAAGGCAGAAACTCAACCCCCCAACTGGTCTTCACTCTCCTTGGTAGGGAGGCTGGCCCACAACCTAAGCTTGGGAATCTGTCTCAGAGACAAAGGACACAGAAACATGTGGGTGTCCAGTGCAAGGCCAGGAAGGCAGTTTTATCCTTATTTGGCATAACTTGTGCTGAGGTGGCACTGGGGAGGGTCTCCATTGCTCTAAGTCCCAAATTCCTGTAAGGTCAGGTGATCTCTAAACTTAGGCCTAGTGGATGCTGAAGCCACTGTAGATTAGATTTTTCAGAATGGGGAAACTTAACTGCAAATTATCCCTCAAAATTACTATCAGTCTAGTGATGAGGTACAGGCTCTGGGAATCCCCCTTGAACTCTAATTAAATCGTCCATTTGATGAGGCATTTGCATGAGGCCATAAGCCTTACATTTTGGCTGGGCCCAAACCTCTGTTAGTTGCCTAGCCCTCCATTGTCCATCTACTTCCCACCCTTTGAGCCTATCAAAATATCAATCCACCCTTGAACAGGCCTAGCCCACCATTGTCTGTAGTCTCCAGGTAGCCTCCTGCAATTTCCCACCCTTAGTCACTCATTTACCTCATTAACTCCTCTTGAAGACCCTCCCCAAACTCCTCTTCTCGAAGACTCCTAGATTCCTCCCAAGAATTTTCTAACACAGACATACTTTGTGTCTAATACAAGTAAACTTTTAATAAACTTTACTTTTCTTTGGCTGAGAGAAGACTCGAGTCGAATTCATTTGGCAGGACCCGGCATGTTGGTATCTTGGTGTCTCTAGCACCCTTAACCTCTTCACTAGGAGTAAGTAGCAAAAGAGGAAAGAGCTTTATGGAAAGAAAAGAAATATCTCCAAAATTTTGGAGAATATTAGCATCGTAGAACTTTGGAACTTGTCCACATTAATGGACTGATCTCAGGAAGGAGGTAGCAAAAATGTGTCATATAGTGGTAGCCACTGATCACTTTGCAAGGTATCACAGACATATATATCCAACCAGGAACCATAAGACTCCCATGGTTGCTAAAACATTGTGGGAGGATCACTTCTCAGTGTATGGATCCATTTGACCCAAGGCAGAGACTTTGAAAATACACCGCACAAAGAAATGTTAGTTTTGGCTGACCTTAAGAAGCCTAGAACAATGCTTTACGGCCCTTAAAGTGGCCTACAACCTGAACATTTTTATCAGCACTTAATGAACATAGAAGGAACAATGAGACCAGAAAAAAAAAACCTCAGTGGAGCCAACATGTGGTTTTCCTAGTACATGCATGCAACTCCACCAAGAATGATACCACTTCCTTTACATACTTCTTGATTATAACCTATTTTGTGATATTTGGGCATGACACATATCAATTTGTGTTTTGGGTCTCCGAAGGTGGAGAGACTATAGATACCCACAACCAGTATTTCTTTCAGCTGAAAAAGAAGCTAAAGAAAATTACTCCCCAGCTATAACTTCAGCCAAGGAGAAACATGAGAGAAATAAACAACTGAATGATGTCCAAGTCTATTATCGAGGCCTTTAACAAGATGATCACCACATTCTGCTGAGAAGCCTTAGTGTTTATAGAATATACTAGTTAGTAGATGGATGGAGAGGCACTCTACATTTAGCAGTGAAGAGACAAGGCAAGTTGCTTATTTTCCTTTTCTTTCTTTTGGAGGCAATTGGTGTTAAGTGACTTTTCCAGGTTCGCACAGCTAGTAAGTGTCTGAGGTCACATTTGAACTTAGGTCCTCCTAAATTCAGGACCAGTACTCTCTCCACTGTTCCACCTTAGCTGCCCCAATTTGGTGGTGGGGTCCCTACAAACGTGATTTACCTTACAATCAGAGAGAGTGGGGACATCTAGAGCTGAGCTGGGAAAAAAAAAACAAACAAACCAAAAAACTGGTAGATCAATGGAAACCAAAAAATAAAAAGAGAAAGTATTTTTGAGCCATGGCAGAGAACAGGCTTATCAAGGAGGGTGTCTTACTGGCACTTTGAACCAGAAAAACTTGCTGATACCACACTTTTACCTTCCTCTGATCCGTTACTCTACTGGTGTCAGAATTTGGGAGAGAGGGGGCTAAGAGGATCCTTTTTAACTTCCAGTCTGGTTTGTGATCTTGAGATTGTCAGAGGCAACAGACAAATGGCCCTTTAAGAGATGTGCCAGAATTACAGAATTACTCTGACTCAACATCCAGAGCCTCCTGTCAACCCCTGCACCCAGACGCACAGTCAGGCTTGCTTCATTATAAATATGAGCCCTCTGCATTTTACTTTAATACAGCAGAACAAGAAGATGAAGAGAGCTATTTAAGATGCCCAAAACAGTAGACATGGTAGCACGATATGGGTGAGGGCATTGCATTAAACATCTGGCTGCTGTGGGCTGCTCAGTGTCCAGCACTAAGCATGGTGGGAGATATGGCTAGTTCAAGGAAGAACCATGAACTCCATTTAATGATTCTTTGAACAAGGCTTTTAAAGATCAAGCAGACAAGGAATCCAGTGCCCTTATCAATAACATAGTCTGTCAAATCCTGGAATATTCTTATCATTATCATAGACTGTCATATCCTGGAGTATTCTTATTATTATCTTAATCTGTCATATCCTGGAAGTGGCTCAGAATTGGATAAGGCCATGTTATCTATGCACCAAAAAGCCTTAGGAAAGGTCATTAACCCCTATCATACGCATTCACATAACAAAGGATGTTCTGGAGAGCAGGCTTCAAGGCCTGTGGAAGTACAGCATGTGAAAGCCTATGGAAGGAAGGGAGGGAGGGAGAGAGAGAGAGGGAGAAGGGAAGAAAAGAAGGAAGGGAGGGAGGGAGAAGAGAAGAAAGAAAGGAAAGAAGGAAAGGAAGGAGGGAGAAGAGAAGAAAGAAAGGAAGGAAAGAAGGAAGGAAGGAAGAAAAGCAGCATTTATTAAATATTATATGCCAGGATTTTTACTAAGCTGGAGATACAAGTACAAGAAAAAAAGAAAAACAATCCCTGGCCACAAGGAGCTTACATTCTTTTTTTTTTTTAAATTAAATTTATTTTTAATTTTCAACATTTACTTACATAACTTTAAAAATTTTCCCCTTCCCTCTCCTCTCCTTCCCACCTGCCTCCCCAAGATGGCCTGCAATCTGATATAGGCTTTACATATACATTCCTGTTAAGCTTATTTTCACATTAGTCATGTTGTATAGAAGAATTATAATGAATGGGAGAATCCATGAGAAGGAAAAAACAAAACAAAACAAAAAAATTATAATGAATGGGAGAATCCATGAGAAGGAAAAAACAAAACAAAACAAAAAAGAAAATAGTCTGCTTCACAATGAGCTTACATTCTAGTGGGGGTGAATATAACTGCACAAAAGGGAGTCAAAAGAAGCAGAAGTGGGGAGGGATGAATGTACTGGTGGAGGAGGCACAGTTTTGAAGTCTGGAAGTCAAGATCAGAGACTGAAAGGAAATGGAGGCAGACTAGCCTGGGCCTTTCTACAAAATGAAGGTCCCAAGAAGAACTCATCAGTGGGAGAAGGGGAAATGCCCAGGGCTGAGAAGACCACAGGGCTGGTTGTATATTCCATGGTAAGGAGGTCTCAAGTGTTGAGAGAAGGTTCAGGATGAGACTATAACTCGAGCATAGTTTTGAAGTCTGGAATTCAGGAGCAGAGCTGGCAGAGGAAACCCTTTTTTTAAAGGGAGGGGAATTATTGTCATTGCCTGGGTTACTGGGATTTTTCAATTGGTTTTCTCACCCACGCTGAACTTTGTTTCCTCTTCTGGGTTGCTGTTTTCCAGACCTGGAGAGTTCTGATCTCCTTTTCAGTAAAACTGAAAATACAAAGAAATGCTGTTTTCCTCTACCTTCCCAGACAACTAGGAAAAAGCTTATTGGAAAGGTAGGTGAAGAAAAAAAGCCTTTTTTTTTTTTTAAAGGAAATGGATTAAGGGTGTACCCAAACTTTTAACAAAGAATATCTCCTGTCTTGTTTACATCATTACCTCTCTACTACTGGGCAGTGATTGGCATCACAAATGCATCCTTCTCTATTGAGAAAGGATTTTGATGTCTATCAAAGGGAAGAGGTCTTTTTAATTACCCCAGGAGTGGGGGGAATAGTCCAGGATGAAATGAAAAATGAAAAACCACCCCAGGACTGGTGACTTTATTATTCAATTATTTTAGAATGTTAACCTCAAATTTTCTTAACATATGAGAATCATCTGTATACCCTCCCTCTTATTGACCTTCTCCCTTTTCCTTTTTTTCATCCTGTTTTCCTGTTGAGCTAAATGTATTTCTGTACCCAATTCCGTGTAGGTATCCTTCCCTCCTTTGACAAGTTCAGATGAAAGGGAGATTCAAGTGCTGCCTCCTCCCTTTCCTCCTTGTTTATATAGTTTTGTCTTCTACTTAAGCACCTTGATTATGTGAGATAATTTTCCCTACACATCACTCTTTTCCTCCCTAGTGTATTTCTTTCCCCCTCCCTTTCCTTTCTTCTTTAAAGATCATCAAAAAATAATAAAACCACTCCCATCTCTTTTCTCATTTGATTCCATCTGTGATCCCTGATGATAATAGGGTTCTGAAGATATATATGTAATAATTTCCTTGTATTAGAATGAAAACAGTTTATCCTTTTCCCTTCAATCCTTTATGATTGCTCACTGGTATTTATCTTTTTCTATTTCTCTTGACTCCTGGATTTATATTTCAAAGTTTCCATCCAGCTCTGGTCTTTTTATCAAGAATGTTTAGAGTATCTCTTTTCCATTAAAGGAATATACTCCTCTTTTCCCCTACCCCCTCCAATAGGATTGTTTTTAGTTTTGTTGAATAAATTATTCTTGGTTGTAAGCCTATTTCTTTTGCCTTTCAGAATATAATATTCTAAGCTCTCTGCTTTTTAATAGTGGTATCAGCTAGAAATCATGTGATTCTGACTATGATCCTTGGTACTCGAATTCTTTCTCTCTGGTTGCTTGTATTTTTTTCCTTTGACCTAGATCCCCTGGATTTTTGTTATGCTGTTCCTAGGAGTTTTTATTTTGGGGACTCTTTCATGAGGCAATCATTTTATTCATTCTATTTTCACTTTGTCCTTTGGTTCTAAGAGAACTACGAAGAGTTTTGTTTCATGATTTTTTGAAATACAAGGTCTAGCCCCCTTTTTTGGCCATGACTTTCATTTATGACATTATGACATTTCAATTCACTTAAATTATTTTCCCTTTGATCTATTTTTCAGGACAGTTAAAAAAAGGAATTCCTTATGTTTTCTTCCATTTTTTCCACTTTTTAAAAAACTTTATTTTAATATTTCTTGTTGACTTAGAGTTGCTAATTTTTATTTGATCCATTCCAGTTTACAAGGAGTAAGTTTCTTGGGTAAGGTTTTGAACCTGTTTTTTTCCAAGCTGTTAATTTGTTTCTCCATAACTCTCATTTATTTTCCAATTATTTCCTTATAGTGCTCTCATTTTATTTATAAGATCATTTACAACTCTTAAAAAAAACCCTTTAAAACATATATGTATGCATATATATATATATAATATATATGAAAGTCTTCTAAATTCAGAAAGAAATAAAATGCTAAGGGGATGGAGGGAATAAGGGAGGGATCTTTAGAAGGGAGGGTGAGGGAATAGGTTAGGAGGGTATAGAAAAGTGTTTAGAAATAAAGATCAATGGGAATAGGAGGATAACAGAGAGATCCTTGAAAGGGGGAAGGTTAAGTAATAGGAGGACAAAGTAACAGGTAGAAGTAAAGTAGAAGAGTCAAGAGGGATAGGAAATAAGAGATGCACAAGCATAAAAAATAAAGACCAGGAGTAGAATTTGTTAGGGGAAAAGGATCAGGGATGGTAATCATGATCTTAGACAAAGACTTGGACTTATGAAGGAAGAGGTTATTCACCCTCAGAGAAACAGAGAATAAATAAGTATAGTATAGTCTTACATAGATGAATATGAATGTATATGTCTATATATGGCTATGATCATTGATATCTAAGTATATGTATGTGTAAGTGCATGCATGTATGGGTATATGTGTAAATGCACACACACTTATCTTTATATGTATGTATGTGCACATAAGCATATGTATATATGTGCATGCATGTGTGTATATTATATTTACATATACACATATGTGTATCTATCCATGCTTGTAGCCTTCTGAGGGGGGAGGGAGGAAAAGAACAAAGTAAAAAGTGTACAGCAGAGAAGAAAAGAAAACTTACAAGGAAGCAAAGAAAAGATAGACAGTTCTCAACATAATGCATAGTCTTTATTATATAGGCTTTTTTTTTTCTTTTTGGAGGGCAACCGGGGTTAAGTAACTTGCCCAAGGTCACATGGCCAGGTTTTTGTTTGTGTGTGTTAAGTGTCTGAGGCCGGATCCAAACTCAAGTCCTTCTCACTCCAGGGCTCGCGCTCTACTCACTGCGCCACCTAGCTGCCCTATATAGGCTTTCTTGAAATGGACATTTATTGCTGTACATTTTGAATCCTCTCTCACATTCTGCTGTGCCCATGGCTATGCTTTTTCTCCCCTTTTCTTATTTTGTATTATTTTAATTTTAGTATTTAAATTTCTTTTTTCTTTTATTGTTTTGTATTTAAATTTAAAATAAAAACAAATTTCCTGATCAGGACTCAGTCTGGTGCCTCTTTTTAGGTGTTTGTGGAGTAGTTGTGAGGAGGAGCTGTGTCATACTGCTTCCTTCTATTCTACCATCTTGTTTGGTCTCTGAACAGTAGCTTATTCTAATTACACCAAATACTGGTCTTTTTCTAGGATTTTATGTATATTTCAGACTGAAACTGTAGTATCGTTATTATCCTAGAGATCTTCAATTAAATCTCACTTACCTCTCCATTTATATATAGCATTTACTATATACTAGACACTTTAAAATTATTATCTCATTTAATCCTCATAACAACCAAGGGAAGTAGGTGCTATTATTACTACCAATTTACAGATGAGGAAACTGAGACCAACTGGTTAAGTGACTTGCCCAGGGTCACACAGACAGGAAGTGTCTGAGGTCAGATTTGAACTTAGATCTTCCTGACTCCAAGCCCAGTGCTCTATCCACTTCAGCACCTAGCAACTCTGCCTCATTCCCATATAATTCACACAGAAATCATCAGCCTGTGATGTCATTGGTTCCCTTTAAAAATGGAAGACCACCAGCAACAACTTAATTTTTCTAGATCCTGGGGATACTCAGGTGCTAGTCAGGGCTCTAAATTGTTAAATCTTAGTATGTCAAATTTAAGTAACCAAATAGGGGACACTTAGAAGAATGAGAGTATTAGGAAGCGACAAGTGGTTAAAGAATAGACAATCAATTTTTTTTTTTGATTTTTTGGAGGGGGGAAGGTAGGGCAATTGGGGCTAAGTGACTGGCCCAAGGTCACACAGCTAGGTTGTCTCTGTGTGTGTATATGTGTGTGTGTGTGTGTGTGTGTGTGTGTGTGTGAAGACAAACAATTTTTTAATCCTTATAATGGCACTCACAACAAGATAGCAATAAGGTCCCATCCCATTTAGATTACCTGTACCAGAACTAGGACTATAGTCCATTCCATGACAAAATACGCAATATCATTATAAAGAATAGAAACATATCAATACAGTGATATCATTATAAAGAACTGTATGGTTATCAGTAGTTGCTGCTCTTGCTGTTTGTCCTTTGTTCTCAAAGAGGACCATGAAATCAGTGAGGTGATGCCATGACAGGTAAGTGAATTGGATTTAAGTGAGAGAGAGCCTCACTTTCTCCTCTGGGGCTATCCGGGTCCAGTGACCAGATATGTCTTTAACAGGTTTGCCTCAGGCAGCACCCATTAAGTGATTAAGGTTTAATTTTTTTTTTAATGAAGCAAAGAATGGCTTCTTGAAAAAAAAAATAGATCTGGGAGGGGAAGACTCTCAGGGTCTCTGGTCAGAACAGACACAATTGTTATCTACTTTCATTCTGAGCCAATCAGAGCTCAAACACCAACTAGGACTTGGTCTGGGACCAGAGTGATTTGGGGTTGACAGGTCTTTTAGTGAAAAAAAATCCAAAACAAATATGGTTATCAATGATGACAATTTATACTCCAGTAATTATGGACATTTGATACCCCAGGATGCACCCTTATGCATTCTTTTTTTAGAACACATTTCTGTCCATTGAGTAGAAAGTGGTGTGCATTTTTCATAGTAATGAAAACTATTAGAAGTTTCAAAATTAGCTAACACTAGATTATACATTGGTAGCTAAGCCTTTTCCTATTCCCTCCAGAAAAGCATTTATCAGGATTAGCCATGAAGGAATTAACACACAACTTTTCTGTCTTGGAGATGGGTCACTACCACATGCAAGTCATCTTTTCTCAGGCTGGCAAATTCTCTTCTTTGGACAGGGGAGAAGTAGCACATGCAGCTGTCCTGTCCTTTTGCTATACATCCCATAGGAGCAAAGTGAATTCCATAGGAGCAAGACTGACAGAAGATGGAAGACCTTGGCTTTTGACAATAGTTATGGTGGTTAGCAGTATCTGGCCACAAAGTCTTTTGACTTTTTTTTGGCAGGGGGTGAGGAATGATTCCATTGGAGCCTATTTTAGCAGTGGAGCAAATCATCCTGAAAACATATATTACAGGAATGTAGTCATACTTTTAGCATTTGGTTGTTTGAATAAAATCAATATTCATGTTAATAATTTTTTTAAAATTAGCATGCGTATTATGGGAATTTTTAATTTCCTTTAATTATTTGGGACACTGGACCTTTCCTACTATTTTGGTTCACTGAAAGTCTATCTTAATATTAAATCAAATCTGACCAAAACCTGTCCCATGGGATGTAAAAATTTGCTTAGAGCCTTAAACACTTCTTAGATAAGAAGTTGTAAGAAGAATCTCCACTTGTCCTTGACTCCTTGGAGACATGTAAATCCTCCTTCTAAATCAGCCTATTTGTGAATCCTTTAAATGTAGTTTAATCTGTAATCTGACTAGTTTATCTAGAGATTTTGTATGAGGAGGTTTGTTTCCTTAGGGAATGTATGAGATTATGATCCTGTTTAACTAAGTTTGTTCAATTTTATGATATTAAAGGAAGTATGGGGTTATGAATCTATCTTTGACTTTTGTGGCCCAAGAAGAATGCTATTGTTTTTGAGTCATTTCAGATATGTCTGACTCTCTGTAACCCTGTTTGGAGTTTTGAGTGATTTGCCATTTCCTTTTCCTTTCATTTTACAGATGAGGAATTGAGGCAAACAGGGTTAAGTGACTTGCCCAGGGTCACATAGCTAGTGTTTGACACTGGATTTGAATTCATGAAATGAGATGAGTCTTTCTGATTCAAAGCCTAGTGCTCTATCCAGCTGCCCAAGAGGAATGTACAAGATTGCAATATGTAAAAGAATTATTTCTCTGTCACTCTGATGTAATTTATCAGAATTTTCATGGTTGTTTAGTTTTTCTCTGAGGCTAGAACCTACGCTTGACCATAACAATAAAACCTAGGTTTTTACCTCTACCATTTCTGCACTGTGGTAAATACATTTCTGGTAGCACTTACCCTCCACATTAACTCAGAGATGAGATATTTCTCCCATAACATGTGCATGCTGTTTTCTTTATCTTAACTGGTTTCCTAACATTCTGTTACTTTCAGGAGTGCATTGGAATCAGCTCTTACCACTGTTAAATTTTCAATGTGAGCATTAAATTTCAGAAACTGACAAATGCTATAAATCAAGGCTTGATTTGTTTGTTTTGTTGATTGTGTAGACTCGAGAAAGTGATGGAGAAAATGTTATTAATACAATTGTTATTTAGTAGGTTAATCGAGTCTGACTCTTTGTGACCCCGTTTGAAGTTTTCTTAGCAAAGATAATGGAGTGATTTGCTATTTTCTTCTCTGGTTCATTTTACAAATGAGAAAACTGGGTTAAGTGACTTGTCCAGGGTCACACAGCTAGTAAGTGTCTGAGGTTACATTTGAACTCAGGTCTTTCTGACTCCAGGTCCAGTGCTCTATCCACTATGCCACCTAATTGCCTCCAATAAAAGGCAAATGCAGAAGTAATCATAATATATTCATCCACTTGAGTTATTCCCAACAATGTATAGAATGTTGGAGGGGACATGCAGAATCAGCACACACTTATTAAAACCTAAGACACATGACTAGGGAAATTCATGTGCCTGGGGCAACCCACAATTCTGGACTATAGTCCTAGATGTTGGTAATCTGTTTAATGGAATATTCCACACCACAAATCTTTTGTTTGTTTTCTACATCCAGCTAATCAAGTCTGTTCTTTATGGGGTATGAATGATTTTCTTTTCTCAAGCTATAAAGGGCAGTAAAAGACAACCAGTTAAGTCCAAGAGGGCAATGCTGTTCTTTCTCTCCCCCACCTCTGGCCAGTTCTTCAAATAGCAGAGCACTTGTTTCTCTGAATTCAGCCTTCAGCAAAGCAACATTTCTCCGATCAGCTCAGCTCACAGCATAGTGGATGGAAAGTTTGTTTTCTCCTGTAGAGCCATAGAGGGCAGTAAAGGGCAATGCAAATAAGCCTCTAAGATTCCTCTCAAGTTGTAGACGGTGCTTAAGGGAAGCCAGCTAAGCCATCTTCACATAGGAAGACAGTTCTGCTTTCTTCCAGTCAGCTTCCAGAAGCTCCATAGCTCTCTTTCAATGAGCTCCCAACAGTTGCAGAGTCTGTATGGCATCAGTTAGCTTTCTTAGCCAATTCAGAAGCAGTTATTCTAACATTCCAGTTAATGAATGGTAGAGTGAAGCTGGGCATCCCATCAGTTTCTACATTCAGGTGTCTTCTGTGTCTTCTCCTTCTTCTGCCTCCTCTGGTGTGAGGGCTTGCTGAGCACTTTTCAGGGCTGCTCATTCACCTTTGGGTGATGTCTGTTCCCGGGAAGACAAAGCTTAACAAAGCCACAATATACATTGCCAGCATCACTTCACTCTCACCTGCAGCTCTAAGAAGCTGTGGCATTCACAAAGACCACACCAAGTAAAATCATCCCAGAAGATGGGTGAAGCCAGGTTGATTGTAGCTAACAGGTTTTAAGCCCATCAGTGAGCTGGGGGACTATCTAGCCCAAGCACATAAAGACTTTCATCAGGCAGGAAGGGCTGAGGAGAACAATTTGTTCTAATGGCCAAGAAGGTGGCTAAAGCAGGTGCTGTGGAAGACTTGGTCATGAATCAAACACATCAAGGTCATCCACTGCATCCCAGACCATTGCTATTCATCCTGACTTTTGTCTTGCCATTTGTAATGGTAATGGAATTTAAAGATCCCCTTGTATTGGCTTGGTTTTGGGGTTAAGTGTTAAAACCCAGAGCTTGTGAATCCCACTTGTGGGATGGACTTGATGTGAAGAGAGGGGGCTGAACTGGGAGGAGCTGCTGCCATGGATAGAGAGGCTCAAAGAGAGAGAGGCCAGAAGAACTTTTAGGAGCAGCATCATGGAGACAGAAAGAGAGAGAGAATTACTGGGGGGCCAGAGTTGCTGACAGAAAGAGAGAGAGAGAGAGAGAGAGAGAGAGAGAGAGAGAGAGACAGAGAGAGACAGAGAGAGACAGAGAGAGAGAGAGAGAGAGAGAGAGAGAGAGAGAAACTGCCAGCCAAAGCCACCTGGATTGCAGAGGGCCAGTTGGAGCTGCCCAGGACTTTTGAGAACTGCCACCTGAAGCTGCTGAGAATTGAGGAGGCATGACTGTGGTGCTGGTATTTTTTCTGTCTGTTTTGATGTTACTTTGCCAGATTCATCTGCTGATAAAGGACAGTGCTGTTGTTATAGAGGTCCTGGAACCTTGCTGTTGGTTCAGAAGCCCTGAAGGAGGATTTTCTTGTTTTATGTTTACAGAAATCCTGGAGGAGGGTCTGCTGATGTTTTCAGGGGTCCTGAGACTGTTCTGCAGGCAGAGAGTGAACTGATGCTGGCAATGTATATTGTGGTTTTGTTAAGCTTTGTCTTCCTGGGAAGAGAGATTGCTGAGAACTTGCCTTGGGTCAAGATGAAGAAACGACCTCTCCTTGGGTATTGAATGCTGTGATGATATCATAACCTTGTTGTGGCTTAGGAGTAGGTAGCCTTTGTGCTCTCCACTGCCCCTTTGAGAGGATATTTGATGGTGATGGATGATATTGTAACTCAGTTGTGATTCAGGGGTGGAAAACTTTTGACTTTTATATTTTGTGACTGACCGAAATGAATGTACTTTTTTATGATTGGAAACTAATCTCCAGTTGAATGGAGAGAAGACTGTGGTTGACTAAATGAATGTACTGCCCAGGGATGGAGTACTTGGACATTAGTACTTTGCGATTGAATTGAGGACTCACTAAATGACTGAATTACCCTGTATTTTAATGTAACACCAAACACAAGCAACTTCCAGGTTCGGATTACAAGCATAGCAAACTCCATTTATTCAATGACAGATTAAGGCAAAACATTCATAGGAAATAAAAATCAAAATACAGGGGGCATAGGGCGGCTAGGTGGTGCTGTGAGTAGACTGCCAGCCCTGGAGTCAGAAGGACCTGAGTTCAGATCTGGCCTCAGACACAACACACACAAACAAAAACCTAGCTGTGTAACCTTGGGCAAGTTACTTAACCCCAATTGCCCTCCAAAAAGCAAAAAATAAAAATAAAAATAAAAATACAGGGTAACACTGTCCTTTACCAGCAGATGAATCTGGCAAAGTAACATCAAAACAGACAGAAAAAATACCAGCACCACAGTCATGCCTCCTCAATTCTCAGCAGCTTCAGGTAGCAGTTCTCAAAAGTCCTGGGCACCTCTGCAATCCAGGTGGCTTTGGCTGGCAGTTTCTCTCTCTCTCTCTCTCTCTCTCTCTCTCTCTCTCTCTCTCTCTCTCTCTCTCTCTCTCTTTCTGTCAGCAACTCTGGCCCCCCAGTAATTCTCTCTCTCTTTCTGTCTCCATGATGCTGCTCCTAAAAGTTCTTCTGGCCTCTCTCTCTTTGAGCCTCTCTATCCATGGCACCAGCTCCTCCCAGTTCAGCCCCCTCTCTTCACATCAACAAGTCTATCCCACAAGTGGGATTCACAAGCTCTGGGTTTTAAAACTTAACCCCAAAACCAAGCCAATACAAGGGGATATTTAAATTCCATTATCATTATACCATTGGACTTTGATGACTCTGGAAGACTCCTCCAATCTGCTCTCTCCCATATCTTCTCCCATACCCCCTCTAACTTTCCAACAGGGCATGGTGGATCTCTATGCCCCATATAGAAGTGCCTGTATGTCTTATTTCCCAGTTACATGTAAAATAATATTAATAATTGTATATATATGTATATTAAACATTTCATTTTGAAACTTTGAATTCCAGATTCATTACTTTCCTCCCTTGTCACCCATCCTTACTGGAAAGATAAGCAATTCAGTATAGGTTGTACATGTGTAGCTATGCAAAACATTTCCATAGTGGATATATTGTAAAAAACTGACTATATTTCCCTCCCTCCTATCCCACCTTCCACTTGTTCTATTCTCTACTTTGATCCTGTCCCTTTTCAAAAGTGGGTGCTTCCAACTTCCTTCCCCCCAGCCTGCCCTCCCTTCCATCATCCCCTCTCTAATCCCCTCCCCCTCTACTCTCCTGTACGGTGAGATACCCTATTTAGAGTGTATGTCATTCTCTCCCTAAGCCAAATTCAATGAGAATAAGGTTGACCCATTCCCTTTTGCCTTCCTGTTCTTCCCCTCCATTATAACCATTTTCCCTTGCCTCTTCTATATGAGATAGTTTACCCCCATTCTGTCTTTCCCCATTTCCTCTCATTATATTCCTCTCTCACCTCTTAATATCACCTTTTAAGTATCATCCCTTCCTATTAAATTGGTCCTGTGCCCTCTATCTATGTATACCTGTACACATATATACACACATTCACATATGTATTCATATGCCTATATACCCTCCTATATAGACATATATATGTATGTTTGTATATATATATATGTATATATATATACACATTTCTATTCCCTTTAATTATTCTCATACTGAGAAGTTTCATAAGTTACAATTATCATTTTTTCATGTAAATAGTTCAACTTTGATAAGTTCCTTATTATTTCTTTTCCCTGTTTACCTTCTCATGCTTCTCTTGCTTCTTGTATCTGAATATCAAATTTTCTATTCAACTCTGGTTTTTTCATCAAGAATGCTTGAAAGTCCTCTATTCCACTGAATGACCATATTTTCTCCTGAAACATGATACTCAGTTTTGCCAGGTAGGTAATTCTTGGTTTTAATCCCAGTTCCTTTGCCCTCCAGAATATCATATTCCAAGCCCTTTGACCCCTCAGTGTAGAAGTTGTCAGATCCTGTGTTATCCTGATTGTGTTTCCACAATATTCAAATTGTTTTTTCCTGGCTGCTTCTAATATTTTCTCCTTGATCTGGGAATTCCAGAACCTGGCTATACTATTCCTAGGAGTTTTCTTTTGGAGATCTTTTTCAGGAACTGATTGGTGGATTCTTTCAACCTCTATTTTGCCCTCTGGTTTTAAAACATCAGGGTAATTTTCCTTGAGAATTTCTTGAAAGATGATTTCTAGGTTCTTTTTTTGATCATGGCTTTCAGGTAGTCCAATAATTTTTTTTTTTTTTGCTTTTTGGAGGGCAATTGGGGTTAAGTAACCTCCCCAAGGTCACACGGCTAGGTTTTTTTGTTTGTGTGTGTTAAGTGTCGGAAGCCGGATCCGAACTCAGGTCCTTCTGACTCCAGGGCTGGCATTCTACTCACTGCACCACCTAGCCACCCCTAGTCCAATAATTTTAAAATTATCTCTCCTGGATCTATTTTCCAGGTCAGTGGTTTTCCCAATGAGATGTTTCACATTGGCTTCAATTTTTTCATTTGTTTGGATCTGTTTAATAGTATCTTGATTTCTCATAAAGTCACTAGCTTCCATTTGCTCCAATCTAGTTCTGAAGGAATGATTCTCTTCAGTGAGTTTTCGAAATTCCTTTTCCATCTGGCAAATTTGGCTTTTTAAGGCATTCTTCTCCTCACTGCCTTTTTGAGCCTCTTTTGCCATTTGAGTTAATCTATTTTTAAGGTGTTATTTTCTTCAGTCAGGTTGTTGACTCTCATTTCACAATTTTCTTGCATTATTCTCATTTCTCTTCCTAATTTTTCCTCCACTTCTCGTATGTGATTTTCAAAATCCTTCTTAAGGTCCTCTATGGCCTGTAACCAGCTTGTAGTTTTCTCAGAAGCTTTTGGTGCATGAGTTCTGATTTCATTGTCTTCCTTCTGTTCCATGTTTTGATCCTTTTTGTCCCCAAAATAGGAATGCAAAGTTAAGTTACTCTGTTTACTTTGCTTCTCTTGTTTGCTCATGTTGCCACTCAATTACTTGACTTTTGGGCTTTTTGCCACAGTAGGACTCTGCTACCAGATAAGGGAGCTTTGCACCAAATGCTTGGGTTTTCTCAGCTGCTGAAGGTATTAGTTGGGTGCCCTCTCTGAAGCCTCCACATGCTCTGGCAAGCTGGTCACACACCCCAGGACCTCCACCCTTGACTGCAATTCAGATCCAAGCAGGTTAAAGCAAGAGAGATTACCCCTTAGACTGGTTTGCTTGGTCCCCCTACAAACTGCAGACCAGGAGCTGAAGCTGCCATGTGTGGCTGTGGCTGCACAGCCACAGCTCCTCAGAGGCTTTTCAACCTGGAGGCAGAGGCCGACCACACTCCCAACTACTGGATCCCAAAGTCCACACTGCACTGACCTCTTACTATGTCCTTAGGATCTATGTGTTGATAATTCTGGAAACTGCCACAGCTGCTGGCGATCTGAAGTCCCTCCAGCCAGTGGTTGGTCAGGGCCACCCTGGGGCTAAAACCTCAGGCTGGCTTGGGGCCAAGGTCGGCTCCCAGAGTGCTGCTCTGGCTGCTTGCTGCCAGCCAGCTGGGCTGTCCTCAATGGGAGGTTAGTTTTTCTGTGTCATTTTGTGGGTTCTGTAGCTCTAAAGTCTTCAGAGTCACCTTTTACATGTATTGGAGGAAGTCAGAGCCGGGACCCATGGAAGTACATGGAACTACTCTGCCATTTTGACTCTGGTTTTTTTTTAAAACTATAAGATACTTTACATTTTCTTCTATTTTTTCAATCTTTGGACTTTGCTTTGTTATTTCTTGGTGTTTCATGGCGTCATTAGCTTCTATTTCATCAATTCTAATTTTCTTTTTTTAAAATGATATTTTAGGGCAGCTAGGTGGTGCAGTAAATAGAGCACTGTCCCTGGAGTCAGGAGGACCTGAGTTCAAATCTGACCTCAGATACTTAACACTTTATAGCCATATGACCTTGGGCAAGTCACTTAACGCCAATTTCCCTGCCCTCCCACCTCCAAAAAGCAAAAAAAACCCAAAACAAATAAAATGTTATTTTCTTCCCCCCACCTTCTGCTGTATTCACAGATTAATCTGGAGGCCTACAAGTTTTCAGTGCTCCCAAAGTGATATGATCCAGAGTTATGTCTATTCAATGCTCTCCTGTTGTGAGCTTTACAAGTACCTGATCCAGGTTTGGGTCTGTCAGCTTGTCTTTATTTTGAAGTTTCAGTAGACTGCTGCTAGACTCAGTCACTATTAGCCCAGTGGGAAGGCTTTGCAGGTTCAGAACAGCTGGTGAACAAACATCCCTTTTGATCTGCATTAAGATTACACACTGAAGTAGAAGCTCCACCTGAATCTTTTCTCTACTCTTGGAATCAGAGCCACATGGCCATGGTTTGCTTTTAGACCTTTTTCCTTGCTCAGTCCTCACCTCCCTATATCAGTGACCCAGAACTGGTTATTGGGCTATAGAGCTTCCAGGTGACACTTGTTCCTGCATCCTGGGCTAGTTCAGTGATCTCCTGGGATCTCTTTCTGCCCTAGTGCTTCCTGCACTGGCATCCAATTTTAGCCCCCTTTCAGTCCCTGGGTGCTGGAGTGCTTCCTACTATGAGCACTCCAGGCTAGATCCCATCCCCAGTGTCTGCAGACCTCTTTGTCTCTCTAAGTTGCCCTGTGCTGGAAAAACTACTTACTATGACTTTCCCTTTGCTTCCTTGATCAGAATTTGATCTGGTGTGTTTTCTAGATCTTTATGGGAGAGGTTTAGAGGACAGCTAGGCTGTACAGTTCCCTATTACTCTGCCATCTTGATTCCTGACTCCTTTGGTCCCAACTTACTGCTTTCTTTTCTGGAAGGAATGAAAGTCTCCTTTAGGGAAGGATGAGGGGAGAAGATATCTATTCTTCCTTTCTTCAAGTCATACACAATGACAGTGATTCTGACATGTATGGAATTTCACTAAATATTGGCCTCTCTCTTTACTTGTACCCTTCTCTTTCTGGGACTGAGCCAGAATTTGGTACATACTCTAAGTTACCTGTAGGGTGGTCTTTTTGAAAATATTCCACATGAGGACAGGAAGAAAAGGTGTTTCTTGTTGCCTTTGGATAAAATCAACTCTACTATATCTTTATTTGCTGCTCCAAGTAAGGGCTAGATTCTCTGGGGGGATGGGCTACCCGGAATCCTGGCAGAACTGAATTTACCATTAGACTTTTCACACACCCCAGCTGAATTTGTTCAAGGTACAAGAATTCCTTTCTATTGCTTCTATCACTTCTTTATATCCTATTTATGACCCATTTCCTCATATACAGTAAATTTCCGGATATCTATTTTGTCTATGTAATCTTTCTCCATTCTCCTACTGCCAGCTCCTTAGGTAAAATCTCTTATCTGAACTATCTGTATTGATAATAAACGAGGCACTTCCCAGAAGTTTTGTTGGACTTCAGAGAAGTCCCTTGGTCCTCCTGACTGGACTGGGATTTAAGATAATTGGTGACTGAATTCTCACCCTCTAATTCCTCCCTCCCTCTTTTGAATTCCTCACTTTGGGACTCAATCAAGCTCTCCCTTTGGAGCTATGAGAAGAGGGGTGTAATTCTCTTTCCATCCCACCCCCCAGCAGAAATGGCAGCTACAACAACTTGGCAATGAGACTCTATACTTTTCCTTAGTGGTACTAAGACTGAACCCCAAGTCCCTGGTCTCCTCTTCTGTTTTTTGTTTCTTTCACAGAGCACAACTGACCAAACAATGAGCTTGAGAGATGGATGCCTCAAGCCCTGGTAGTTATCAAATGAGTTCAACTTCCTGGTTTCCCAGAGTGAGAGAGAGAGAAGGAGGGGTTCTAGGAACCCTCTCACTTCGTGGAGGAGATGAACACAAAATTATTCTGAACCTGAAAGGCTAAAAAGTCTTGTCTGATGGGATACTCTATCTGGACCATGTGCCAGCCTGAATTGAAAGTGAGACGTCTATTCAGCAGGCCCATAGAATAACTTTACTTTATAGAGAGTTTATAATGATGTTGGCAGATTATTGTTTTATGTTTTAAATATTCATGTTAATCTGGTATGTGAGTACGATGCAAAATGACAAGGGCCAAAGGTACCAAAGGTACCTAAGAAAATGTAAACCACAATGGGGGCTGTGGGAAGAGGAATTAGAACTTTCTCTTGTTTTTTGTTATTGGGTTTCTTTTGGAGGGGGAAGGGCAAGGCAATTGGGGTTAAGTGACTTGCCCAAGGTCACACAGCTAGTTAAGTGTCAAGTGTCTGGGATCAGATTTGAATTCAGGGGACGGCTAGGTGGCGCAGTGAGTAAGAGCACCAGCCCCGGAGTTGGGAAAATCCGGGATCAGTTCCAGCCTCAGAAAATGAGCACCCACACATAAATAATGACTGGCCATGTAACCTTGAGCAAGTTACTTAACCCCAATTGCTTTTAAAAAAAATTGAATTCAGGTCCTCCTGACTCTAGGGCTCTATTTACTGTGCTCCCAGATTGGAACATTCTTACCATGAGATATCAGGGCAGGCTTCATGGAAGAAGTGACATTTGAGCCCAGCCTTTAAAGACTGGTTAGGATTTCTATAGCAGAATGGTGATGATAGATGAAACATTTCTTAACCATCTTCCCTTCTCCAGTCATTTGAGTTTTCTCCCTTTTGAAATGTCATCGTATATTTATATTTACTGACTTATAAATATGTAAATAAATACATACTTGTGTAAAAAATAACATTAGGGTGCACTAATGAATCTTTTATGACATTCATTTTTTCATAGTAGAAGAAATAAGTAGCTATTTTATATCTGATATTTATTTTGTGTTTCAAATATCTTTTCTGAGAAAGAAGGAAGAAAGGGCAGTCAAGATAGTGGAATAGAATGAAGTAATGCAGCTACAGGTCAGATGACAGCCTCTTCCACATAGATCTATAAAATGTAGCAGACTGAATCCTGATGGAGATGTTCAGAAAAAGTCACAGTGAGTCACAGCCCAGGCCAGCAAAGAGAGATAGAGAGATCAGCAGACACTGGGGATTGGGTTGGGACAAGGGCACATGGCCTGGAGCACTCCAGCACACAGGGAGAGGCTGTACCCTAACACAAAAAGAAATCCCAGACTCATACTGAGGCACCCTTAAACCCACACTGGGACACTTTGACCCACTATCTAGTTTCTGGCTGTAAATTCAGCATAGAGTAAGAAGGAGACCTTTGCACAGTAATGATTTTCCTGGAAAGGAGGTATTGGGAAATGTGCCAAGAAAGAAAGAAGTTCAGAAGCTGACAGCAGCAGTAGTAACAGCATGGGTGTAGCTCAGACCTCAGGGGCCTCACTTCCAGCATCTGGCCTGACTGGAGAGGAATAACCAAGGCAAGAATTCCAGACCAAAGGGGAGCCTACAATTGTGCCACGTTGAACCAACAGAACTTTCTAGTTGGCTAATGGGATAGAGTCTAGCAACAATCTGCTCTTACACAGACCCAAATGCAGGTCAGGAACTTGCAGAGCTCAGACCAGCAGGACAGCAATCAGACTTTGCCCTGGATCAGGCCACCCTGGGAGTATTGAAAATTTGTGGGTCCTCAGGCTGTCCCTGAGACCCTGGCATAACACAAAATTCAATATCCCAAGAGATATCCCTTGGCTGCCATTGTTCAAACACCATTAACCATCCCCCACCAACTGTTCCCTTATCTTCATCTCCCTCAAATGTCCCATTCTAAAGCCACCCACCACTTCCCCAGTGCTCTCAGGAATAAAAAACTAGCTTCTGTTCTAAACATTTTCCTTTCTTGCTACTTCTGTCTTCTTGCTCCCACAGAGACTTGGCTCCTTCCTGATGATACAAGTTCCCTGGCTGCCTTTCACTGGTGGCAATTTCACTCATATCTCCCAAATCACTGGTTATGTTGGGAGGAACTGGCATATTCCTTGCTCCCCATGGTCATTTCCAGCTCTTTACCATTATCGATCAATAACCTGTATTTATCACCTAGTCAAGATTCTAATAGGTCTTATCTACCAGTCTCTAAGAAACTCTTACCTTCTTCCTCAATGATGTCAGTGTCTGACTTACAGTCTCTCCTCCTCTCTCTGAGGGCAAATCCTGCCCTAATGCCAGGGAACTTCAATATGTGTATTGATAGTCTCTCAAAATAACCTCCCAGTTCCTCAACTTATTAATTTCTCATGACTTACTCCTCTGTCACACTTCAGCTATACTTCAGAGAAGGTGATACACTTGACCCTGCCACACCAATTGATGGTCATGGCCTCAATTTCCAATTCTTTGCCACCACAAAAAGAGTTGCTAAAAATATATTTATACACATGGGTCCTTTTCCCATTAAAAAAATTCTTTGGGATAAAGTTCTAGTAGTGGTGTTGCTGGGTCAAAGGGTATGTACAGTTTGATTACCCTTTGGGCATAATTCTAAATTGTTCTCCAGTATGGTTGGATCAGTTTATAACTTCACCAATAGTAATGCGCTTCTTCCTTCCTTCTTTCCTTCCTTCTTTCCTTCCTTCCTTCCTTCCTTCCTTCCTTCCTTCCTTCCTTCCTTCCTTCCTTCCTTCCTTCCTTCCTTCCTTCCTTCCTACAATTGGAATTGACTTGCCCAGGGTCACATAGCTAGTAAGTATCTGAGACCAGATTTGAACTTAGATCCTCCTGATTCCGGGGCCATCGCTCTATCTACCATGCCACCTAGCTGCCCCTAATGTTCCATTTTCATATTTATGAACTCTGAAATTCCTTTATCCAATTATAACCTGCTGTCATTCTACCTTTCCTTCTGCCTTGCAACCCCCCAGACCTGTTCTTCATCCTCAATCTGACTTCCAGTCCCTCTACCCTTCAGTTCTTTCTTGGGATGTCATCCCGGCACTGGCTACACTGTCCTCTCTTCCCCATTTTGACCCTTTGGTAAAATAGTTCATCGCTACATTCTCTTATCTTACTGACATCCCTTTCCCTTTTAGCTTATGCTTGCCAAACCCTAGTCATGGATTACCTCTACCATTTTCTGCCTAGTCATGTGTTGCTGAATGAAGTTGCTGAATGCGACTGTGCTGACTAGGTCCACCACAAAGTTAGGATACATAATCTCAATTGGGCCTTACCAAGGCAAAGCAATCCATTTATATCTTCCTGATTAATTCACTATCCCATGCACCACTGCAGCTTTTCCAAGTCTTTTTATCCCTTCTGAAACTTCATATGGTGCCTCCTCCCCCTGCCCTTCTCAGCTGAGGACCTTGTCTTACATTTCATTGAAAAAAATTGTGGCCATTCACCAAGAGCTCTCTTTTCTCCCCTCCTTATCCCACATCACTCAGACGCCTTCTTCTGCAATCTCCTCCTCTTTCAAGACTCCTGAATGAGAAGAGATGGCCTTTAGCCAAGATACAATTCTCTGCATGTACAGGGGATCCCGTTCCATCTTATTTCCTCCAGTAGATTGCTACGTCTAACATCTCCATTCTTTTACTTATCTTCAATCTCTCCTTGTCTATTGATTGTTTTCTTGTTGCCCACAAACATGCCTATGTCTCTCCTACTCTCAAAAAAGTCTCACTTTATCCATTCAATTCCACTGGCCGTCATTCCATATCATCCTCCCTTTGATGGTTAAACTTCCTGAGTAGGCCATCATCTTTTTACAGTCTAGCTTCTGACCTCATGATTCAACTGAAACTGTTCTCTTCAAAATTTCCATTGGTCTTTGATTGTCAAATCTATTGAACTTTTCTCAATCCTCATCTTTCTTGACCTCTCTTCAGCTTTTGACACTATCAATCACTCTTCTTCCTGCTCTCTCTTGGTTCTTCTCCTATCTGTTGGACAGCTCCTTCTCAGTCTCTCTTGCTGAATTCTCATCCAGGTTGCACCAGCCAAATATGGATTCCCTCAAAGCTCTGTCCTGGACCCTTTTCTCTTCTTTCTCTATGTTATTTCTGGCTTCAACTATCATCTCTACATGGAGGATTCTCAGATCAATTTACCTCCCATCTTGCATTTCCAACTTATTTGACATCTCAAGTTGGATGTCTTGTAGACATACTAAACTCAGTGTGTCCAAAACTGAATTCACCTCTCCCTACAAAAGCCTCCCCTATTCTTAACTTTCTTATTACTGTCAAGGGCACCACTGTCCTCCCAGTCACCCATGCTGGTATCCTCCTTTCTCTCATATGACTATATCCCATATGTTGCCAAGTCCTATCGATGTTACCTTTGGCACATCTCTCATATATACCCCCTTCTCTCCTGACACTGCCATCACCCTGGTGCAGTTCCTCATTACCTCATGTCTGAACTATTGCAATAGCCTGCTGGTTGAGTCCCTTGTCTCAAGTCTCTCCTCACTCCAATCTATTCTCTACTCAGCTATCAAAAGTGATCTTCCTAAAGCATAGGTCTAACCTATGTTCAACCCCTTATTCAATAAACTCCAGTAGCTTCCTATTATCTTGAGGAACAAATAGAAAACTCTCTCTTTAGCTTTAAAACTCTTCAAAAGCTGGCCCCCTCCTGCCTTTCTAACCTTTTTATACCTACTTTTCTTCCTCCCCTCCATATACTCTCTGATCCAGTGACACAGGCCTCCTGCCTCCTCAAATGATACACTCCATCCCCTGATTATTTTCTTTGACTGCTCCCATGCTAGGAATGGGGACCCCCCCATCCTTTTGTATCTCTGCCTCCTGGCTTCCCTGGTTTCTTTCAAGTCTCACCTTCTATAGGAATTTTTTTGTCAATCTTTAATACTAACATTTTCCTTCTGCTGATTATCTTCAGTTTATCCTGTAAACAGCTTGTTTGTACAGTTTGCATATCCATCTCCTCCATGAGATTGGAAGCTCCTTGAGAACAGGGACTATTTTTTGTTCTTTTTGTATCCCTGGGCTTGGCACAGGACCCCTAATGTAGTAGCCCTTAAAAAATGATTGTCGACTTGTCTCAACCCAAAGGTGGTGCAATGGATAGGACACAGAGTCTGAAATTCCACTCTCAGATACTTATTAGCCATATGACCCGGACCATGCAACGTCACCTGGGTTTGCCTCAGTTTCCTTATCTGTAAAATGAGGGTAATAATGGCATTTACTTCTCAGTTGTTGTGAGAATCAAATGAAATAATAATTATAAGGCATTTAGCACAGTTCCTGGCACATAGTAAGTGCTATATAAAAGTTAAGAATTATTATTATCTTTGACTATCAGAATCCTTTCCTTCTAAGGCTCATTCAAATGCCATCTCCTCTGTGAAGCCTTCCCTAACTTCTCCCACTGTCACTTCTCTCTCCCTTCTCAATTTTCCTTGGACTATATTTATTTGTTTACACATTATATTCTCCTTCCTGAGTAGAATGTAACTCCTTTAAGGGAAGGGAATTTTGTTTGTGTTGCTGAGGAAATAGCCATGATCACAGGTATCTTTAAGAGAGGCAGGGTGAATAGAACATTAACTTTGGTCTCAGGCCATTCCTTCTTTCAAATTGTCTTCTCACACTTACTCAACATGGCGCCAAGGGTAAGTTGCAATGTTTCTCAGGTTTTTTTTTTTTGGAGGGCAATTGGGGTTAAGTGACTTGCCCAAGGTCACACGACTAGTAAGTGTGTCAAGTGTCTGAGGTCAGATTTGAACTCAGGTCCTCCTGACTCCAGGGTCAGTGCTCTATTCACTGTACCACCTAGCCACCTCCTGTTTCTCAGTTTTATATTCCTCACCTGGTGCCCCATGCTGGGCTCAGTGAAAATGTTTTCCCCTCCATTTTTATTCATCCAACTTTGAGGAACTACTGCTGGGTCCAAGGAATTCAAGTAATGCAGCCATTCCCGCTCCTTAAGGGGTTCCTTTGCTTTGGACCCAGGCATGTGGTCAGACTGGGCTCATGCCTGGGAGACTCTGGCCACCAATAAGAGAGGGAAGGCTCCCTTTTCTCACCCTCCTCAACACAATGAGCAGCCCACCCAGACATGCCAGGGGCAATGTATTTAAATCTTAGGTTGTAACTCTTGTAACTCTTGTAACCCTAAGAGGTGGGAGTGGGGTTAAAAGGAGTTCATTGTGCAATATAAATCAGATATAGTTATTTTAGTCTTGTTCCAAGACATGCTTTAAAAAAAATCAAAGTGCATTGATGGAATGCCTTAAAATGAGATTTGGTAACTTAATGTCTAATTACTATTACAACCTCCTGGGAAGCTGATACTTAAACTTTCTAAGAACATGCAGTGTTTACAGGACAGCTGATTAGGCAGTTTACTTTTCATTTCGTCTTTGTAAAAGTCCTTATCCTCTGGCCAGCTGGCCCAGGGGTTGGGAATCCACCTCTTGTCAACATCTTCAGTGAAGAAATTCCTCTTGTTGCTAATTGCTCTCACTGGATGGGCCTAAGTCCTCTGCATTTCTGGAAATAACAGTCACCTTCAAGCGTGGAAACATTGCCCTGGAGGTTGACGCTTCATTGCCTTTTTGGATAAGGAAACAGACACTAGAAAGGGGAAGGCAGGGGCCCACTCAGATCCAAGTTTGCCTAAAGAATCTCCCTATTCTAGCTGCTAGATGAGAGAGGTCACCATATTGCCCTGCTGGGGATGGGGAAAACGAGTCCATCCCTTACCATTTTCTGGAAGTTGCAAGTTGCATTTTTTGGAGTTGCAAGATGCCACCTGGAGAGTTGAGGGAAGAGAAAGCTAGATGGAATCCGCTTCTCCTTTTTGCCAGAAAAATACTTTGCCCCACTGCCACTATTCTGGCATGAAGGACAAAGGGATCACTAAAGGTTTTCTGCATTGTACTAAAGGAACAGGACCATCCACTACTAGGCCTTCACATGGTCAGATGCAGTCAGAAAATCTGTCTTCTCCAAAAGGTTCAAACACTATCACCATGTCCTTGTAGCTCCTGAGAATATTCAGGGGAACTGTGGACACCAGTTCCCTGAGATGACTGTTACAGGATAATCCAACCTCCCATCCATACCTTTATACTCCACAGGAATTGAAATGAGAGTTGGAATGACTCGTTGGTATAAAGGACCAGGTTTGTCATAGAAAGTGCTTAATGGTCTCACAAAATTTGGCTTGTAGAAAACCTGGGGATTGAACTATCTTTTGGTATGGTGTAAGGGGACCATACCAAGAGAAATCACATGGTAGTAAGTCAACAGAGAGCCTTCATATGGGCTTAGCCCTTCCTGGGGTTGATTCTTCTCTCTTATACTTCTGGAGTTTGGGTTGGATTGGGTTAGCGTCCAAATTGCTGAGGACAATGGGTAGAATGGGTAAACTATGGCCCACTGGCCTACTCCAGTCTGCTGATTGGTTTTTTTTTTTTTTGAGGCAATTGAGATAAGTGACTTGTCCAGGGTAACACAGCTAGTAAGCATTTGAGACTGGACTTGAACTCAGATCCTCCTGACTCCAGGGCCAGAGCTCTATCCATCATGCCACCTAGTTGACCTGCTGATTGTTTTTGCACAGCCTATAAGCTAAGAATGGTTTGTTTTGTTTTTAATTTTTGTATGGTTGAAAAAGTCAAAAGAAGAAATAATGTTTTGTGACAAGCAAAAATGATATTAAATTCAAATTTGTGTCCACAAATAAAGCTTTATGGGAATGCAGCCATGCTTATTCACTTATGTATTGTCTGTATTGCTTTTGAACAACAAAGGCAGGGCTGAATAATTGTAATGGAGACCATAAGTGCTGCTTGGACACACTACAAATTGCAGAGTTGCAGGTACAATTCAACAGAATTTCAAATGTAATATGTATCGCTGTACTAAAACAAGAAGAGAAGAGAAGGATAAGCCTTTATCATGATTTTTTTTGAGGTTAGGGCAAAGTTTGACGTTTTTCTGAATGAGACTATTAGAAAAACCACTATTATGAAATCTTGAATGGCTTTGGAAAGAACCTTTGTTGCAGACTTGATAATATTTCTTAATGATTCCATTCTAAAATTACACTTACATGTGAAAGGTAACCTTTGGTCAAGTCAATTTGAGGGCAACTAATGTTATTGATGACTGCCAGGCAGCTCAGTGGATACGGCCAGGAGTCAGGAAGACCTGAATTCAAATCTGCCCTCATACACTTACTAGCTGTGGGACGCTGGGCAAGTCACTTCACTCTGTTTGCCTCAGTTTCCTCATCCGCAAAATGGGTTGAAAATAAAATGGCAAACAACTCCAGTATCTTTGCCAAGAAAACCCCAACTGGAGTCATGAAGAGTTGGATACCACTGAAAAACAACAGTTATTGAAATCACAAGTGATGTTAAATTGCTTCGTATATTTCCTGTAGTATTAAAAAAAAAAACCCAAGAAGGTAGATCTCCACTTCCACACAAATTTGCAATGGTTATATTTTATGAGCTCAAACTACAGTTCCAGCCATGAAGACTTTGATGTAAATGTAAAAGAAATGTCCATATTTCAAAATCCACTTAGCAGTACAATTGAGGAGCTTCCAACTAACTTTGAATTGAAAGTGACTGAGCAGCTATGTAATAAGATGCTAAAAGGCAAATATCCAGAGAAGAAGCTACTAGAATTCTACAAATACCTCCCAAGCTATGAATGTGTTCACTTAAAATCATATGCCCTTAGGAAAACTTGGCAAGATGTGCATGAAATAATCAAGAGTGAAATGAGCAGAACCAAGAGAACATTGTATGTAGTAATAGCAATATTAGTCAAAGAACAACTGTGAATGACCAAGTTATTTCAAGTTATATAAATACTCAAATCTAGGGGTAGCTAGGTGGCACAGTGAACAGGGCACCAGCCCTGGAATCAGGAGGACCTAAGTTCAAATCTGGCCTCAGACACTTACCACTTACCAGCTATGTGATCTTGTGCAAATCACTTAACCCAATTGCCCTGCATTTCCCCCTCCAAAAAAAAAAATACTCAAGTCAACTACAAAGGACCTATGAAGAAAAATGTTATCTACCTCCAGAGAAAGAACTGAAAAATAGAAGTATGTATAGTATGTTTTTACATATCTATCATCTATGTATCTATGTATCTGTATATCTATTTATCTGTCTGTCTGTCAAATAGTGGCCTTCTCTAGTGTGGGGTGGGGAGGAAAGGAGGAAGGCAGTTTAGAACTTTAAATGTAACAAAAATTTAATTTAATTTAATTTTAAAAAATTTACCAAACCAAACAAAAAAAAATCATAAGTACATGGTTTGATATAGGTAATTTGGTAGTTTTCACAGATGAAATGCATAAAATTCATTCTAGGTCAACATGAACAGATAAACATTAGCAATCAATTTTGATTATATGAAACACTATTGATAAGTGAAAGGCATTTAGATGGCCTGAAGATTTAGAAGATCTGAGTTCAAATCCAGCTCCAGATACTTACTAGCTGTGTGACCCTGGGCAAGTCACTTAAGCTCTGTTTGACTTAATCCACTGGAGAAGAAAATAGCAAACTACTCTAGTATCTTTGCCAAGAAAACCCCATGGACAGTATGGTTCACAGGGTCACAAAGAATCAAACATGACTAAACAACTGGAAAAAACTTTAAGTGAAGTGTTATCCCCCCAAAAAGCAATTCCATTCTTCCTATTGGTAGATCTCTATCACAAAAATTATACTTCATTATTATTGTTATATTTTGAATTCTGTCAAAAATTTTGTGGAAATTTGTTTTCTCACTTGTTGTGTATGTACCTACATGACACTCTCAAATTGTGCCTCTTGAACTGCAATGCTTTAGATATTTACTATCTGACCCTTTATAGAAAATGGCCACCCCCTGCTCTAGGTCACTGGAAAAACCTCCTTGAGATATGGTGTTAACAGTGAACTTATGACCTGAGTGAGATTTATTGAAGGTCACCGGAGCAATACCCAAACTCAGAGTTGGGTCTAGGGTTCACCGACCAGTCTGCCAGAAACTAACAGCCTTATTTCCAGGAGGCAGGATAAGTTTGGAGTTTGGGGAAACATAATAACTTGAATGCCTGCACACCCATGGAGAAAATAAATATCTTCCTGAAACCAGCTCCACTTAAAAAAAAAAAAATTCCCCTTTCAAACTGGTTGACAATAAACAAAGGGAAATTTATTAATTGGATTAAACAGACATTTCTCCCCTCCCTTCCCACCTTCCACTCACTCCAGCTACTATAACATGCCCAAGACAAACTTTTCCTCATGATTTAGAGTTGAGATCACTCACTCAAAGTTGTCTATTCTGGAAAGGCTGATTAGATCTTTGATGGGAGACCAAGGACTTTAGAACAGGACATCGTTTTAATTTTAATTCATCATTAAAAAAAAATTAAACAAACAGGTCCTAATACATTTTGCTTATTCCCTAAAAGGAAAGGTTGCCAACCACTTGGGAGTTTCCTACTCTAGCTTAAAAAAAGTCTGTTTTCATAAAATGAGTATATTTTAAACCAAAATGTGAGTGTATTTTCCTTTTGGGTCTTGAGAAGTTGGGAAGAGAATAAGAACCTTACTGAGAATTGGGGGGTAAAGACAAGTCAAGGTAGATAAATTTATAAAATAATATATTTGACGTGTTGTATTTTAGGATTAGTAGTTTAAAACTGCATTAAGACTTTTAGGATATATTTGAGAGTGATTTTACTTTTTAAACCCTAGACTGAGCCTAAATGGAGACGAGGGCTAGGTGAGGGTCCAGACTGGCTGGACATTGGTAACAACTTACTTATCTTTTCCAGAGCCCACGTAGGAATAGGTAAGTCAGCTCAGGAGTGGAAAATTGCCACAACAACTCCTTTTGGAATGTTGGAATATTTCCCCCTCTAGGAATATTTCCCCCTCTACACGCAAAACATGCTTAGTGGACATTATAGTGCCTACCTCAAAGGAGTTATTGTTTTGGGGTTTTTTTGAGCTTAAAATGAGACAATGTAGATTAAACATTCCGTCAGCCTTAAAGCACTATATAAATATAGTCTATTATTGTTGTTATTATTAGTATAGCAGGTGTTGTTTTCTCCCCTTTCCCTTTGTGACAGCCCCTGGTCTGGTACCTGATCTCACCCCTCCTTAGCCCTCCTACCCCACACCACCTCCCCCCAAACAGGCAGCCTTGACTGCTGTCGTTGCCACCTTAGATCCCCTGTCTACCATCTCCAAACAGCTGGGTTTCAGACAGGGCCAAACTGGCTGGTTGCTTGGGTGATCTGCCCCACCCAACACTTCCAAGAGAGTTTATGGCCAAGCAGGTTTCCTCCCACTCCAACCTTCTCACTCCTCCCATATCCGCCTCTACCTGGAGAGATGCCTGGCAGTCCCCTCTGAGTTGTCCTTCTGCTGACACCACATCTCAGGTATCGGGCCAGAGAAGAGGGTGAGGACCCTGCTGGGTTAGAGGGGATGGGACTCAGGGGAGGGATTCTGGGAGAGGGAGCTTGGAGAAGATCAGTAGCCCAGATTCTGGGGTTTTCAGAGCAATAACCCAAGTCTATCTCTTATCACTCTGGTGGGAAACAGGCTGGGATAGATGGTAGTGGGGTGGAGTCGGGGAAAGGCAGGGGCCTTTCTCGGGAAAGACTTTGGCTTTTTCAATGCTAGACCTCAAATCCCCGGGGGGTGAACTTGAGGCTCAGGGTCTATGGCTGGTTCTAGGTCTGGGAGGAAGGGAGAACTTTAGATAGGAGGGGAATAAGCAAAGCAAGAAATGGGACAAATTCAAATGATTCTTGCTTTTTGCACCGGAGTTCTCTGAAGGGGACTACAGGGACAGCCCCTGTCCTCTGCCTCAAACCTCCTTGCACAACCAGGGCTTGGTCACTCAGGTGGGGCTCCTCCAGTTCCAAGTCCTTTAATCACGACTGGAAGGGACCTTAGAAGTCATTCAGGTCAACTCCCCTCATTTCACAAATGGGGAAACCTGAAACCCCAAGAGGAGTCACTTGTCCAAGGCAAGTCAGTGGCAGAGCTGAGGCTAAAACTCCAGGGTTCTCAACTCCCAACTCAAGGCGCTTCCCACCACCTACCCCCAACAGTACAGGCTCCCTAACCCTTCTGATCTGCCCCTCTTCCTTTTCCTTCAATACTAAATTGGCAACTGGCCTAGCACAAAGTGGAGTGGGGGAGCTTTTTCTCCTATTCCCATATTCTTATCTTTCCTGTTGTTCCCGGATCTACAGATCCGGGGGAGCCCCCCACACCAGGAAATAGCTGACCCACAGAGGGAGGGGAAGGGCCTGAATAGCTGAGCAAGAAACTGGGGTTGTGTGGAGCCCTGCACCAGCACTGACCAATCCTCTTACTCTTCCCTACCCAGGACAACCTTGGCAACATGAAGCTGATCAGGAGGCGTCTGGTGCTGGAGGCTCTGCTGACCACAGCCTTTGGGGGGCTGCTGGTACTGCTGGTGGGTCAGTTTGTAGATTTCAGGACTCCTTCTGTGGATCTGAGAGCCTTGGTCTCCACAGAGTCATCTGGAGAGACTGTAAGTCTTCCCCAAAGGAAGTTTGAGTGGCAGGCTCGGACGCCACATCCCTTGGACCTGAAGTACCCTTACCCCTACCCTTTCCTACTCAACCACCCTAATAAGTGTGAGGGTCCCAGAGGTGCCCCCTTCCTGCTTATGCTGGTGATGACCCAGCCCCAGGACGTGGGGGTGCGCCAGGCCATCCGGAAAACATGGGGCAACGAGACCTTGGTTCCTGGTGTGGTCATCCGCCGACTCTTTGTTCTTGGTCTACCCCCACCTCTTTTCATCAAGGAACTTCATGCGCTTCTAGAAGAAGAGGACAGGGAGCACGGAGATCTCCTCCAGGTGGGCTTCCTGGATACATACCACAACTTGACTCTCAAGGTCCTCATGGGGCTGGAGTGGATGGCCCAGTACTGCCCCAGTGCCCACTATGTCCTCAAGGTGGACAGTGATGTATTTCTAAACCCCAGCTTTCTGGTACAACAGGTGCTTCAGCCCAATGGACCCCCAAGGCCCAACTTTATCACAGGTTACATCTACAGAAATACAGGCCCTTTTCGGAATCCAGCTTACAAATGGTATATGCCCCCAGAGCTGTATTCATCAGACAAGTACCCCCCCTACTGTGGGGGTCCTGGCTATGTTCTGTCTGGATCCTTAGCCCTCAGGGTCCTGACTGTGGCCCAGACTCTCAAGGTCATCTACCTGGAGGATGTGTTTGTGGGCTTGTGCCTACAGCAGCTGGGGGTGAAGCCCACTCCTTCTCCCCCCAAAGCCTTCCAGATGTTTCCACTAAAGTATGAACACTGTGCCTTCCATCAACTTGCCCTGGTTCATCATTTCCAGCCCCAGGAGCTGCTGCAAATTTGGCCAGATTTCCAGAGATTCAATACAACCTGCCCCATGACATGAGAGGCTGGAACAAGGACACATCTTCTTGCTTCCATTCCCACCCCACTCCACTGAATTGAGTAAAGACAGTGGTCACTGGCCCCCTCCACAGAGAGCCTTGCAGGCCAACCTCTGACCCCTAAGACAGATGGACAAATGATCCCATGGATTTGATTACTAACTGAGGATTAGTAACTGAGGGTTAGTAACTCCTTTAGTCATGGTCAATTCTTCAGAGTTTCCTCCCTGTCCAGGCCTCTTGATGGGGAAACCTAGAATTGACTGTGAATTTACCCTTACTCCTCAGAGGCAGTTCTGGTTTTAGTAGTAAGCAAAATACTTGGGGTAAACAATAGATTTAGAGTCAGAGGTCCTGGGTCAGAATCCCAGCTCTATATGACCATAGGCAAATCATGTACCTTTTTTGGACTTTATTTTTTCCCATATTTAAACAGAAGGGTTTCTGATCTCCAAATTTCCTTCCAGTTCTAAGTACTGTGGTCCTAATTCTCTGTAGATAGGATATGCATAATAAATGTCCAAATGAATGAATAGAAAGAGGCAGTGTGGAAGTAGAAAGAACCTCTCCAAAGTTCTAAAGCTTTCCTCTTTTCTTTCTTTCCTCTTTTTTTTTTTTTTTTACAATTTTAAGCTTTAGCTTTTCATTTTAGAGAAATCTAACAGTAAGAATTACCTTAAGGAGCCCCACCAAATTCCTTTCATGACACAAATGTGGTCCTGATAACCAGGAAAAGCAAAAACAGAGACCAATATAGACCAATTTCCTTAATGAATATTAATGCAAAATTTAAAATAAAGTACTAGCAAGGAGACTATAGAAATATATCACAAATATAGCATAAATTATGAATCTTTGGGTTTATCAAATACTAAATCACAGAAATCACAAATATATATCATACATACATTAATGACCAGGTGGGATTTATACCAGGAATGAAGGGCTAGTTCCATATTAGGAAAACTATCAGCAGAATTTACCATATCAATAACAAAACCAATAAAAATCATTTGATTATCCCAATAGATGCAGAAAAGCTGTTAACAAAATGTAACATTCATTCCTATTAAAAACAATAAGAAGCATAGGAATAAATGGAGCTTTCCTTAAAATAATAAGTAGTATCTATCAAAAACCATCAGCAGGCATTATCTGTATTGGGGATTAGCTAGAAGCCTTTCCAGTAAGATAAGGAGTGAAACAAGGAAGCCCATTATCACTCAATTTACTAGAAATGTTAGCCCTGGGTATGAGAAGAAAAAGAAATTGAAGGAATTAGAATAGACAATAAGGAGACAGAACTTTCACTCTTTGTAGATGATATGATGGTATACTTAGAGAATCAACTAAAAAACTAGTTGAAACAATTAACAACTCTAGCAAAGTTGCAGGATATAAAATAAATCCACACAAATCATCAGTATTTCTATACATTACCAACAAAAACCAGTAGAAAGAGATAGAAAGAGAAATTCCATTAAAAAAAAAGTGCGCACAATATAAAATATTTGGGAGTCTACTTGTTAAGACAAACCTAAGAATTAGATGAACACAATTAACAAAACAGTTTTCATACAAAGACAGATCTAAACAACTTGAAAAATATAAATTGCTCATGGGTAGCTCAAGCCAACATTATAAAAATGACAATTCTGTCTAAATTAATTTACTTATTCAATGACATACTAATCAAACTACCAAAATTATTTTATAGAGATAGAAAAAATAACAAAAGTAATCTGGGAGAACAAAGTAATAAATGGGGGAAAATGTGAGGGAAGATGGCTGAGCAGTACCAGATCTCAAATTGTAATACAAAGTGGTAATCATTAAAACAATCTGCTACTGGCTAAGAAATAAAGTGGTGAATCAGTACACAATATATAGTAGTAATTAGACCATATAGTGTTAGATAAACCCAAAGATTCAAGATTTTGAGATAAGAACTCACTAATTGACAAAAATTGCTGGGAAAACTAGAAAACAGTTTGGCAGAAACTAGGTATAAACCAATACCTCACACTATATATTAAGATAAGGTCAAAATGGGTACATCATTTAGAGATAACAGGTGATATCACAAGCAAATTAGGGAACAAGGAATAGTTTTCCTGTCAGATCTACGGAGAAGGGAAGAATTTATGACCAAACAAGAGAGGATCACAAGAAGTAAAATAGATTAATTTTGGTTACATTAAAGTAAAAAGGGGTCACACAAATAAAACCAATACAACCAAGATTAAAAGGAAACTGGGAAAAAATTTTATAGCAGGTTTCTCTGATAAGACCTTCATTTCTCAGATATATAGGGAACCGAGTCAAATTTATAAGAATACAACCCATTCCTCAATTGATAAGTGGTCTAAAAAGGATAAATGATAAAAAGGATGTGAATAGGCAATTCTCTCTCTCTTTGTTTTTTGGCTTTTTGGAGGGGGGAAGGTAGGGCGATTGGGGTTAAGTGACTTGCCCAAGGTCACATGGCTAGATTTTTGTGTTAAGTGTCTGATGTCAGATTTGAACTCAGGTCCTCCTGACTCCAGGGCTAGTGTTCTATTCACTGCAGCCCCTTAGCCACCCCTGAACAGGCAGTTTTCAAAAGAAGAAATCAAAGCTATTTATAGCCATATATAGAAATGATAAAAATCACTATTGATTAGAGAGATGTAAATTAAAACACCTCATACCTATGAGACTGACTAATATGACAGAGAAAGAAAATAACAAATGTTAGAGGAGATATGGGGAAAGTAGGACACTAATGCATTGTTGGTGGAGTTCTAAATTGATCCAACCATTTAATTTAGAATGATGCCCAAAGGGCTATAAAACTTTGCATACCTTTGGTACAGCAATGCCACTATGAGGTCAGTATCCCAAAGAGATCAAAGAAGAAGGAACAGGATCTATATGAATAAAAACATTTATAGCAACTTTTTTGCAGGGGCAAAGAATTGGAAATTGAGGGGATGCCCATCAATTGGGGAATGACTGAACAAGTTGTGATATATGATAATGGAATACTATTGTGCTATAAGAAGTGATAAGCAGAATGCTTTCAGAAAGACCTGGGAAGACATATATGAACTAATGCAAAGTAAAGTGAGCAGAACCAAGGGAATGCTGTATATATTAATAGTAGTAATGTATGATGATCAATTGTGAATGACTTAGCTATTCTGATCAATATAATGATCCAAGACAATTCTGAAGTACTTACAGTGGAAAATACTATCTATCTCTGGAAAAGAACTGATGGAGTCTGAATGCAAATTGAAGCATAATTTTTCAGTTTCTTTATTTTTCTTGCTTTTTTGTGCAACATGGCTAATATAGGGGCAGCTAGGTGGCACAGTGAATAAGAGCGCTGGAGTCAGGAGGACCTGGGATCCGTTCTGGCCTCAGATACTTAACACCCACACAAGCATAACTGGCCCTGTAATCTTGGGCAAGTTACTTAACCCCAATTGCTTTAAAAAAAAATCATGGTTAATATGGACATATGTTTTGCATGATTTCTCATTTATAATTGATATCACATTTCTTGGCTTCACAATAGGAGGCAGAGGGAGCAAGGGAGAGAATTCAGAACTCACAATTTCTTTTTTTTATTTTTTTTTTAAGCAATTGGGGTTAAGTAACTTGCTCAAGGTTACACGGCTAGTCATTATTTATGTGTGGGTGCTCATTTTCTGAGGCCGGATTTGATCTCGGGTCATCCCAACTCCGAGGCCGGTGCTCTTACTCACTGCGCCACTTGCCCAAGGTCACACGGCTAGGTTTTTGTTTGTGTGGGTTAAGTGTCTGAGGCCGGATCCGAACTCAGGTCCTTCTGACTCCAGGGCCAGCACTCTACTCACTGCGCCACCTAGCTGCCCCCAAACTCACAATTTCTAAAAAATGAATGCTAAAAACATAAATAATGGGAGCAGCTAGGTGGTGCAGCAGTTAGGAGGACCTGAGTTCAAATTTGACCTCAGACACTTGACATACTTACTAGCTGTGTGACCTTGGGCTAGTCACTTAACCCCAATTGCCTTGCCTTCCACCCTCCAAAATAAATAAATAAATAGTATAAATAAGTAAATAAATAGTGGATTTAAAAAAAATAAGACTTCTCTTACAGATAATGGACTTTTTTTCAGGAGTAGTGGCCTCTCTGTCTCTTGATATTTTCAAACAAAGACCAGGTAAGTACTTGCTTACCTTTCCCCAGTTAGACACATTGATCCAGTCCTTCCCTGCAGGAAAGAATGGATTGAGATCCATGGGGGAGGATAGGAATATCCACAAGGCTCCTTGGTCTCTCCAAAAGCTGAGCTCCAATTCCCTGCATGGTAGAAATACCAGCTGGGTGAACTCCAGGCTTCCTCTTGTGATTAGATCTTTCTCATTCAAGTCTAGGAAAGTCTTTCACAAACCTACCTCATATAACCCAGTAGAGGATGTCCTGACCTCTTCTATGAGTCTGGCATCACACTCAACATCCTCCTTTCTTTATCCCCTCCATCCTCTCCCTCCTTTCTTTATTCTCTCCTTCTTTCCTTTCCTCCATTTCTTTTTCCTCCCTCTCTATCCTCCTCCTTCCCTTCTTTCTTTCTATTCCCCTCCTTCCTTCCTTCTTTATTCCCTCTATTCCCTCCCTCTTTTTTCTTTATTCCCTACTTCTTTCCTTCCCTCCTTCTTTTTTCTCCCTATCTCCCTCCTTCCTTCCATTACTGATCCAAGGTGTGGTTGTGACTAGCCAACAGATATTAAAATAAAATCTTGCCAAGTCCAATGGAAACACTTACGTTCAAGTTAGAATCAACAAATATTTACTAGGCACCTACAATGTAAAGAGCACAGGGATGCTTGGTAAGGTACATTAAGCTGCCCTCACAATCAAGGTGAGCAAAAAGACGCAGAGCTAACTCTAGTTGTGGTTATAATATAGGCTTTTCTATATACAGGCTTTTCTAATGCTTCTTAGTTGTGACAGGAGGTAATGGAACAACAGCACCAAAGAGAAGGTAGAAAATGTGTATAGACACAATTTTCCCAGTATCTTCAGATTTCCTTTTCTTTTGTTGAAGAAACTTCTTACCAAAGGTCTCTTGCCTTGAGGGGGAGGGAATTTGGGTTTTCCTTCTTAAGAGCTAGAGAAAAAGGACATTCCCACAGTTATTGCCACTGCAAATGAGTAAGTCAACAAGTATCCATTAAGTTCTTTATTATTCTTGAAGCAAAAATGACTAATATTGTATTCTTTGTTTAGGCACAAGGCTGCCAGAATAATTTTGTCTTAATTTGTTATTATCCCAATCCAAGCATCATTCTGCTTGAAGAGGAAAATGTCCAAACTGACACAGTCTCTTTTTATGCTTAGGCATTGAGGGGTTGTAATGGAAATGCACATTTAAAGATCTTCCCTGCCCCTAGCTTAAGTGCACCTGGAGCCTGTGGTGGGAGGTTTGTTTTTCAGGAAAGCCCACACCTTGATGCTGTGTGATTGGGCAAGAGGGTGGTTACATTCTCTGAGCCAGGGGCAGGCTATATAAACTCTGATGAGAGGTTTTGCTTTGGGGCTCACTTTGAGAAGTGTTGTGTGATTTGATCAGATGAGACTCTGGGAAGCCGTTGTTGAGAGCCCCCTGGTTTTGAAAACCCAGATGTTGATGCTTCCCTCTCTGGTAACTGTGATTTGGTATTGATGTACGTAATGTTGGGACAGTTTGGAAGCCTGTCTGTTTGATTTGTAAGTTCTGGGTGCTGACCTTTTCCCCCTGAACTAGGTAATATATGTTTGATTAAAGTAAGCTTGTTAATCCATTTTGAGTTGCTTTCCTTTACAAAAGCAGATCAAAGAACCTGTGTTGGCAGCCACTCTGGGGATGCTAGGGTGCTTGCTGCTACAAAATGGCGACGAGGGATGGGATCTGCTGAGTAAAAGGAAAGTATGGGGGCTGGGATAATTGTTTGTTTCCCAGTTGTGGTAGCTGTGATTCTGTGGAGCCATGGAGCAGGAGAGAAGAACGGCCTGCATGCTGACTTCACTGAGCTGAGAGCAGGAATGGTGAGCTGCCTGCATGGAGACCTGTGGAGAAGCCTGGAGCCGATGCCTTCTGCTGGAGGAGAAGGAACCCAGGAGTTTGGAGTTCAGCCACAGGACAAGATAAGGACTGTGTGGCAAAGCAGGGGCACTGAATGTGTTTCCTTGTTGCATCCCACAGTTTGGGACCCAGGGGGAGGATGGACTTGTGACTATGGTGGGTGGGGTGAAGTGCCATGGACCCCAAGGACCCCACTTTGGTTTTGTTGCTCAGCCCCCTCTCTGGACTTGGAAGCAGGGGCTGGAGCAGTGTTATGGGACAGACACCCCCCTCCTCCCAAGAGAACTTTATGTGATAATGCTTTGTATTTTGTGAATTGATGTGATAATGCTTTGTATTTTGTGTTTAAGGCCCAGTGGCCACTTTGGTAACTTTAGATGTACCTTGAAAATATGACTTAAGAGATGGTTAGTGCTAATTAAAATGTAAATTGTCTATGTTATGGGCATGCTTAGTAAGACTTTACTAAATAAGTGACTAATTGTACTTTGAGATATTGTTACAGATAAGAGACTAATTGAGTTATTCAAGACTTTGCCTTTGTACTTTGAGTGGAAGACTTGTACTTTGAAAACTGATGTAACTGATTGAGTTAACTTAAGAGTGACTGTTTTTTGATTTTACTGATAAGTGACTGAGTTAACATTTGCCCCATGAGTGGAAGACTTGGACTATTGTATTTTGAGATTATATTGTGATTTTATTATGTATCTGGAAAATGTGACCTAAGAGATGTTTAGTGCTAATTCAAATGTAAATTTTGTATGCTATGGGCATGAAAGATCTTGCTTTCCTTTTCAAAAGCAGATCTAAGAACCTGTGTTGGCAGCCACTCTGGGGATGCTAGGGTGCTTGCTGCTACAGGGGTATGCTGATAAAAAGCTTTACCTGACACAAGGCAGTTGAAATAAAATTTATAGAAATCTTGAAAAAGACAAATGCCTCAATATGAAAAAAATCAGATTGGGGTTAACATCTTATTTCATATAATAGAACAGCAGCAATTTTAATTTGGGGAGAAACAACCCAGAAAAACCATTCCCCCAAATCATTCAATTCCCCTTTGCCCAATTCCCTCGAGGACTCTGCTGAAGCTGGCCACTGGTGACCTGAAGAAATGAAAGGGACGCCTTCCCTGTGATCAATAACCTAATCCCTTCAGAACATAAGAAAAGGGGGTATTGCCCTTAGATGGGTCATAAGAAACAGTGTACTGGAGTCAGCTCAAATCTGGTAAATTTTTAGTGTGAGCATTTATTCTTAGAAATTGGCAAATGCCACAAATCAAGACTTGGATTTTTTTTTTTTTGCTTTTTTGGAGGGCAATTGGGGTTAAGTAACTTGCCCAAGGTCACATGGCTAGGTTTTTGTTTGTGTGTGTTAAGTGTCTGAGGCCAGATCCGAACTCAGGTACTTCTGACTCCAGGGCCAGCGCTCTACACAATGCGCCACCTAGCCGCCCCTGGATTGTTGTTTTGTTGGTTGTCAGACATAAGTAAGTGGAGAAAATGTTAACGATCCAGATTAAATTTGAAAATATATGGTTTTCTTTTTCTTAGAGAGCTGGTTATTTAACATTTACTAGCATTCCCCTGAATAATTGAGTCCATCCAGAGGGAGGGGAAAGGCAATGTTTTTAAGGAGACATAGTATTTCTTGTTCTAAATTTGGTGACTACCCTTCATCTGTTTTCCAGGGCCTTCCCTTTCATTTTTAAGCTTTTGTACACTTAAAAAAATAATATTTTATTTTTTCCAAATTACATGTAAAGACAATTTTAAACATTCATTAAAAATTTTTTGAGTTACAAATTTTCTCTGTCCTTCCCTCACCTCCGCCCTCCCTAAGATGGTAAGCAATTTTATAGAGGTTATATATATTTTGCACACTTTCTTAAGAGGAAGGGGTTAGGCCTCAGACCATGGAGGGGATATAGAAGAAGGACTTTAGACTGGAGAATTATTGATTTCTTAATATGTCCCTTTAAACTGTAAAGGAGGTTTTTGATGTGTTTCCAGGCTATGTGCCAGGCACTATGCTAAGCACTGAGATATAAAGAAAGGCAAAAAAGTTAACTCCTGCCTTCAAGGAGCATACATTCTAATGGGGGATATATAACTAGGGATATACAAAATATATACAGAATATATAGAAAATGGTTTAAAAGGGTAGACATTAGCAGCTGGGCTGGGCTAGGGGGTGGGAGGTAGGAACACTAGGAAAAGCCTTTTGCAAAATGGGGGGCTGTGAACTGAGTTTTGAAGGAAGTCAGGAAAACTGAGGCAGAGATGAGGAGACAGCATTTCAGGCATTAGATACAGTCAGTAAAAAAGCACAGAGACAACGTTGTATTTGAATAAATGTATATATATGTTATGCACTAGAACTTATTGAGTTGTGGGATGACGTGGTACTGCCTATGCCTCAGAAAAATGTTAGCTGTGGAATGGAGAATGGGTTAGAATGAGAATTTCCTTTTTTTTTTTTTTTTGCTTCTTGGAAGGGGGAGGATTGGAGAGCAATTGGGGGTTAAGTGACTTACCCAAGGTCACACGACTAGATATGTGTGTGTGTGTGTGTGTGTGTGTGTGTGTGTGTGTGTGTGTGTGTGTGTGTGTGAAGTGTCTGAGGCCAGATCCAAACCCAGAAGCAAAAAACATTAACCTTAAAAGGAAACATAAACTCCATATAAGCAAAACATTGACCTTGAAGACAGAATGTGTAGAGACAACTTAAGATCTTCCAGAAGAATACAAATAAAAAAACCTGAACATTATAATGCAAGAAATAATATAAGAAAACTGCCTAGAATTTCTGAATACAGAAGCAAAGTGACAAAAGAATTCACTGACTGCCTCCAGAAAAACAAGAACAAGAACCTTATGATGAAAGCCCCAAGAGTTTTTAAGGAGTAAAATTTAACAGTTCCAATGATAAATAACAAATTCTACAAATGACCAGAGGAAAGACTTTTAGATATAAAGGAAAGGAAATTTGATGAACACAAAGCTAATCTGTACCTGCTGCAAACTGCAGGAAAGAGAGGAATAAAGCATTCTAAAGAGTGATGGAGCTCAAGATGCAAACCAAGGTAACATATGCTGCAAACTCAGGCTTTTTTTGGGGTGGGGGGAGTTGTTTTTTGGAGGGCGATTAGGATTAAATGACTTGTCCAACGTCACACGGCTAGTTTTTTTGTGTGTGTTAAGTGTCTGAGGCCAGTCTTGAACCCAGGTCCTCCTGACTCCAGGGCCAATGTTCTATTCACTGTGCCACCTAGCTGCCCCACAAACTCAGGCTTAATCATTAGTGAAAAAAGATGAACATTCAATAAAGAAGAGACATTGGAAGCACTTCTAGGAAAAAAACCTCAGACCTCAATAAATCATTTGATTCTTGAAAATATTCAGAACAGAATTTTTTTTCTTGGAATATCTTCCATTCTTATAGGAAATGAAAGAGGTGCCCATCAATTGGGGAATGGCTGAATAAACTATGATTTAGTGAATGTAGTGGAATATTATTTTATCATAAGAGATGATGAAAAGGATGGATTCAGAGAAACCTGGGAAGATTTGTATGACTTGCTGCAAAGTGAGCAGAATCAGGAAAATAATATATATATGTTATATTATAGCATTGTAAAAAAAAAAAAAAACCAAAAACTTTTAGAACCCTGATCAGTGCAGTGAACAGTCCATGACTCCAGAGGACAAGTGTGTTTCCTACTTCTTGAGAGATCGAGAGGCATAGAATAGAGATAGCCATTTTCAGACATGATCGATGTGAGTATTTATTTTACTTGGCTTTGCTAACTTGTTACTCATGGGGTTTAAAAACATTTAAGGTGAAAGACAATTGGGGGAAGGGAAAGATGATGACAGTGATGCCAAAAAGAGAGAAGCAGATCAGCAGAGCATTTTAAAATGAGCAGAAGAGACTAGAAGTAAGCTCAGAGGCAAACAGACAAGTGGGAAAGTTGTAGAACTGTTCTGAAATTAGTATATACTTTAAAAAAAAAGTTGAATATAACATTGAATCATGTGGATTCCCAGTCTCTCTTACCAGTATCTCTTCTGTTGGTTATCTCCAGTTTATTCTATATGTCTATTGTTTGTACATAGTTGTTTGCATGTTGTTTCCTCCCTTAGATTGTTAGCTCCTTGAGGATGGGGTGTTTTCATTGTCTCCCCATGTTCAGCATGGTGCCTGGCACATAGTAGGTACTTTTAACTAACTGATTTCATATACAATACTCTTTTTTTCTTCTTTGTTTTGGGGTGTTTTTTTTTTTGCGCTTTTTTTGGAGGTAGGAAGGCAGGCCAATTGGGGTTAAGTGAATTGCCCAAGGTCACATGGTTAGTAAGTGTTAACTATCTGAGGCTGGATTTGAACTCAGGTCCTCCTGACCCCAGGGCTGGTGCTCTATTCACTGCATCACCTAGCCTTCCATTTTTCCTTCTTTACATATGAAAATATTCAGTTGGTTGGTGTCTATCAGGCGTAGAACAACCACAAACTCTATTTTTAAAAGTGAATTGTTAAATTCTATGAATTGGAGACATAAATAAGAAGAGAAGGCAGGAAATGAGGACTTGGAGCAGAGATGAGGACTTCTTTTTTGGTGAATTTTGAGAATATTCCATGTCATAGTTCTAAATTTACAAAAAATCCTGGGACCTGCCCTAGCCAACCAGGCCAGTTGGAGAGAGACTCAGTTGCTTGTGTATAGTCAGAGTGCCATCTGGTGAAGGGTTAGGAAGACTGTAGCCACAATGAAAAGTGCATGCACTACTATCACCTGGGGATCCAATTCTATCCTTCATCCCTTAGCTGGATGACTAACTAATTAGTTAAATCGAAGTCTGATGCTCTCTGGAGAATGCAGAAGGCAAGGGAAGGAGCTGGGTGTTACAGCACTGTCATGTTCATACAGTGCTAGCACCTGTAATATGCCTGACAGATCCATCATCTATCTCCTCAATGTGGATACACTGTCCATCAGTACAGATCCCTACCTATCAATGACTTCTCATTCTCTACAATTCATACTTTCTGACAAATCTTCCACAGAGGATCTACCTAATTGGAATTGGGATCCTTCCTTGAGGTCTTTTATCTTTTTTATGTTGTCTCCTTTTTTTTTCCTTTTAGAAGGGGGAAGGCAGGGCAGTTGGGGTTAAGTGACTTGCCCAAGGTCACACAGTTAGTCAATGTGTCAAGTATCTGAGGCTGAATTTGAACTCAGATCCTCCTGACTCCAGGGCCAGTGCTCTATTCATTGAGCCACCTAGCTGCCCCCATATTCGATCTCCTTTAAGGAGGGGAATAATTTATTTATTTATTTATTTATTTATTTGCCATTCCTGTTGAAATGTAGGACAAACGTCACCAGGTGCAGGTAGCCCCGTCCAGCCTTGCTGAAGTGAAATATTTTGCAAAATAATTTGCATTGGTCTTAATCCAGCATCCAGGGGCATGACGGGAGTTGAAAGGAATTTCTTCTCTCCAACTAAAATAGCAGACTAAACTCAGGGAATTGTCCCTAAAGGAAAGCAAAAGCCATTCAAAAGGTCGATTTTCAGTTAAGTGACTTTTTTTCTATTCTGGTTCAATCATATACAAAAGGAAGAAAACATTTATTAAGAGCCTACTATGTACCAGTCACTTTACAAGTATTGTCTTATTTGATCATCACAACAAGCCTGGAGGATAAGTCCCCCCATCTTAAAGTTGAGGAAAATGAGACAGATTGAGGTTGTGTCCAAAGTCACCCAAACAGAAAGTGTCTGAGATTGGATTTAAACTCCGGTCTTCCTGACTCCGGTCCAACCATTCCATCCACCCTGCCAACCTAGCTGCGGGAGAAAAAGAAGTGTGAACCCGTGTCTGCGCTTGTATACTCTCAAAGAAGAGTGAAGAAGCTAACAAGTAGCTGTACTTCAGGAAAGGGTCAATAGGTGGCAATAGAAGTTCAGTGGAGAAGCAGGAGTGCAGCAGAGGCCACCAGCCCTGGGAATCCAGGACAGTGGGTGGGAGTCATTTAAGACCCAAAGATGTTCTACCTAGATGCCAGCCCCTGTGGTTGGGGCTGGGGGCGGGGGACAGGGGAAGAGGCGATTATTCCTTGGTAATTCTCTTTAATTAAATGCCTTTGATTTAAGTTAATTTGTCCTTGGCTTTGGTGGGTTAAAAGGAAGACCACAACATGGGAGATGCAGTCTTTAGTAGACTCAAGTGCACCTTGGACTGTATGAGGTTACTTTATGAGGCCACTTCTGAAAGCTCCTCAGGCTGCACTTACAACACGTTCGGTAGTACATTAGAGAGGAGCTAACGGAAATGCTGTGTGAAATCAAAATGGGAAGGTGTCCAATTAAGGAGGTTCAGAATTCGCATAAACAGAATGCTCTGCACTCCAAGGAAGACCCAAGGCAATTTCTTTAGAATATTTATTCAGAATATATTCATATATAGACAAGTGAGAGAGAAACTGGAGATAACAGAGTAAGAGGCTTAAAGATAGCAGAATAAGAGCAACTATGATTAATAGTGGATATGTATATTTACATATTTACAAGCATCACCGTTCTGGGGGAGCACCAACACCTGACCACACAAGCTGGGAAATCCCGGGTACAGCCATCAGGGTCCCGAACGGGAGGGTCCCAGGCAGAGTGTCTTCTCCATGGGTGAGATTCCAATTCCCCATCTGGGGTCTTGTTGTCAAAGACACTGGAGTGGTCTGCCATTTTCTTTTCCAGCTCATTTTGTAGTTTTGGAACTGAGGCAAACAGTGACTTGCCCAGCGTCATATAGTTAGTGTCTAAGACAGGATTTGAACTCAGAACAATGAATTTTCCTGTCTCTAGTCTCTTATCCATTGCATCATCTAATTATCTTAAATGTAGTATTATCTATGTAGAATATTATATGTAAAGGTTTAGCACCGTTCCTCATGTATATTGGATACTATATAAATGCTCGATATGATCATCTTAGAAATTAAACCATCTTAGTATTATTATGAAAACAGTTTAAACTTCACAGATTCATCTGAAAGGGCTTTGGTGTACCCCTAGGGGTCCCTGGACCACACTTTGAGAACCGTTGGCTTAACCTTCTTCAAACCATTCTTGGTTCATGGTCAAGAGGAAGAGTTAGAGAAGATTTGGGTGTGTTCTGAAGAGGGGGCAGGCCTCTCTATCACACGTTTGTTGTGCGATCAAGCTTCTATGTGCTTGAATGGAATGGAGTCTGAGCGTGCTCCAAGGGAAGTGACCTACCTGGTACTATAAGTGGTTTTGTTTTATTTTGTTTTTCTTTTTTTACCACCTCTAAGTACAAGAGAGAAGAATAGATGTAAGAATCCAGAGTTGAATTATGCAGGGATTTAATACAAGCAGCATTGCTTATGCTCATTTAATGCTATGCTGTAGTGAACAATTTATTTTTTTTAAAGAGTTCCCTGCTTCAGAGGAAACTCAACTAGAAAACACCAGCTGAGGACATAGGAGGATAACATGTGAGACACACCTGGGATGCAGCATAGACAGCAAATGTATAGTCTGATGTAGGGTCAGGGTCACTTTGCCCAATTAGGAAGGGCCTTCTCTGGCCTGGTGGCAGCACTGAGCAGAGCCAGAGACATCAGAGAGAACCACCAGGCATTACTCTGCTGAATCATGAAGAAGAAAGAACTTGGGTCTGATGATTGTCCAAGAAGTGAATGTCACTCCTCCTAGAGTGAGGGTAGAGAATCAAGGCTAGACACTTAGTGAGATGGATCCCTTGCCCTACTTATGGCTTTGAGATTGAGATGGGTGATAGGAAGCCTACCAAGGTTTCTGGGTACAGTGCTTTTCCTTGGCCTCTGTGAGCACCGAGACCTCTCACAGAAGAGGGTGGCAGGCATTCTGCTGAGACCTATTTTAGATTCCCCTTTAAAGCTATACTTTGTTAGAGTCTGTTTGGTTAGCCAAAAGTCCACTTTAATCTACTATATCTGTGACTGAGTAATCTTTTTAGATCACAAAAAAATTGGGAACAAGAAAAGTACTCAATGGGAAGAGTATATATAAGACATTTTGATAAATGAGTTCACAGCATTGTTGAATCATAAATTTGGAACTGGAGGAGACCAGAGAGATAAATGATTCAAGGTAAAACATGTAGGAGATGAAAGAATTGGAATTCAAAAGTAGGTCTTCCCACTTGAAATCCAGCCTCTTTTTCATTGATTGCACTGGTTAGGGATTTCTGTATTCCATGTCCTTGACTACATGAGACAGAACATAGACTTCCTATGGCACCAAATAGAGGCTGGGAGATACAGGTTGAAGGCAAACGATATCTTGCTGGATTTTGATGACTCTAGAAGAAAGACTGAGGCTGACAACTTTGTACAACTCTGCCTTACTTAAATCCAATTCATATACGAGTCAAGACATCACCCCATGACAGCATGGATCCTCTTCCAAAAGGATGAACAACAAAGGGATTTGTGATGGTGGCTTAGGGCTTGAAGAGGACCAGTACTCAGTGGATCACCTAGAGCTGGTACTCTGAGTAGGTATTCTGGACACCCACCCTCTAAGGCACTTGGACTCTGTCTGCCCTTTCTTTCTCTGACATCCGTATAAAGCAAATGCTCATGGGAAGAGGAGAAATCCCTCCCGTAACACTTACTTGTGGACACGTAGTCCACCTCCAAAATGCAAGTACTGTTTAGATTTGTACTTTTCACAGAAGAGGCATTTAATAAATGTCAGTTGAATTAAATTGAATTGAATATGACTTGATGTTGCTTTTCAGCTTTTCATCATCTTTCCTAAAATACACTGTCCAGGACTGAACACAATGCTGGTCTGACACCTCCTATCACCTCCCTAGTCTTAGACTCTCTGCCTCTCCTAATGCAGTCTGAGAATGTACTAGTTTCCTTGGTTACCACACCACATGGGAGACTCATGTTGAATCTGTAATCCACCAAATTCCCACTTGTTTTTCAACATTGGCTCAGATCCATACTATCAGCCATTGGACCCTTCACTTCAGAGATTTCCCAGGGCATGCTGTATCAGTCATGGCTCCAGTCCCCTGTCTTATGACCCTTTGGACTTCTCAAGGACCTTTGCATAGACCTCTTTGCTCCTGAGACTTTCCAGGATGCCCTGCATCAGCCCCATGTCACCTGCCAGTAGCCTCTGTCTTCATGTGTTAGGGTCTTTCCCAGTGCCTTTATTAGATCAGACCCAACACTGCCAGCCCTTGCCTCCTGTCCTAATTCCCCCAAGCCATGTCTGTCCTGACTCCCTTAAGCTATACCTGTCCCAATTCCTAGAAGCCATGTCTTTGCCTGCTCCTGCCTGCTGTGAGGCCCCTCCTGGGCCTCAGAGGGCTCAACATCTCCACTTACTCGGTGGTTAGACTACAATGGAGGGCCTTGAATGGTCTAAGCACATGTCTCCCTCAACAGGTCTCTTTCCAACCACTGATATTCTATCTGGATGTATCCCTCAATGGTTAACAAATAGCCATGCCTCATACTCTTACATTTCAGGGATTCTGAACCTACAACTGTCAATGTACAAATTCCATTCCATATCCCCAACTGCCCATTGTCTTATTCCCATACCCTTTCAGATCTATTCCTCAAAATGTCCCACTTCAGATCTACCCACCTTTTCCATTGTGCCCTCTAGAATGCCTTTTCCATAGTTAACAAACTGTCCTTCATCTTAAATCTCTTCTGTTCTCAGTCCCAGCTGTTGGCTCTCACTCAGACCTGGTTCCCTCTAGGTGACCCTCCCTTTCCAGCACTAGTTGTAACCCCAACTCACTGATTATAATGGAGGAGGTGGAACACTCCATGCTTCTCATTCTCCTCTTCCAGACTCCCACAATCACTCCTTTGAGCTTCGTTAGGCAGGTAAGTGTTGAAATGCATAGAGCACCAGAATTGCAGTCAGGAAGACCTGAGTTTCAATACCACTTCATACATTTGCCAGCTGTGTGACCCTGGCCAAGTCACTTCACCTCTCTAATCCTCAGTTTCCTCATCTATAAAATGGGAACAATACTAGTACCTACCTCCCAAGGTTGTCGTGGGGATAAAACATGACAATATTTGTAAGGTGCTTTGCAAAACTTAAACTGCTATATAAATGCCAACTATTGTATTATTTGTTCAATCCAAATTCATCACCCAGTCAAGATTCTGATCATTGGTATCTATTAGTCATTGGGACACTTTTCTTCCTTCTTCAGTGAGTTCAGTGTCTGGTTCCCAGTCTCCACTCCAATTCTTGTCACCATACTATGAGATTTCAGCATTTATACTGACGCCCCTCCAACTACTCTGACTTCACGGTTCCTCAATACTCAATTCCCATAACCTACTCTCCATTCCTCGTCAGATAAGCACAGAGATGGTCAGATTTCTGACCTTGTTCCATGTTCATGAGCTCTGTATTCTTCATCTGGTTGTGATCTTTTATCATTTCATGCCCCTCCATGAATCCTTCCCACTGTCAAGGCACTCATACTGGAGTCCCCCTAATCCTAATCCAGTAACAGGAAAAGTAAACTCAGGTGGAGATCATAGGAACAGGGTCAAACATTAATGAGGTTCTGAAGAAAAAAAGATTAAACACCAAGGCTTGGTTACTTGGCATTTTTAGGTAAGCAGGCAAACCTTACCCAATAGCCTGGCAATGGATCTCATAATTAGGCAAGCAGTCTTGGTCTGTTTGAAAGCAGAAAGAAAAATGTGAACACCAACTAGACAGACACTTATTTTATTTTATGTTTTTTGGAGGGCAATTGGGATTGTGACTTGCCCAAGGTCACATGGCTAGTAAATGTTAAGTGTCTGAGGCTGGATTTGAACTCAGGTCCTCCTGACTCCCGGGCCGTTACTCTGTTCACTGCGACACCTAGCTGCCCCGCCACTAGCATTTTAGTGATGCAAAATCCATACTTTTCATATTAGCTTCAATATTGGCAACTCTGAAGAATTCAGTAATGTAGTAAGTATGAGCACTTAAACATTCAATGAATCTACAAGTGCAAAAGTCATCTCCAAAGGAACTTATAAGAGAAATACACACTGGAAAAAGTGACTGATTAATTATAACCTAATTTTCTCTAGTAGGTCTTGAAAAGTAGAGTAGCCGATATTTAAAGTCTCAAGTGGAAAAACTCTCCAGGGAGATCACCAAAAATTCTCAGATGAGGCTTCATCTTTAGCAGTGCTTTTGGCTCATTCTTCCAAAGTTAGGTTGGTTATAGTTTTCCCTCAAAGTTCTAGGGATAGTGGTTTCTCCAATGCCATTGTCCTGAGCCTCCATTCCAGTGTATTTTCCCCTATTACCAGTAATAAACATATCAGTTCCATTTAGCCAATTAATATTATTTACTTCAAAGATAGAGCAAAAAATGTGTACATTTTCCCCCATTCTCCTTGACCTTTTGATGCTCACAAGGAGTTACAACAGAGACAGAAGCAACAGGAAAGCTATGTACTCTTTGGCTTCATTCAGTGGCCTCAATAGGGAGATTAAGGCTTGAGGCTTCTCTTTCCTCATCTTCTTCAATGCCAGCGAGTCTGGGAAGAACCAAAGGCACTGGCCTCCCCTCTGACATTTCAGTGTGTCTGTCTTTAGACCCTCTGAAGCTTTGGTGTTCTCTGAAGAGTAAAAAAAGAAGTTATAAGAGCATCCACTATTATTTTTTTTTAGAAGCAATTGGGGTTAAGTAACTTGCTCAAGGTTACACGGCTAGTCATTATTTATGCGTGGGTGCTCATTTTCTGAGGCCGGATCTGATCTCGGGTCATCCCAACTCTGAGGCCGGTGCTCTTACTCACTGCGCCACCTAGCCGCCCCTTTTAGGGCAATTGGGGTTAAGTAACTTGCCCAAGGTCACACGGCTAGGTTTTTGTTTGTGTGGGTTAAGTGTCTGAGGCCGGATCCGAACTCAGGTCCTTCTGACTCCAGGGCCAGTGCTCTACTCACTGCGCCACCTAGCCGACCGAGCATCCACTCTTATGACAAAATCACAAGCAGGGTCAAGGTCCCCCTGAAAGATTGACCAAATATGGAAGAAGGAAGGAGCAAAGCATTTATTAAACACCTACCCTGTGCCAAGCACTTTACAAATATCATTTCATTTGATTATCACGTATCCTAGGAGGTAGGTGCTATTAATGAAGCTAAATGACTTTCCCAGGGTCACATAGACATTAAGTGTCTGAGGCAGGATTCAAATTCACATCTTCTTGAGCTTGAGGTCTAGCTTTCTACCCACTGAGCCACCCAGCTGCCTTATGGCAGCAGCAGGAGAATGAAGAAGAGAAATTGCAGGGTGCAGATGGGTTATGTCCTGGATCCTTAATGATCTGGTTGGTATGCTTGCAAGAGATGCCAAGCTTTTGCAGCTCCTGGTCAGAATGCTGATGTAAGTCAGGGATGGTGAGCAGAAGCACGAGGAACATCAAGGCTATAGCACAGATGAGAACACTTGTGGAAATTAATGATCCCTGTCACAGGTCAGGAGCAGCTGTAGTAAGTAAGGTGTCATCTTGCATTCCATCTGTCCCAGGGCCAGAATTAGTGCTGAGAATTCCTTTGTATAAGGGACTTACATCACTCAGTTGGTATTCCCTGATGCATCAGCCAAGCTGACCCCTTTCCCCTGGGGCTGGGGCACCCCATGGAGGAGGGAAGAACACAAAATCTTTGCCGTTTTAGAGGTTTCTCCTGAGGAAATGTTCCCTCTTCTTTCATGGGGGCTAGATAGACAATTTTACCCCCCTCCTTTCAACAAAAACCAAGCCACTACCCAACAATGCCACCTCTTGGTCCTCTAAACCCCTTGTAGGAAGGAATTTGTCCAATGACCACTGGGTACTGTACTGGAAGCCCATCAGGTGAAGACAGAGCTATCAGTAAAGGAAGGCCTATGCTGGGCCTGTCTTTGCTACTACCCCATTCCACTTGGGCAGAAATTCTGGTAACTCTGAATTAATACCTAATTGATAAACGACATCTATTCAACATCATTTTAGGGGCTGCCCTTCCACCAAACTGCCAAGATAAATCTGAGGCTACTCCATTTTCTTAACCCTGAGAGTCTTTGGTCTTCCACTTCAATGAGACAGAGTGGACTTTTTTTTACAAGAAAACCCAGCTGTCAATTAATGAATAAAGGAGCATATGGATGGTACTCTTCTCTAGTTACTGACCATGATGGGTACTGGAAAGGATGTATCTGATGCTTACACTAGAGATTCCCTCCTTCCTTACTCAGTGTTGGGTAATTAGTTGCCTTCACTAGCCAGATTCAAAATTCAGTCTATAGGAAAAGAAAATAGAATATTCCTCTGAGAAATGGGAATTTTGGAAATCTCTGCATGCTTCTATCTCCACCTTGCTTTTGAGAAACCTCCCACAACACAGTGACTTCCTTCTTTAGGACTTGGAGATCTAAAAAGATTTTCAAAGCAGAAGCATTTAAGGATATGGTGTGGTAAGAAAAGTTGCAGTGGGGCGGCTAGGTGGCAAAGTGAGTAGAGCGCCAGCCCTGGAGTCAGAAGGACCTGAGTTTGGATCCGGCCTCAGACACTTAACACACACAAACAAAAACCTAGCTGTGTGACCTTGGGCAAGTTACTTAACCCCAACTGTCCTCCAAAAAGCAAAAAAAAAAAAAAAAGTTGCAGCAAATCAACCCCTCCCCCATAAACATGAGGCTCACTTTCTCCACATAGCATCACAGATACACAGCATAAGGTAAAGAGGGGAAACACAAGGGGAACATTAGTGGCCAGGATGCATTCATGGAGGTGTACCTCACCCCTCTGATACTACGGCTGCTGAGGTCATCATACTGTCCCCACTGTGTCTGCTGGTCTTTGCATGAGTGACTTGGCTATATGACTACTGGGTGCTGCTCTTCTGGACTCCTCTGTTGGACATGTGGTCCCTACCAGGATGATTTCCTATTTAATAGCCACATAACATATGGGAACATCTAAGGTAACTGTTAATGAGTCAAAGATTCCCTTTAGATTGGTTTGGACTGCATGCTTCCCCAAGGACAAGCTCATCACCAGAAATCTCAACATCATGGAGATTGCTTCAGCTTTGGTACTCAATACCTCTTCAACTAGGTGGCTCAGTGGATAGATTGCCAGGCCTGGAGTCAGGAAGACCTGAGTTCAGATCTGACCTCAGACACTTACTAGCTGTGTGACTCTGGGCAGGTCACTTAGCCCTGTTTGTCTCAGTTTCCTCATCTATAAAATGAGAAGGAAATGACAAAGCACAGCAATATCTTTGCCAAGAAAACCCCAACGGGGCTGTGAAGAATCAGACCCAACAACCTTCTCACTACTCTCAGCTGTTTCTTCACTGAGTGAAGCTGTAGGGAAAAACACAAAACTTCTCCCAAAGCCTCCCTTTAGAGAAGGCCCAGAATTTTCCAGTAAACTTTCCCACCAGCTTCTCTGCTAAGACTCCACAGAAATCACACACCTACACCCTGGGTACCCTAGGGCTTTCAGCCCCATCCCTTCCTTTCAGTTTCCTTTTTTTTCTTTAATCTGATCATGTGAGCTCTCATCACCTTGGTGCTAATTCAGCCTTAGATACTCTACCTTCCCAACGCCCTTTGCTTCCTCTCCCTCTGATTGGAGGACTGGAGGGTGGAGCACTAAACTCCACTCAACTTTCCTTTGGACTTTCCAATTCAATCTAAATTTATCATCTGCAACTCTTCTTGTTCTGAGACTCAAGGATCAAGATGCCACCCACTGGGTATCTCATCCTCTACCCTCTGTCTCTCTGGGGCATAGAAAGAAGCATTAGGGAATGGTTTATGGGTTCAGAAGTCATCAAGCTTCGTTAGCAAGCATTCAGAGAAGTGATTGGAGCCAGATGTAAGGGCTAGAGGTTGGAACTGTTTCCTGCTGTGTTTCACCATAGTTGGAGGGTTTCACAAGCTACTGCCAGTCACATCCACTTCCTCTGCTCCAGTCTCTTCTACTCTGTCTGTTTCCTCCTTTAGATCCCCTGCCATGGTGGCTACAAGAGAGGGAAGCTGCAACCCCAAGGCTCACCTTGCCCCAGCGGGGATCCTGGTCTTTCTGTAGCCCTCTACCCCCAGCCACATAAAAGAAAAATAAAGGTATTATGGACCCTGGCATCCAGACTCTCTTCTCCCAGTTTTATGGAATGAAATACTCGGCCATCTTTCTTGAAAAGAATACAGATCAAAGAGGCAAGACCAAGATCATCCTCCTCCAAAGCAAAATCTCATTTTGCTTGTAGTGTAATTTAATCCCAGTCCCAAAGGATTCATGCCAAGGGAGGCCCCACTACACAAATGAAAGGGAGAGGAAAAGGCACAGGGGGGAAGAAAGGTCCCAAGGGAGAGGGCACTTCTAGGTATTACCCTCCCCCTCAGTTCTTTGTTTCAGATTCCTGCTTTTCTTATGTAAATATGGCCAGCTGCTGGTCTTCCTAGCCTTAGAGCTAAGCTAACTGTCTGTAGACAATTTCCTCGCATTAGCCTTAGTTTTTCTGCCCTCTGGCCAAGCAGAGTAAATCTTTTCCTTCTTCCCAACCCAACAAATAGCTGATATTGCTGTCAAGTGTTCACACCTCCTTCCTAGGCTGCCCCAAGTCTTCTTTTTTCCTATCTGCCAGGCACATGCTAAGCACTGCAGATACAACAGGAGACCAAAGATCGTCCCTGGTCTTAAAAGGCTCACAATCTAGTAAGGGAGACAAAATGAAAACAAATATATATTGTTAACCTTAAGTTTGGTTAAAGGAGACGACAGGCTAGGTGAAATACAGTTATTTTATTTTATTCCCTTGAAACTAGTGAACTTGTACTAGGAAGTTCTAACTCCTGAAGAAAAGATTCAGAAAGCTTAAATCCACTTTAGAACCATCCTAATTCCGGGTGACTGTGTATGAGAAAGGAATTTTCTTAATTGAATAGATGGTAAATACAATAAAATAAGAGAGTTGACAAAGTGTCAACTGAAATTATGCCTCAGGATATCTGTTTTCTTTGCCATTAACATTCCATAGCATAGTATATGTCCAAAAAATATAAAGATAAGAAAAAGTCCCGTTACTCAATTAGTGCCACGGGATAAGGGTCTCATCCTTAATGGCCATAAAGTAAGCCCCATCTGGCTTTGTTGGTATAGGAAGTATTCTCTGAGTTACTCAGAGAACAAAGAAGCTATTATGTCCAGGCTCTTCTTCTGGTTGATTAGTTCAGGTCCTGGCCCTTATTGAGATTTATTAAATTGATATTAAATTATTATCAATACAAACAAGTTACCTCCAAGACAAAGAGGAAGTAATTAACAGAGGGAAGGCACTAGAATTAAGGAGGGTTGAGAAAGACTTCTTTTAAATGTGTGAAATTTAGATTATTGATTGAATAATTAAGGGCTATGGATAATCACTAGAATCAGTACTGTTAACCTGAAAGTTTGGTTAAAGGAGACAAAAAGGCTGGGTGATATACACTTACCATTTCTCCTCTTAAAGCTAGACAAAACTAGCAAGCTTGTATGTACAAGGAACCAAAACCTAAGTTCTGACTGCCTGAACAAAAGAATGAGAAAGCTTCAATACATTTCAGAACCATCCCGATTCAGGGTGGCTGTGTCACTCAAATTTGTGATCTCCATAAATGTTTAATCTTTGTATGAGAAAGGAATTTTCTGAATTGAATAGATGGCAAATACAATACAATAAGAAAGTTGACAAAGTGTCAGTTGAAATTATGACTCAGGCTGTTTTCTTTACCATTAACATGCCATAACCTAGTATATGTCCAAGAAATATTAAGATAAGAAAAAGTTCCATTACTCAAGTTAGTTCTTCAGTTTAAGGGCCTCATCCTTAAGGGCCTTAAAGTAAGCCCCATCTGACTTTGTTGAGATAGGAAGAGGTATTCTTTGAGTTTACTCAGAGAGCAAAGAAGCTATTAGGTGCAGGCTCTTCTTCTGGTTGATTAGTTCAGGCCTTGGCCCTTATTGAGGTTATTAAATTGATATTAAATTATTATCAGTACTTATGGGTCAGATTTAGATTTGATGAGCCTTGGGGGTGGAGTCTGTAAGAGTTTATACTCCTCAATCTGTTGTACTCAATGCCTTAGAAGGGAGGGGGGAGAGAAGGAAGATGAGCCATCTGGGGATAAGATGTTTTTCCTCCGGACTGCGTCTCTATGGTGCTGGGCAAATGGTTAACGTGGGAATTTGCAGAGCATCTTGATGAACTCTGTTTTCCCCATTGTAATACATTCTGGAGAACCCTCTTGCAGAGTCAGAATGATTGAGCAAAATATATGCCTCCTCCATTTCTACCAATCACAGTCTTAGTTTGGTTTGCATCACTATATAAAAGGCTGCTCTGAATGTCAGATGGAACCTTGAGTGCTGAGGAGTTTAGGATCTCCTTTTTTATTGGCAACTGATAGACTTGCTAATAAAGTGATAATGTTCAGAACTTTGTGACTCAGTTTCTCTTTGTTACAGATTTTTTATCTTTAAAAAATGGTATTTTAGTTGAGACTTAAAGGAAGGAAGAGAAATTAGTAGGTAGAAATTAAGAAGGGAGACAGTTGGGGTGGCTAGGTGGCAAAGTGAATAGAACACCGGCCCTGGAGTCAGGAGGACCTAAGTTCAAATCTGGCCTCAGACACTTAACACAAAAATCTAGTCGTGTGACCTTGGGCAAGTCACTTAACCCCAATTGCCCTCAAAAAAGCAAAAAAAAAAAAAGAAGAAGAAGAAGAAGGGAGGCAGTTCCAGGTGTGGGGGACAGTCAGAGAAAATATCCAGAGCCAAGAGAGGGAATGTCTTGTTCATATAACAACCAGGAAGCTGTTCTGAAGTAGAATATTGGGCTAAGGTTGAAGGGGATGGAAGTAAGGGCATAGGCAGTTAGAGTTAGAGAACAGGTTTTGTAAATTGGTAATTAGGGGTTCAGAATCATTGGGATGAGGATGATGGGATACTTGGAATCTATGTTTGTAACATCAGTCTGTAATATCAGTTTGTAATATTAGTTTGTAAAATTAATTTGTAAAACCAGTCTGTAAAGTCACATCCCCACCCCAGTTTCAGAGCATTAATTCTGCCCCTTCCCCCAGCCAGCACTCTGCCCAGCAACAAATCATGAATTATCTCTGCTTGGAACAATAACAAGCTACACCTATGAATCCTTCACTAAACCTTCCATAAACATTTTAGCTTAGGCAAATGTTATCTCCCCCTAGTATAGTGGCCAGCTACATCTATGAATCCTTCAATGCACTATCTATAGGTTAACTCCTTAGCCAATTATATGCATACTGAGTCTCTGTTAGCCTTGGTTCCCAACATCCATCTTGTCAAACATGACACTGATGGGTGGCAGACTAAGCACTTCTCAGTCAGCCCTGATGGCTAGCTGACTTAGTGACGTTTCAAGCCTAAAACCACACCTCCAGGTAGCCCCCCCCCCCCTTGGGCTATTTCCCAGTAAATTATGGGCAATACACCTGCTGTGCAGTTGACATTAAAAGTACATGTTCCTATAAGCACTGACCACTCCTTAACTCTTCCCTAATCCCACCCTTACTTACCTAGTTAGCATATTTGACACCTGATTTACTGTCTTGACTCCTTAAAACTATACCTGTGACTTCTTTAAGTTTGCAGGTTCCCTAAGAACCCCTGCCCGCTGTAAAGCATAACAATAAACTTGCAGGTTCCCTAAGGACTCTTACCCCTGCTGTAAAGCATAACAATAAACTTTTATAATCCTGACTTCAAGATTGCTTAAGCCTAGTGAATTCATTCCAGACTCAGGGACTCTGGTCATAGACTGGGGCCCCAGCAAAACCTATTGCCATTCCCTTCATCAGGGAGAACAGGAGGGGCTGGGAGTATGTAAACCACTGGGGAATGATTGAAAGCAGAGTATCACTGATGGTGAGAGGTGCAGGAAGGAGACCAATAACTAGACTGTTTAAGGCCCTCCCTTTAGGTCCAGCATTGTTCCTATAAAGTAATGTGTTCTTTTAGACTCCATCAGGTCTACCTCACCAAGAGTAGCCAAGAGGTATGATCTGTGGGGACTCTGGTCAAGAGATAGAAGATGAAAGTGCAGATTGGGCTGGTTGGATCACACTGGGAGTTCCTTCATCCAATCCTGACATCAAATGACCTCCAGGTCCTTCATCATCTTTGTTTTGCTCTTTGCACACTCTCCTAAAATGGGCACCTGAGAATTGAATATGATAGATTGGATGTGGATTGACCTGGCGGGAGGAGGATATGTTGTGAGTGTTACTTCTCTCCTTCTGGAACACTATACTTCTCTTAATGCCATTTTAGTTTTAGTATGGCTTTTTTTGTGGGGGGTGGGGATATGGGAGGAGGGAAGCTTATTGTTACAATAGGAAAAATAAAAACATTATATAATGTTAATATTCTTTGTGAGGCCAAATGGATGTGTGATTATGACTGATGGAAAACCTTTCCTAGTACCCTATTTTTTTTTGGAGGGGGAGGTAGGGCAATGGGCAAGTGACTTGCCCAAGGTCACACAGCTAGTATTAAGTTCCTGAGGCCAGATTTGAACTCTTGACTCCAGGGTTTCTGCTTTATTCACTGTACCACTTAGCTACCCTTCCTAGTACCCTATTTCAGTGACTTGAAAATCTTTAAAACTAGCCAAATTTTGAGTCCTTGAGCTAGGGTATTTGGAAAAATTTTCATTTAGCTATAATCACACATTTGTTAAAAATATGCTCAGTCTAGGAATAAGCAATACTTGTTGAAGAGCCAGGAAGCTTTTCATTATCTTTATTTTACATTTATTCTTTCCTGAATAAATGGGTAACCTCTTCAAAAGACTACAGAGAATCAGACAAATGCAAGCCCTTTTATGCTGCTTCCCTTCAAATTTCCTGCCTTGTTCCTCCTTTGAGAACTGGGATTGGTCCCAACTCTTCTGGGTTACAATCTTTCTTACCTGCCCTCTACATGTACGTTTCCTAGCATGTTCCCTCCTCCCAATATGAGGTGACATTTGTCCCATGGTAGGATAATGAGGCCCTAATTCTATGTGGGATGTGTTGGATGCATAAAACTAGTTAAGCATTTGTAGTAACAAAAAGTTGGTGCTCATCCTTTGACCCCCAGTCAGTCTGAGCTAGCTTAGCTCAGGCCCCTTTTAGGATAAACTTACAGATTTCTTCCAGCTATTTGATTGGATAGGGTGCTCTACCTTTCCTCCGTTCATCCTGATTTACACCTTCCTGCACATCCTGTGCAGTGTCTGATTTTGGAACACCCATAGTTCCTATAGAATCTGTGGAAACCAAACTACTAGCATTTCTCACATGTTCTCTTGATTTAATGAGCAGGGAGTCAGATGGGCATGTGCCTGCTTTTTTTTCCCAAGGAAGGGAAATCATCTCAGTGGACTACCCCACAGACACTTCTCTGACTCTGTCTCCTTAGGCTATCTGGCTATGGACTATAGCTATGGGAAAATCATGTGGGCCTGCCCAGGTGCCTGACACATGGGATGCTTTTAAAAAACTTTAAAAACTGTTGTTAACAGCACATTTTAAAGTCATTTTTCACATCAATCAAACATTTTGATCTTTTCGATTTTTTTTCCTCTTTGATCTCTTTGTGGATAGGTCTGTGCTGCTGGAGGAGAGGGGATATAGTTATCCTCTAACTATAGGTCTTTGTGCAGAAGTTAGTGATATTATAGATATTATAGTGATATATTATATTCCTAAAAGATTCTTGATAAAGTTAGTGGCTTGGACTAAATGGTATATAAAGTCCCCTTCAATGCATGTTCTAGGATCCTGTGGTGACTTTCCCCTGTCCTTGGTGCTGAACTTCCCTATCTTCTCTAGTTGGGGGTGGGGGTGGAGTGGGCAAAGTCTAAATGCTAAGCTTCCTTCTGAAAGCCTGGGAGAGAAGTCCTAGGGTGAATTGGAGGTTCAATTGAACCTGGGATGGGAGATATATAAGGGGTAACTTAAATTTCTCTAGCACTTTGAGGTTTACAAAGTGCATTTCCCATAACTGTGAAATAGGTAGTACAACAATTATCATTCCATTTTATAGATGAGGAAGTCGAGAGTTATAGTGGCGAAGAAGTTGTCTTGGGTCTCATAGCTTGTAAATATCAGAGAGAAGAGCAGGAGTAAAATTTCAACTCTATATCAGTGCTTTTTTCATCATCCCATACATTAGGCACCTGGTCAGGCCCACAAGACCTTCTCACAGCTATAGCCCACGGCTGTATAGCACAAGGAAACAGAATGGAGAAGTGTCTGATCTCTAGCCAAGATGTGTGGAATGTATAGGAGATGTTAGAGATTTAAGATGTATCTGGGGTATTGAGGAGCCTTGGTCATCCCAATTCAATTCAATCCAATTTTCTCAACTAAAATGTTTCAGGCCATATGCTAAGTGCTAGATATAGAACTAATAAGAAGATAGATCTTGCCCTCCAGGAGCTTACTATTTAAAGGGAAAGACAATACACAAAAGGAGGCAGGAAAGGGGAGAGGAGGACACCAAGAGGACCAGCATGGGGCATCTTGTTTGGAGTTGAAACCAGTCAGGGCAGTAGATAAAAAGTTGAGTTCATTTCCTGCCCTTAAAGGAAGGCGTTGGGAGGAACTTAGTACTCTGACCTTCACACAGAGGGAAGAAGTAGTGACTGAAGGAGGTGGTATCAATCTAGGGTTGAGTTAACAACTTGGTGGTGAGTTTAGAAGTTTATCTTAGGCAGGATGTTCCTTGGAGTTGAAACCAGGCAAAGCTCAGACACAAAGTGATTCCTATCCTGTGTGAGGACTCTGGGAGTGGTCAGGGGCCCGAGGCATTCCTATGTGTTGTCAGAGCTTAAAGGCTATTCCTAGAGTTTATAAGGGATGTAAAGAATCCTGAACTATTGTTCATGCATATGAGAGACTCAGAACTTCCCTAAGGGGTGCCAAGGGTCTAAGGCTATTTTTAGATGGGTTGAGCCACCCAGAACTGTCCCTAGTGGATTTAAAGTGACCAGAACTATCTCTAGAGGTTATGAAGGACATAGGCACCCCCAGGATGCAAGAGGATTTCAAGGCATTCCTAAAAGAATTTTTGAGATTTACAGAATGATCCTCAGGCATCTTTAAGGTTTCTGGGGGTCTTTGTCATTATAATTTCTGGTTCTTCCATCTCTCTTTTGCCCTTACTCTTCCTAAACTAATAGGTTTATCCTGACTACAACCTGAAGTCCCTCCATCCTTCTCCATCAATCATTCCTGTTCTGCCATTATTTTCCTCTCTTCACTATTGATTTTATGGTTGACCAGCTCAATTGTACAGTGTTCTCCTTCCTTGACTCCTTGACCCTTCTGTTCTACCACTATTGATTCCTTATCAATCCTCAATTCTGCATCAGTGCCCCACTCCCATCCACCTTTTCCATTTCTATTCCAGAGTTGCTGAACACTAATGGAGGAAGCAACAATACTATGAAGACTGGGTCCACTATAAATTCATGCCATTTAATCTCAACTGTACTTTAATTTCTACACCACAAAACTTTAGTTACCTTTTGGATGACTCTCTATCCTACTCCCCTGAGCAACTCTTCTAGCTCATCTCTTCTTTTCTCAGTCTCTGAGTACTTACCCTAACCCCACCTCTCAGTAGTAGACCTTACCCTTTCCTTTACTGAGAAAATAAATATTATCCAGGTGGATTGCCCTCTTCCCCCTCTAAGTACCACAAACCATTCCCTTTATACTTTTACTTGCTCTCTTTTTCTTGGCTCCTGATTCTAAGGAAGAAGTGGCTTTTATCCTTTACAGGGCCAACTCTGTTACCTATATCTTAGATCCCATGTCCTTTCCTTTCCCTCAGAAACTTTCCCTTTTAAGTATATCCTCTTTCAGGATCACATGAGATAAAATATAGAATTTTAATTATATAAAATTAAAACTTTTTTTGCACAAAAAAATCAAAAGCAGATAAAATTAGAAGGAAAACACACAACTGGGGGAACATCTTTGCATCAAGTTTATTTGGTAAGGGTTTCACTTCCAAGATATAGAAAGAATGGACTCAAATTTATAAGAACAAGAGCTATTCCCCTATTGGTAAATAGTTAAAGGATATAACCTGGCAATTTTCTAAGGAAAAAATCCAAACTATCAATAGCCACATGAAAAAGTTCTCCAAATCACTTTTAGATATGCAAATTAAAGCAACTCTGAGGTTCTGCCTCATATCCATTAGATCAGAAAAATTGACGAAAAAGGAAAATGATAAATGTTGGAGGGGCTTTGGGAAAAGTTACATTAATACACTGAGAATTGTCCAGTCATTCTGAAAAGCAATTTGAAACTATGACCAAAAAGTTGCAAAACTGTATATATCCTTTGACCTAACCATATCATTATTAGACCTATCCACAAAGAGATCAAAGAGGAAAAAGATCCCTATGACATGTGTATATCTATAGAAATGTATATATACAACACACACATATATGGTGTATATATGCTATATATGTGATATATACACATGTGTATATACATACATACACACATATACACACATCAGCTCTTTTGTGGTAACAAAGAACTAGAAACTAAGGGAATATTTACCAGTTGGAGAACGGTTAGACAAATTATAATATATGAATATAGTGAATATTCTTGTATTGTAAGAAATAAAAAGGAAGGTTTCAGAGAAACTTGGGAAGACTTGCGTGAACCAATACAGGGGGAAATGAGCAGAACCATGAAAACAATTTGTACAATAACAACAACAATGTAAAGACAACTTTGAAAGACTTAAGAACTCTGATCAACACAGTGACCAGCAATGATTTCAGAGTATCAAAGCTGAAGCATTCTACCCAGCTCCTGACAGAGAGGTGATGGACTCCATGCAAATTGAGACATAGTTTTTGGACATGGCCAATGTGGGAAGTTGTTTTGCTTGACCATGTACATTTGTTAGAAGAGTTATTAACTCCAGTGAAAGGTCCTAAGAAGGATAGAAAATAGATTTTATTCATTAAAAATAAATTAAATTTTAAAAGATATAAAATAAAAGGATAGCAGTAAAATCATGTTCTTTCTCTTTCATTTTCAGTCTCTCCTTATCTACTAACTCTTTCTCTGCTTCATATGAGCATACTCAGATCTACTCTGTCCTAAAAATAGATCCTTGCTTGGCCCAGCCATTCTTTCAAGCTATCAAGTCATAGCTTACTCCCTTTTACTGCCAAGAATAACTTATACTCAGTGCCTCCAATGCTTTACCGCCCACTCATTTTTTAAATCTTTTTTTTTTTTTTTTGCATTTTGGAGGGCAGTTGGGGTTAAGTAACTTGCCCAAGGTCACACGGCTAGGTTTTTATTTGTGTGTGCATTAAGTGTCTGAGGCCGGATCCGAACTCAGGTCCTTCTGACTCCAGGGCCAACGCTCTACTCACTTCGACACCTAGCCGCCCCCCGCCCACTCATTTTTCATCCTAGTTTCTGATCCACTACTTGACTGAAACTCTTCTCCTTAAGGCTATTAATAATATTTTAACTGCTAAATATGATGTCCTTTTTTCAGTCTTCATCCTCATTGACTTTGACGTTTTTTATACTATTGACCATCCTGACCTCTTGAGCACTCTCTCCTTAGTTTCTTTGACCCTATTTTCTCCTAGTTCTCCTACTACAAGTCTGGTCACTCCTTTTCATTCTCTTTTGCTGAAATATCATTTATTTTCTCCCCCTTGCAAATGTGTGTTCATCAGAAGTTTGGTTCTTCCCCTTTTCTCACTATCCTCTTTCTCAGAGAAATCTGAGAGATCTGCCTATCACAGATCTACCTATCCATCTCTAAGCTTTCTTCTTACCTCCTTATATAGCACCAAATCCCTTATGGACATACTCTTCTGAAAGTTCTAAAGACACCTCAAATTGCTATTTTGATATCATTTGGATGGATCCATGATCTCATTGATGTGGCTCCTCCCTGCAATAGAGCAAGTTGTAGCTCATTTAATGTGACTCTAGTCCATACCTTCCCATAAATTCTCCATTGTGCCTTAAGCCTCCCTGTTGGTCTTTTGTCATGGACTGTATACCAATGAAACTCATGGATGGTCCATCAGTTAGCCCTTCCCGATAAGCCTACCTCACTTTCCAGGCATACATCTTTTTGACATGTTCTCAGTACTCCTCCTAAATGGATCTTCATTGGTAATGTCATCTACTCTTGTTCACTATAACTCTCTTTACTACTTTTTAAGTGATCCTTAACTTTAATTCCAAAATGAACTATTCCATGACTTTCAGCCATAGAGCTTCCCTAGATTATTAATGTTACAAAAACAGGGTCTGGTTTTAAGGATAAACTTGGGGAATCCTTAAAAACCTTGCACAATTTCTCAAAGACAATCTAGCTTTCCCTCCTATTCTTATTCAATTTATGTCCCAGAATTTCCTCTGTTAAACATAATAAAATTGTAAGGTGGCTAGGTGTTATATGCAACCATGTCCCAGCTGGCCTTAAAATGTTATAGCCAACACTTCAGTCATTTGAGAAGACAATCATCTTTGACAATTAGGATAATTGTTTCTGTAAATGGAAGAGGGAGCCAGTTATGGAGGAACAGCCCTCCTCTTAAGAGGAAATCACACTTTGCCTTTTCCTTTGTACCTCTTCCAGAGTGCAGTGGGAAGGGGAAAGGGATTTCTTTCTCCTGCCCTTCATCCCTATCAACCAAAGTCTTGCAGTGGAAAATTTGCCCAATGAGAGATACCATTTCCATGGAAAGAGTACCCCAGATAGCAATAGTCAACTGCAGAAATGATGAGCTGAGGAGAGGCACACGACAGAGATGCCATATCCAGGGGTAGCAGCTAAAGGGCACTAGAAGAGAAAGGACATGAGATGGGTTGGGACGTGTGGCAATGCCAGAGGTATGGACTGTCTTGGTCACATGTGTTATCTCTATGTACATTTCTCTTACTGTGCTACTCTGTGTGTGCATCTGTTCTTCTCCCACTGAAACTGTACATATTTGTATGCCTCAGATATATATGGGAGAATGTTTCGTTAACTACTATTAACTATTTATGCTATAACATTTTAATAAATATCTTTGTTTTAAGATAATTCTATCTTCTGACTGACTGTTGAAGGTAGAAAAATTGGTGGGGGCTTGTGAGCTATAGTTTTAAGAGTGTAGATCCAGAGAGTACCTTGAACTTAGGGATAGCTGGCTCTCAGTAACCCAGCCTGTAATTGTGAGGCAAGAGTACCCCAGAAGGGGTATTAGTGGTTCTGCAGTCAATTATTTGTGTTAGTACCCTATATATCTTGTATATCAGATACTTTTCAGTAATATTTGATGCAAAGACTTTTTCACGGTTCATAGTTTCTCATATTGTCCTGGCTGTACTCATTTCATTCAAGCATAAGCTTTTCAACTTCATGTAATTGAAATAATTTGTTTTATCTTTTGTGATCTCCTTTGTTCCTTGTTTGGTTAAGTATCCCCTCCCCCTTCTTTCACAATAATTCATAGTTGTGAAAGATATCTCAGTCTATTTTCTTCCATTTAAGAAATTATGTAACCTTTTTATTGAAGTATAGTAACCATTAGGAGCTTATTGTGGCACATCATGTGATATGCTTAACTAAGTCCATTTTTCCTTTTAAAATAATCAAATTTCTATTAATATCCTTTTTTATATCATATTCATTTTTAATATATTGCTTTTCTTCCCTCACCAAATGAGTCATCATTTGTAAACAAGTATTTTAAAAAGAAAAAGAAAAAATAATTCAGTCAAATTAACCAACAAATTAACCATTTCTGGCAGTACATAAAATATTCCATATCCATAGCATCCAATCTCTGCAATACAGGAAAGAAAGTGCATTTTCTTACTTCTTCTCTGGGTCCAAGCTTGGCTATTACAATTACAAATGTCAATTTTACCTTTTTGTTCCTTTCAATTTATATTGCTGCACTCATTGGTATATTGTTTTCCTGGTTCTGATTGCTTTTTTAAGCATCAGTTCATATAAAGCTTTCTGTGCTTCTCTGGATTCTTTATATTCATTATTTCTTATAGTTCTAATAGAAGTGATCAAGTGATCCCTGATCAATTTGAGTGTCCCAGTTGGTGGGGGGGCATGGACTCTTGTTGTAAGGATACTGAGGGAATTGAGGGGATTGGAGCAGCAAGTAGTAGTAAGAATGGAGTGAACCACGCCGACTCTATCTCATGACTCAATTCTGGATCTAGCTTAGTTCCCTTTCTATTAATTATGGGTCTAGTTCAAATTCTATCTTGCAATAAAACTTTATTCAATTGTGGAAATTGGGAGAAAACCTTATTATATTGTTTGAACCCAGTACTGGACCACATCTGCCTGCTGTTTAGCCACCCTTAAGTAAGGATCTAGGTTATGCTGACCAGAAACCCAATCAGATCCTAAAATTGATGTGAAGAGTTTTCTCACAATTATACATCTCAAGCAGCCCATTTGTTGGAAAACTGGTCCCAAGCTGATCAACCAGTTATTGTTTCCAGGTTCCTTTGATTGTTTACAGACACTTAGGGGGAATTGATACCACTTTTTCTATCAGGTTGTTGCACCTTCACTCTCCTCCTCCCAACTTGTAAAGTCCCTAATCTTTCATTCAATTAGAAATCAGATTATCTAATATTGTATCCTGGCTAATTATTTTCTTTTAATTAATTGACCTTATTTTGAGTAATTGTTTTTAATGTATAAAAATCTATCTGGGGGCGGCTAGGCGGTTCAGTGAGTAGAGCGTCAGCCCTGGAGTGAGAAGAACTTGAGTTCAGATCCAGCCTCAGGCACTTAACAAACACAAACAAAAACCTAGCCGTGTGACCTTGAGCAAGTTACTTAACCCCAATTGCCCTGCAAAAAAAACAAAAACAAAAACAAACAAACAAACAAAAAACATTGATGACTTTCCCTTTAATGAGAAGGACATATCTTGAAATAGCCATATGTAATCCACTTCAATAAAGCCCTTTAAAGAAAAAAAATCTATCTCCCCCTGTATCTGAGGTCCAGCCCTAAGCTGAGGAAGGGACCTGGTTCCATTTTGTTAGACAGTCAGCATGCATAGCTTAGTAAATGGATATTCTTGCAAGCTTCAACCTTGTTTCCTCGGTCATTTCATCTTTCATACACCACAGTACCTCCAAGGAAGGTAGATATGCCATGAACCTTTGCTGAGAGAACCTGGAGAACCCCTTTGATTGCTCTCAGGTGACTGCAGCTGCCTCCAAGATAATTGCTGACTGAGAGTCAGGGGAATAGACTTGTCAGACTTGTCAGAAGGATTTCTTTTTCTCTGTGATCTATAAAAGTAAGCTGTACTAGGTTGCCCTATTTTCTTTTGCAGGCCTTTCGTGATTATGACTAGGGGAGAAAATTCTTAATTATACAAGGGACAGGTGAAATCATTAAATAATAACTGATAATTTCAATCATATTAAAATTTAAAAACTATCGTATTAACAAAACAAATGAAGCTAAGATAAGAATGTAAAGCTATCTATTAGAAAAAGAAATCTTGGCAGTAAATATCTTAGACACACATCTAATATAAGGAATCAACACTACTACTATGTAAGCTTTAGAACCATTCTCTAGTGAATAAGTGACCAAAGGATATGGACAAACACTTCTCAAAAAAATGTCAAGTTGTTAACACCTATATGAAAGATTGTTTCAAATCACTAGTAATAATAGAAATACAATCAAAGCAACCATGAAGTTTATTTTTCTCTTAAGATAATCAGGGTTAAAGTGACTTGCCCAGGATCACAGGGTTAGTATGTATCGGAGGCAGGATTTGAACATAGTTCTTCCTGACTGCAGGGTCAATTCTTTTTTTTTTTTTTCTTTTTGGAGGGCAATTGAGGTTAAGTAACTTGCCCAAGGTCACACGGCTAGGTTTTTTTGTTTGTGTGTGCGTTAAGCATCTGAGGCCGGATCCGAACTCAGGTCCATCTGACTCCAGGGCCGATGCTCTACTCACTTCGCCACCTAGCCTCCCCGGCAGGGTCAATTCTTTATCCAATGGCCCACCTGGCTGCCCCAAACAGTCAGAAAACTTTAATCCTCCTTTCACTTCCTTCTTTCAATCTCTGTTTGGTTTCTCCTATAGCCCGTTGCCCCTGAGTCACCCATTCTTTCCAGTTCAGCTTACTAAGCTTGCCCACCAGGATAAAACTGGGGACCCTGCTGTTCAGTTCCTACAGCTTCCATTCCTTCCTCCTAGTCTGTGTCTCACAGGCTGTTTGTGTCCCTGTAAGAACTCTAAGACACACCTCCAGTCCACCTTCTGACTGTTCTAAGGGCTGAGGAGGAATCTTTGTTCCTCTGAACTACAAATCCCAGGGTTCCAGTCAGTTCTCAAGCCTCTGTTACACTACAATGGAATGTTACTGTGCCATAAAAAACCAAGAATATGAATTCCAAGAAACATGGGGATACTTATATGAATTTTTATCAAATAAAGCAAGCAGAGCCAGGAAAATTATTTATACAATGACTTTACAACAATGTCAATGGTGTGAACAAGAAAACAAAGCTGAAAGCTGTTTAATTATAATGATCTATCTTGACCTAGAGAAGAGTTAAGAAAATGTACCTCCCTGCTTTCATTGGTGGGGAGGGGAAAGGAAGAAGGGGGAAGGTTATGGATGTGAGATATTACATGTAGTCTCAGATGTGCTTAATATGGTATTAGTTTTGCTGAAATTATTTTTTTCTTTTTTAAAAAAATCTTTGCTACAAGGGATAACTTGCAGGGGGATATATTTGGAAATGAACCTTATAATACAAAAGACATTAATGATTTTTTTAAAAAGAAAAGACCAAATATCTTATGAAATTATGCTTCCTTTGGAAAAATAATTCCTTTTATTCCTAGCCTTTGGACTCAGAATAAAACCAATTTCATCAGTTCCTTCATTTGTTTCTCCAAGCAAAACCTATGAACCATCCTTTCGTTCCCCTACAATTTCTTTAGCTTCCTTTAAGTCCCAACTAAAATCCCACCTTCTACAGGAAATATTCCCCAACTCCTCTTAACTAGAATGCCTTCTCTCTTTTAATTATTTCTTATTTATCTTGTATATAGTTTGCTTTGTATATATTTGTTTATATCTTGTCTCCCCCATTAGACTATAAGTTCCTTGAGGGCAAGGAACTTATACTATATACTATATACTATCTTTTGATTCTTTTTGTGTCCCCAGCACTTTGTACCTGGCACATAGTAGGTGCTTAATAAATGTTTATTGATACATTAGTTTATACCAGGAACCTCTAGATTAATATAGTCCAGTACCTCTACAGGGTATCCATTCACAGGACAAGGACCTCACATTAAGAATGCCAATAGCATAATTTCAAGACCTTCATAGATGGCCTAAAAACTGTGTGATTCTTATCATGTCCTCTGCTTTCCCCTCCTTCCATCTCTGCAGGAACCAAGGGAGACCACATTGAACTTAAAGCTATTGTATAGATATTGTTGTTTGTTTCATGGGTTACTATGGCCAAAAGACTCATCACCAAATGGTCAGTTACTTGTGATGAATTTCTTTGAACTTAGGCAAACTATTTCTCAGAAAATATAGAGACTGTTGCCAGGACAGTGCTGATGATACTCTTCTCACAGTCAACCTGTCCAACAAAGAACTCACTAACTTCTCCCCTTTAACCTACCCCTTTGGCAAACTCCATTATTTCTGTTGTGGATGCCACAATCCTCTCACACACCCAGATTTGTAACCTTGAAGTTGTCCTTGACTCTTCCCTCTCTCTTTTAACCAAGGGCTCAAAGGAACTCAAAGCCTGGTTCACTGTTACTTTTGTCTTTTTCTCTGCCGACTCTCATTGACAGAGGGGGAAGTCAGGGGAGTGGAAAGTTACATTGCCATTAAGTTCTAACATCTGGCTTCCACCCACTTTTCCAGATTTGTTTTATATAGCTCTTCTTCACATATATCACATTGCTAACAAATTGGACAACTAGCCATTCCCTGAACTCCATCTCCTGCCTCCATGCATTCATATAATGGCTATGTAGAGAATTGGTCCCCACCTCCCACGCCCTACCCATATATGAAGTACTGATATTATTGCTGCAGGTAGTTTTCCTCTTTGCCAAAGCACCTGCTCCATATAATAAGAAAAATACACATGAAAATAATTCTGAGGTTTTATTTCACATGCATCAAACTGGCAAAGGTGACAAAAGATGGAAATAGTCAATGCTGGAGGATCTGGGAAGAAACAGGCACACAGTTATAGTATTAATGGAGCTGTGAATTGATTAGACTATTCTGGGCACCAGTAGAGGAAAAACAGATGGGTAAGCACTAGTGTCCAGGAGTCCCTTGGGCTCTCTGCCTCCCAAAGCTTTGGCTGAGTTTTCTAACTCAGTTCAGTCTGGGGTTTAAAATGTAAAATCATAAATATACAGAATTTCATAAATTGTTCACAGATTGGCTTGTATTTTGTCCCTGTTTCCCATTTATTTTCTTGTCTCTTTCCCAACTTCATGTGACACAAAAGGAAAATTCATTTGCATTATAATTTAGAATACATTTGCTACTTGTCATTGGAATTGTAAAATGTATGGTGGTAGCATTAACAGCTGTTCTATACTCTGGTAAATTCATGAGAACCTCCCATCTTGCCTGCTACTGCTCCCATTATTGAGCTGGTGTTCTTAACACTCCCAAATGACCTTTCAGGGAACTTCCTCCTATATTTCACTTTTCAAATCAATGGAGGGAAAGGGAGAAATATCCGCCCCGACTTTGTTGGTTCAGTAAGCCTTTCATCAGAGGATTCAGTATCAAAAAGTGTCTTGGTCCTTCCCTGGGATGATTACTTGCTGTCCTACTTCCAACTTGTACCCCTCTCCCAGAATCTTGTTTGCTCTACTTCCTCTGGCTCCTTCCCCATCTAGGCTCTGGCAGGTCTGACTGCAGTAGTCTCTGACATCGAGACAATCCAATAAGCATTTATTAAGCTCCTACTAAGTACTAAGTACTGGGGATACAATTAATAAAAAGAAAGACAGTCCTTGCCCTCAAGGAGCTTACAAACTAATGGGGGAAAGGAGACAACAGGAGGCAGGAAAGTTGGGAATGGGGATATACCAGGAAGTACCTCAGGTAACTGGGAAAGGGGGTGGGGATAGCTCCACTCTATGTTATAGGTAGAGTGACCCCTCCCTCCCACCTGTCTCTGCATGGTTAGCTTCATGCCATGTAGTGTTTCTCCACTGTGCTTCTTTGGCCTATACTGGATGCTTTGGTGGGCTGCTCTAACAAGGTGCCCAAAGCAGTATGATTAGCAACCTTTTCTACAGTCCCATTGGGTTCATAGTTCTGGGTAATTTCTAGTGACCTCCTTCCCACTCCCACCTACATTCTTTGGTTCCTGGCTGGTCCCATCTTAGTGAAAACTATAGGGCATAGAAATAGGTAAAGCTAGGAAGCACAATGACTAGAGTGCAGGACCTGGAGCCTGGAAAAGCTGAGTTCAAATCTGGCCTCAGGCACTGCTTGTGTGACCTTGGTCAAGTCACTTAACCTGTCAACTTCATCTGTATAATGGGAATAATTATTGCACCAACTTCCTAAGGTTTGGGGAGGATAAAAGGGCTCCAGATGGGGGCCAGCATCATAGACAAAGTATATGTAAAGTCTAAAACATTATAAAGATGTGAGCTACTATTGTAATTATGTCTTATTCCCTTTTAGCTTTCCATTGTTGTTGGTCCTGATAAAACCACTCAGTCCTCTCACTCCACCCCCACACACTCCCAGGGGCAGCTTTTGCTAGAAATTGGAATATGTGGGCTCAACTACTGCTGATGTCCAGTCTCCCACCTAAGAGCTCCCATCAGGAGTGTTCCAGGCAGGGCCAGGCTGGCCATCCTTCCCTGTTGCCTGGGTGATTTGCCCCACCCAACATTTCAAGAGAGTTAGGCAGCCAGGCAGGTGCCCTCCCCTTCCCACTTGTATACTCCTCCCATATCTGTCCCTTCCTGACCAGGTGTCCGGCATTCCCTCTGAGTTGTTCTCCTGTGCTACTGCATCCCAGGACTCAGCCAGAGAAGAGGGTGAGGACCTCAACCCATCTGGGCTAGAGGGAAGGGGAAATAAAGGGAGGGAATCTGGGAGAGGAAGCTTGGAAACCATCCCCAAGTCAGGACGCTGGATTTGTCAGGGGAAGAATTTAATTCAAGAAGCATTTATTAAGTACTTACTATTTGCATGCATTGTCTTTCTTTACACTGAAGGAAAGTTGAGATTCTGGGGCTAGAAACCAGGAGTGAGTAGCAGGGACCTTCCCCAGACTAGCTCTGGTCTTCTGATGGCAACACCCCAAGAGTCTAACTTCTATTGCCTGAGGAAGGGAAACAGGCATTTTGGAACTGGAGTCAGGGCAGGGAAGAGTGGAGAAGCCTTTTTTTTAGGATAGATTTCGAACCTTTTAGGACCAGAATTCTGGGTCCAGATTCTGTCTTCTAGGAGTGAATCCATTTTCCTTTGGCATTGGGGCTTGGTCTCTGGCTGGGACTGGGAGGGAAGGATCAGCTCATCAGAGAGGGAAGAATTCAGGAAGACTGTACTTTTTCTAGGAAACCAAGACAGATTCCTCCCATAATTTCTATTCTTCACAACACAGTTCCCAGTATAAGGGAACAAGTATAGGCCCTCCCTCCCCATGCCCGATAGCTTTGGCACAACCAGCTGTGACAAGCCTCTAATTGCTCCCACATAGACACTCTGGATTTCTTCTGACCCTAAGTCCTTTTCTCTCAAAAAACAATAGTTATAGGGGTAGAGGAAATCTTGTACAAAATCTGTTTCACAGTTTCATTTCATAGATGGGGAAATTGAAAGCCCCAAGAGGGAAAATTATTTGGTTAAGGTCATATAATGATTCAGTAGCACCTGTGGGACTGGGACCCAGGACTCTTTCCCCTCCACAATGCAGGCTCCTCAACCCTATTTACCTGTCTGTCCCTCTCTCTGCTGACTCAGCCAAATTGGTGACTGACCTGGCACAAAGTATAGGTGGGGGACCCTTCTTCCCTTCTCTCCTGGCCTTATCTCTTCCAGTGCTCCCATATCTACAAATCCAGGGCCCCTACACAAGAAAACAGCTTGCTTAAAGATTCCTGGAGATCAGGGCAGGCATAAGTGCCTATCGCTGATCTGGCTTCTTCTTCCTCTCTGCCCAGGACGTTGGTACCATGAAGCTATTAAGGCGACGGTTAGTGCTTGGGGCTCTGCTGGGCACAGTTTTCTTGGGGCTGCTGGTGTTGCTGGTGGGTCAGCTGCTAGAATCCTGGATGTCTTCAATGACTCTGAGGCCTCCATCCCCAAGGATCTCTTTGAGGAAGTTTGAGTGGCAGGCTCGGACACCACACCCCTTGGACCCAAATTATCCTTATCCCTACCCCTTCCTGATCAATCATCCTTACAAGTGCGAGGGTCCCAGAGGAGCCCCCTTCCTGCTCATGCTGGTGATGACTCAGCCTCAGGAGGTAGGGGTGCGCCAGGCCATCCGGCAAACATGGGGCAATGAGACCTTGGTTCCTGGTGTGGTCATCCGCCGACTCTTTGTTCTTGGCCTGCCCCAACCTCTCTTTGCTCAAGAAGTTCAGACCCTCCTGGAGGAGGAGGACAGGGAGTATGGGGATCTCCTCCAGGTGGGCTTCCTGGATACATACCGAAACTTGACTCTCAAGGTTCTCATGGGGCTGGAATGGGTGGCCCAGTACTGCCCCTCTGCCCACTACGTGCTCAAGGTGGACAGTGATGTCTTCCTAAACCCCAGCTTCCTGGTACATCACGTGCTGCATCCAGAACTACCTACAAGAGCAAACTTTATCACAGGTTACGTCTACCTGGACTCAGAACCCCAGCGGAGCTTGGATGACAAATGGTACATTCCCCCTGAGCTGTACCCCCATAACAAGTATCCTGTGTACTGTGCTGGCCCAGGTTATGTGCTGTCCGTCTCCCTGGCCATCAGGGTCCTGGCTATGGCCCAGAGAGTCAAGGCCATCTACTTGGAGGATGTGTTTATTGGATTGTGCATCCAGGCACTGGGGATAAGACCAACACCTGCCCCGCCTGATGCCTTCTCCATCGTGCGGCAAGAGTATGAACGTTGCACCTTCCATCAGCTCGCCCTTGTTCACCATTTCGAGCCTCAGGAGCTGCTGCAGTTATGGCCAGACTTCCAGACAGTCAATGACACTTGTCCCACGGAGTGAGGGACTGACATCCACGTCCTTTCCCCTCGCCCTGGTCAGAAAGAGACAACAGTCACTGGCCTGGACCCCGAACATTTTCCAGGATTTGCCTTTGGTGCATGTAAGACCCTGGATCCCCTGGATTTGAGGACCAATTTAGACCCTTCTCCCAGTCATGCTCCCTTGGCATTCTCAGGGCCTGCTTGGATCCCTTGAGGGGGAGGCTTTGGGATGCCACAACTCTCGAAGTGAGTGCCCTAGACAAGCTGATCCAAGGTCCCTGTGGGTCTGTATGCTCGGTTTACAAGGACCATAGCTCATTAGCTCCCTCCGATAACCTCAACTAGTCAATCAAAGGACACGATTCGAATCAAAGGTATTCAAATCAAAATATAGAATAGTAAAAACTAGCAATAAAAAATTTCCCCCCAAACCCCTGATACTCAAAAGGAACAGGTGTGGAAAGGCAGACACATAGGGAAGATGCGTGGTTGAGGGACACGTGCAAAAGCAATTCTTCTCTTTAGTGGGACCGGGCTAATGATGTCTCTGATGACGTCATTGAGCTGCTTCTGTTGGGTCTGCCCCCTGTGATGCATATAAAGTCTCAGCTGTGTGCTGCTGCTCCTGGCTGATCTCAAATGCCTACTTTTCGTGTAGTTCTCCTGGTCTCAAGGTTCCAGCCTGTAGCTGCTAGGCACGATTCCACTGGGCGTGAGACTGAGGAACTTCTGATTTTATCCGAAATTCTCAGCTTTGGAGGGGGACTGAGTAGAATCTGCTATTCTCTAATACTTCTCTTCTAGTGGAAGACTAGAACCCTAACTTATCTAGGCATTAGACTAGAGAAACAAAGTCTTAACAGTTTTTTCCCCTTCAGGAAGGTCTAGCAGTTTCTCTAGGACTTAGCTAGAATGGTCATTTCCTCTCCAGAAGGAAAGTACTTGCCACAGGCGTTAAACTCTTTGAAATACAAAGCAATCCCAGAGAAGTAGTACCCTCGGGCTGAAATCTGCCTTCTGAATCATCCGGGTCACTGAGGTCTGCAACTCTGTAAAAAAAAAGTGTGGCTGCCTATTGAATTTCCAATTATTTAATTACACTTTGTGTTTTAAAGGCTGCCCTCCCAACAAACTGCCAAGGGCTCTAAGAGTCTAAGATCCGGGGTCCTAAATTCAAAAATCCCTTTGTTCTTCTGTGAAAATAAATGGGAGGGGGAAAGACACAGGAACAAAATTCAGCTCAGAGGTCCTGGCCATTGTCTCCCTCCAGCCTAGTTCCATTCCTGGCTTCTTATGGGTATTTCCAGAAACAAAACTTCAGCAGAATTTAATCTCACCCTAGGTCGTCATAGACCTTGCCTCTCAAGTATGATTCTGGGGATGAGGAATCAGTATGGTATTTAGAAAGAACTCCAGATTTGGACTGAAAGGACATGGATTGGAATCCAAGGTCTGGTCTTTACCACCAGTGTGACCTTAGTATGTCACTTGAACTCTCTGGGCCTCAGTTTCCCCATATGTTGAGTAGTGGAATTGAAGTAGAGGATCTCAAAACTCTCTTCCAACTTAAATCCCATAACCCCATGACTTTCCCCAGCTCCACTATCCAGTAGGTGGTTAATAAATATGATAAGAGTCTCTCTGACTGGGAGTCAGGAATCCTGGATTCTAAAGTCTCCCCTTTTGATGAGCAAATCATTTCTCTCCCTGAGTTCTTGTTATTTCATTTAAAGAATGATGGAGCTGAATTAAAAGATCTCTAAAAGTCCCCTTCCAGGTCTGATCTGGGCTCTGCTAAGTTGTATAGGAAAGGACTTTGGTCCTTCCAAGAATCTCTCAAGATAATTCTCTTTGAGGAAGGCTCAGCTGTCTCTTTCTAACAAGCACTGTCTGAGAGACAACTTTATCATTACCGATTAGGGAGTTTGGCTAATATAAAATAAATAACAGCCTGGTGATGGGATCCTGAAATTATTCAAGTTCCCCATTCCTTCCAGATATGTAGCCCTTTGGGAATTGGGTGTTTAGGCCCACAGCAGGTGCTTGGTCAGTAGTGACTGAACTGGACACCGACAGTCTCTTAATGAGAGGAGCAAGGAGGAAGGGAAAGGGGAGGCTCATTTCCAGTCTGTGACAAAATAGAAAGATCATTGTTCCCAGTGAACCCTTTCCTTTACAAGAGTTCAAGGTAATAGTCCAGATCAGCCAAAGGAAATTGTCGGGCATATGGGGAACCCAGATATTCCCCAGTCTTTCACATCAGCCCTGGAGATAGATGGCAGACATTCAGCAGGTAGGGGGACAGAGAAGGATTTAAAAGACTGGCCTAAGAAAATCACCCCTCATTATCCTAATTACAGGTTTCTGGCCTAGAGAGGGGTCTTCTGGGAACCTTTCCAGGTTTCTACTCTGGACTGGATCTTGGGAAAAGCCCCTTGGGCTACTGATTCCCCAACTGGGCAGAGGCATGTGAGAAGTGTTTAAGGCAGGTCATTGTAAGTATTTCATACTAGCTTATGTCCTGCCTTCTCTAGGCCTTGTTCTGTCATTTTTCAATTGTACCTGAATCTTCCTGACCCTAGTTGGGTCATGTTTCTTGGCAGAGACACTAGAGTGATTTGCTGTTTCCTTCTCCTGGTCATTTGACAGATGAGGAAACTGAGGCAAATGGGGTTAATTGAGGCCCAGGATCACACAGCTAGTAAGTGTTTGAGGCCAGATTTAAACTCAGAAGATGAGTATTCCTAACTTCCTGACTCCAGGCCCAGCACTCTATCCATTGTGCCACCTAGCTGTCCCTTAGTCTTTGACCAAGGACCATAAAAATGTTTACAGAGAATTCTCTCTAGGCCTACAGAATGACAAAGCATTGCTTCCAGGAAGTGAGTATAGTTTATCATTTTCGTCCAACCAGATGGAGAACTGTGTTAGCTACCCACCTTCCCAGTTGTCCTTTCCAGGCCTCTTTTTCTCTTCACCAAAGATCTCTCCATGTGTATATGTGAGCAACTCAATCACACCAACTCTACGACTTCCAAGAGGTTTAGCAAGAAAAAAACCCTGGCTGACCTAGGCTTTCAGTAGGTCCCAGGGTATAATACACAATGATTTCTTGGGATTATAAGACAAAGAGGGGGGACAATATAATGTTTTCGAGCCCCTGTGCCTGCTGTATGTGAGATTTCCCAGCTTGATCTAGACCACCTTTGTTAATATTATGGTCAACTTTTCCTGTGGTTACGTGGTTTATTTAGTATAATTAGGTTGCAATGATAGTGTCAAGTGGTTTCTTTGGCTCAATCATCTCCAAACTTCCTCCAGTTTATCTTCTTAGTTCTTTGAGGTTATGGAAGAATTGTACTGAACAATCAACTGCTACAGGTCATGGGAGAGATGAAAGGAATGCTTGTCTAGGCCACTGGACCCCCTAGAAAGTAGGGGAAGCCCGGGAAAGTGCTGGGGACTTGGGAGGTCTCCCAGGCTTCTTACAGGTGACTGTTGAAAACTCCTCTGGTTCTCTACCTGGTCCAGACTCAGATCTCTGTATGCTGGCTTTCATTTGCTTTCTTTGGCTCCTGGGCAGATTCAACCCTTCTGCCACTGTCCTCCTTCTATACAGATAAGAACACAGATTTCAGCCACTGCTCAGTGATTAAGCTACCCTGGTTTTCTGTTCCTCTGCCCTTCAATGGTGTCTAAGAAGTCTCTCTAAGTTGCCACAGGGTCATGGTCTCACAGTGCTGATTTCCAAGGTTGATTATTACTCATCCACATGGCAGTCAGCTGCCCCATTCTGTCCAGTAACAGCCACAGCACACCGCCCCCTTCTCCCTGCATGGCAAGCAAGAGAGGCAGCATCCAAATCTCAGTGACAAAGGGAAGGAAGAAGGGAGCATCCATTCTGGGACACCCACCTGCTTCATCACAACTTTCTCCCTCTTACAACTTGCAAGCCAGCCAATACCTTTCCCTATCAAATCATAAAGATTCACCCCTATTGTGAACAAACAGGTTGGAGGTGGGGCAGGCCCAGTATGGCCATTGTAACACTCTATCATCTTCCCTCTTGTTCTTCAAACTTCTATCATCCCAAGTACTAGGGAAGGAAATAATATTTTTGGAAAGTGGGGGAGTAGATCAATGGACATTCATTTTCTATGAAAACACAACAGCCTTATTCATTTCATTCATCTACCCAACATCTATGAATACTTCAACAGCTGGCATGGCCTAAGAGTTATCAAGATGGGAGAGATAATAGCTAGGGTTTTCCAACTGAAATGATAAGATCATAGACTCACGTCTGAAAGAGACCTCAGAGGCCATCTGACGCAACCTCTTCATTTTGCAAGGTGAGAAAACCGAGGCCAAAGGAGTCACACACAGGATACTCATTGGAGGTGGGTTTTGAACCTAGGACCTCTGACTCCAAAGCCAGTGCTCCTTCCAATTTAGCAGTCCAACAATATTTACTAAGCATCTACTGTGTACAGAGCAGAACAGTGTGCTGGGGGAATGCCAAGTCTCAATATGATAGGGTCTCTGGCCTCATGAAATTTACAGCCTAAATGGGAGAAAAGGCATATAGATGACTACACTTGAATAGATTTATGATAAACGATCACTGATGCGAATACGCCCTCTGCTGGTGCACATCTTAGCCTACCAAGCCTTCTCATTTGTGTGCTCCCATAAATCCTCCATAAAGATCTACCTGCATAAAATAAATAAATGTTTGATTTTTTAAAATATGGAGGAAAACCAAATTATTCATATCAAAAATGAAGGAGGGAGGCAGAGCCTAGATGGAGAAGTGGCACAAGACATCTAGCAAGCTCGCTCCTCCCCCACAGCTGCTCCAAACATATCTAGAAAATGCACTGGAAGAAACTGGTCAAAATATCTAAGAAAAAAATCAGAGAGAGTCATTTTTCCAGCCCAGAGGAAATAGGCAGACAAGTTTGAGGATGCTGGGGACTATGTCGTTATCGTTGGGTTGTTTCAGTCATGTCTGACTCTTCATGACCCCTTTTGGGGTTTCCTTTTCAAAGATACTGGAGGGGTTTGCCATTCCCTTCTCCAGTTCATTTTGCAGATGAGGAAACTGAGGCAAGCAGGGTTAAGTGACTTGTCCAGGGTCACTCAGTAATTAAGGGTCTGAAGGGACAAGGACTGGCCAGGAGAATGTTCTATGTGATGCATCCCAGCACAAGGAGAGGCCATGCACCAGGGTAAGACGAGATCCTATCGAGGGCTAGGTGGTGCAGTGAGTAGAGCGCCGGCCCTGGAGTCAGGAGGACCTGGGTTCAAATCCCGCTTCAGACACTGAACACAAAAACTTAACCCTGTGACCCTGGGCAAGTCACTTATCCCCAATTGCCCTCCAAAAAGAAAAAAAAAATAAGAAGAAATCCTAGGATTCTGCACAAAGAAACCAAAACTTGTGGAGCTCAGTTAGTCACTGCCCAGTTTTGGGTCACAGATTCAGGGTGCTTTCACCTAGAGGTGATATTTCAAGGTAAAGAGTGGTCATTGGTCCTAGGTACTCACCAAGGGGCAAGTTCAGGAGTGAGCAGCCACTGCTGGTCCTAATCTCTGGAATGGAGCAGGCCTTAGTTATGACTTTCCAGCCCAATCTGAAGCCTGCAGTGGAATCACCAAAGCAGGAATCTCAGAACAAAGGGAAGCATGTATTTCTGTCTCTCTGAATCAGCAGAGATTTCTGGCTGGCTGATAACGGCTGAGTCCTGCAATAGTACATGAGGTATGCCCATGGGACTGGGGTTCAGACCCAAACTCAGGTCAGGAACTTGCAGAGCTCAGACCAGTGGGGTAGCAATGAGACATTGTCCTGAATCAGATCACTTTGGGAAGACTGAAAGCTTGCAGGTCCCTAGTCTGCCAGACCACTTTCCCTCTCAACATGTGCAGAGCCTGGCCCTAACATAAAGTGTAAGCTGGGAAATCAGTCTGGAAAAATAAGTAAACAAATCAACAACAACAAAAAGAATCCTGCCATAAAATTATTTAATTAATTTGGGAGAAGAAAAATTCAACAATCTCAAGAGACATAATGAAAAAAAAAGTAAGAGAGAAGAGGGTTAGCAGCATCAGATCTCCATCAGATCTGGTTAAAAAACAGGTGAAGGGTCGGCTAGGTGGCTCAGTGAGTAGAGCGTCGGCCCGGGAGTCAGAAGGACCTGAGTTCGGATCAGACCTCAGACACTTAATGCATCCACAAACAAACAAAAAAAACCTAGCTGTGTGACCTTGGGCAAGTTACTTAACCCCAATTGCCCTCCAAAAGGAAAAAAAATAAATAAATAAAAAATAAAAAACAGGTGAATCAGTGAGTTACACAATCTGTGGAAGCAAATGAACACAGTAGCATAGTGTTCATTGAATGTAAAGAACACAGTTATTAGGGTAATAACAGTGGGTGGAAGATGAAATAACTGAGGAAACAAAGGTCAGAACCAGGTCTCTTCCTCAGCTTTAGCACTGGACCCTAAATACAGAGGGAGACAGGGTTTTATACATCAAAACCAGTTCATCAAATGAGCCCAACCAATTAAAAGGAAACAATACATTAGGCCAACTGATTTCTAGTTGGATAATAGATTAGGGCCTTTCCAAGTTGGGAGGGGGAGAGTGAACAGGAGCAATTCCCTGAAATCAGAGAAGAAGGTGTTCTCTTCCCCCATGTGTCGACAAACAATCAAGGGAACATGGAAACAATAGCTGATTGATTAGTATAAGACCAGTTTTCAGATAAGACATGGATTACTTGAAATGTATAATTGTGAGAAAACTCCTTTTAGCAGTCTTTGAATCTGACTGGGTTTCTGGTCAGCATAACCTGGGTCCTTAGTTAAGGGTCTCTAAGCAGCAGGAAGAAGAGGTCCAGCTCCCCAGCCACACAGGACGAGGTTCAAACAGCCCTATCAGGTTTTCTCCCAATTCCCGCAATTGAATAAAGCTTTCTCACAGGACAGAAATTGGACTAGACCCATAATGAGTAGAAGGGGAACTGAGCGAGCTCCAGAACTGAGTCCCAAGATGGAGTCAACGGAGTTCACTCAATTTCCACCACCACTTGCTGTTCTAATCCCCTCGATTCCCCTAATTTCCTCAGTATGAAACCACTATTTGACAAAAACTTCTGGGAAAGCTGGAAAGCAGCCTGACAGAAAGCAGACACAGGTTTTGATGGAGTCATGACTCCATAAAGGGTGATATCATAAACAAAGAGAAGCAAGAAAAAATTCACTTTTCATATCTATGGCTAGGGAAAGGGTTCATGTTCAAATAAGGGACAGAGAAGATCATAGAAGATAATGTCAATAATTTTAATGATTTAAAACATTTATAAAGTTAAACATAAATATAATAAAAATTTATACAAAGCAAAAACAGTTAAAATTAGGAGGAAAACAGATAATTTTAAGGAAATCTTTCTTTTTTTGGAGGGGGCAATGTAAGGCAATTGGGGTAAAGTGACTTGCCCAAGGTCACACAGCTAGTAAGTCTTATGTGTCTGAGGTCTGATTTGAACTCAGATCCTCCTGACTCCAGGGCCTGCGCTCTATTCACTGCACCACCTAACCACCCTTAAGAAAATCTTTACGGCAAATTTCTCTGATAAATGTCTCACTTCCAAGATGTGTAATGGACAGATTCAAATTTATAAGAACAATAACCACTCCTGAATAGATCAATGGTAAAAGGTTATGAACAGGAAGTTTTCAAAGGCAGAAATCCAAGCTATCAAAAAGATATGAAAAATTATTCCAAATCATTTATGATTAGAGAAATCCACATTAAAGCATCTCTGAGGTTCCACCTTACACCTCTCAGATTGGTGAAAATGACAGTTTTGGAGGGGCTGTCACAGATAGCACACAAATGAAGATACTCTAGGTGGAGCTATGAATTAATGCAGTCATACTGGAAAGCAATTTGGAACGATTCCCTCCAAGTCAATTAATTAACTGTAACTAACTTTTGAGCCAATAATATCACTACTATGCTTATACTCCAAAGAGATCAAAGAAAGAAAAAATATACCTATACGTGCAAAAATATAGAAACTCTTTTTCTGGTGGCAAAGAACTGGAACCTGAGGAATGCCCATCTCTAGGGGAATAGAGAACCAAATTATATTGTATGAATGTAATAGAATATTAGTACACCATAAAATATGATGAAATAAATGGTTTCAGAGAAAGCTCAAGGGTCTCTATGAAATAATGTGGAATGAAGTGAGCAGAATCAGGAAAACAATTCATACAATATATATTGTATAAATATTACAGCATTGTGTTACACAATATAATATATAGTGATATAAATAATAAAACTGTACTATAAGTATTACAGTATTATGAAGGAAAACGACTTGGAAAGACTTGACAATGCTGATCAATGCCATGACCAATTACTGTTTCACAGGATGCTACTCATCTTTTTATAGATAAATGATGGAGTCAAGATGTAGAATAAGATTATATGCTCTGATGCAGTCAGTTTGGGAATTTGTTTTGCTTGACTGTATATTTGTCGGAAGGGCTTTGTTTCTCTTTTTCTTTGGAGAAAGGTGGAATGTAAAGCTGAAGGGGGGTTAGGGAAGGAAGGAAGGAAGGAAGGAAGGAAGGAAGGAAGGAAGGAAGCATCAATCTTGTGGCATCTTCTTTTTAAAATACAGAGAAGAGAACAGAAGGAATCCCAGAAAAAAGCATAAGCAAGCATGACAGCCTCAAAATCCACAAGTTGAATTTATCATATTATAATGGTAATTAAAGATAGTGTACATATATGCACACACACATAGAGTACTTTTTCACTTTACTTATACTATTTCAATGGGTCCTCATCATAGCTCTTATGAGGTAGGAGCTAGTATTAACTAGATTTTATAGATAATAAAGACTGAGAACAATTAAATGACTTTCCCAGAGGCACAACCTAATATAATGAATATAATGGGGAGAACTTTACTTTGCTCTTTCTGCTTTTTGAATCTTCTGTATTCAGGAGAAAGATATTTGGGGGACCAAGAGGGACCAAATCTGGCTACAAGGAGATGATTATGACTAAAAACCACCCAGATGTTACTGCCACCTGCAAGGTGCAATTAATTCTACTTAGTTATCAGAATGGGCAAGCTGGAAGAAACTTTTCCCTTCTCTACCTTGTTTTGTCACTGAAGATCATTATAAACATTCTTCCTCTAGTTCCAGAGACTATGGAAGTTTATGGTGAAGGAAAGAAAAAGCATAATGCTTCTTTTGTTGTTGTTGTTTTTGTAGGGCAATTAGGGTTAAGTGACTTGCCCAAAGTCACATGGCTAGTAAGTGTGTCAAGTGTCTGAGGCTGGATTTAAACTCAGGTCCTCCTGACTCCAGGGCTGGTGCTCTATTCACTGCACCACCTAGCCACCTCAAGAATAATGCTTCTTTTGGAGTGAAGTAGCAAAGTGTTTGTAACTTTCAATTAATTTCATGCATATTAAAATATAGTGATCTATTTGCTGCATATGTTAATCATTTGGGTATTGTGGGGAGAGAAACTGAGAAAAAATTATTCCAAGCAGTAAGATCAAGGCCACGATGATTGTTGGAAACACTATTTTCGGTATTTTCTTCTTGTATATTAGAATTGAGGAAGCAATGTTCTGGGAAAGAGGTAAATGTTGTTTTCGTGCCAAAAAATAAAGGATGACACCAATTGTTTGCTCTTGAGAGGAGTAGTTCATGTAGGGTGTAACCTGTTGACTGATTCATATATTGTACTTTGAGTAATTCCAAATCCTCATTCTAGATTTGAACTTATGTGATAGCTATCTTGCTGAATGTCTAAAAGTGGCACCAGGAACTCAAGCAAACAAAAGTGTCACATATGTGATATTCATAATGTGAAATTAAAAAAAATCTATTTCTTGCTCTATTTTCCCATCAACACTCATGACTTGCCAAATCCCAACCTTGGGTAACTTCCATCATTTCTCTCCTCTGCTCCTACTCACATACTGTAAATTGGACTGGAGAAAATCATGGAAATGAGTCAACCTGAACCATTATCAATTTATGTTCCCTAATTTTAACTAGATCCTCTGAAACAAGAAAATCCCTGTATTCTTCCCTAATTGAGCTTTTTTTCTCTTAGAGATTGTTCTAAATTTGCTCTTCTCTCCTGAAATCTGTCACACTCTCCCTTTTTTCCTCTCTATAAGCTAAGTACTGTGAGAAATGCTGGCAGTTTGGTTTCCACAGATTCTATAGGAACAATGGGTGTTTACATGCAGGAAGGTATAAATCTATAAAGAGGGGCCAGAGCTAGGCTGGCTCAGACCAGTTGGGGAATGGTCACTGACTTTTCATTAACACACATGCTTAATGGGCAGGTTGGGAGAGTTGTAACCCAGAAGAGCTGGAGCCAATTCCAGCCCTGAAGGGTGGAATGGTGCAAAAGTCAAATGAAACAGCATTAAAAGGCTTGCCTTTGTCTGATCCTTTGGAGTTTTTCCAGGAGGCTACTCATTTATTCATTACAGAATAAATATAAAATAAAGATAATGAAACTTCCTGGATCCTCAACAAGTATGGTTTATTCCCTAAACAGAGCACACAGATTTTCGTTTATGAGTCCTTACCTCATACTTTACGGAGAAAATAAAGACCATTCACTTTGACTTCTCTGGTTTTCACATCTCAAAACTTCTTGACATCATTCTTCATTCTTCCCTCCTTTACTCTACTCTCTGTTGAAAAAGTGACCTTTAAAAAAAAAAGAAATGGGGGCAGCTAGGTGGTGCAGTGAGTAAGAGCGCTGGCCCGGAGTCAGGAGGACCTGGGATGGGTTCCAGCCTTAGAAAATTAGCACCCACACATAAAGAAATAACTAGCCGTGTGACCTTGAGCAAGTTACTTAACCCCACTTGCTTAAAAAAAAAAAAAAGAAATGACCTTTTCCATACCAAACTGCTTTTCCCACCAGGAAAACAGAAAAGATTGGAACTGTGCATCCTGAGGTTAACAGCCTGAGAGGCAACCATTAAAAAAAGATGCAAATATGGACACAACCAGATCCTGGGTCTTCAGTGAGTGCAAGGCTGAAGATCTGGCAGCCCTGACGTGAGTTTGAGTTAGTAAAGAAAAAGATACCATAGGTCTGAAGCAAGAAAAAGAAGCTGAGTTTGAAGTCTGGTCAAGGACAAGAGCCTGGTTGTCACTGACATTCTCCACCTGGGAGCCATCTTCAAAACCTTATATTGTGTTAACTTTTTTTTGAAAAGCAATTGGGGTTAAGTAACTTGCTCAAGGCTACACAGCCAGTCATTATTTATGTGTGGGTGCTCATTTTCTGAGGCTGGATGCGATCCCAGGTCATCCCAACTCCGGGGCCAGCGCTCTTACTCACTGTGCCACCTAGCCACCCCTTTTGTGTTAACCTTTTAAAAAGTTTGGTTAAAGGAGACAACAGGCTAGGTGATGTATAGTTACAGCATTTATTCCTTTAAGACTAGCAAACTTGTACAAGGAGTTAGGAGTGACTAACTCGAACAAAGGAATGAGAGAGCTTAAATACATTTTAGAATCATTCCAATTCAGGGTGGCTGTGTCACACAAATTTATGATCTCCATAAATGTTTAATCATTGTAAGATAAAGGAATTTTCTGGTGAGGAGCCAAGATGGTGGCACAGAAGCAGGAAGACTCCCTGTGCTCCCCCCATAACCACCTCAAATACCTATAAAAATGACTCTAAACAAACGTTAGGGCCACAGAACCCACAAAGTGACAGAGAAAAACAAACCTCCCACTAAAGAAAGCCTGGCAGACCAGGCAGAAGGGTCAATTGCATTGGGCTGGGAGCCAAGCCCAGCCCTGTGAGTCTATGGTTTTAGCCCCACGATGGCCTGACCTGGAGGGACTCCAGGAGAGTAGATCACCAGCAGCTGTGGTGGTTTCCAGAATTATCAACCTATAAATGCCAAAGACAAAGTAAGAGGTCAGTGGACTTTGGAAACAGGGAGTCCAGGAGTGCAGTCCAGCCTCTGCCCCCGGGGCAAGAAGCAGCTGAGGGGCTGTGGTTGTGCAGCCCCTGTGTGGCTGCTTCAGAGCTCCTGGCCTGCAAATTGTAGGGAGATCAAGAAACCATTCTGAGGGGTAATTGCTCTTGCTTTAACCTGCTTGGATCTGGATGGCTGTCTTGGGTGGAGATCCGGGGGTGTGTGAGAGAGGGCACCCAACTAATAGCTCTGCCAGCTGAGAAAACCCCAGCAATTTGGGACAAAGCTATCCTCTCTGGTAGCAGAGTTCTACTGTGGCAAAAAGCACAAAAGTCAAGTAACCAAGTGGCAACATGATCAAGCAAAGGAAGAAAAGCAAGAACAGCAATCTGACTTTGGACTCTTTTTTGGGGGGACAAAAAGGATCAAAGCATGGAATAGGAGGAAGACAGTGAAGCCAGAACTCCTGCACCAAAAGCTTCCAAGAAAAATATGAATTGGTTACAGGCCATAGAGGAGCTTAAGAAGGATTTTGAAAACCAAATAAGAGAAGTGGAGGAAAAATTGGGAAGAGAAATGAGAATGATGTAAGAAAATCATGAAAAGAGAGTCAGCAACCTGACTGAAGAAAATAACACCTTAAAATATAGACTAACTCAAATGGCAAAAGAGGCTCAAAAAGGTGATGAGGAGAAGAATGCCTTAAAAAGCCACATTCGCCAGATGGAAAAAGAATATCAAAAGTTTACTGAAGAAAATCATTCCTTCAAAATTAGACTGGAGCAAATGGAAGCTAGTGACTTTATGAGAAATCAAGATACTGTTAAACAGATCCAAAAGAATGAAAAAAAAATAGAAGGCAATGTGAAATATTTCATGGGAAAAACCACTGACCTGGAAAATAGATCCAGGAGAGATAATTTTAAAACTATTGGACTACCTGAAATCCATGATCAAAAAAAAAAAAAAGAACCTAGAAATCATCCTTCAAGAAATTCTCAAGGAAAATTGTCCTCATATTTTAGAACTAAAGGGCAAAATAGAGGTTGAAAGAATCCACCGATCACCTCTTGCAAAAGATCCCAAAAAGAAAACTCCTACGAATATTATAGCCAAGTTCCAGAGTTGCCAGATCAAGGAGAAAATATTACAAGAAGCCAAGAAGAAACAACTTGAATATTGTGGAAATATAATCAGGATAACACAGGATCTAGTAGCTTCTACATTGAGGGATTGAAGGGCTTGGAACATGATATTCCAGAGGTCAGAGGAGCTAGGTTTAAAACCAAGAATCACCTACCCAGCAAAACTGAGTATAATGTTCCAGGGGAAAGTATGGTCATTCAATGAAATAGAGGACTTCCAAGCATTCTTGATGAAAAAAACCAGAGTTGAATAGAAAATTTGACATTTAGATATAAGAAGCAAGAGAAGCATGAGAAGGTAAACAAGGAAAAGAAATCATAAGGAACTTATCAAAGTTGAACTATTTACATTACTACATGGAAAAATGATAATTGTAACTTATGAAACTCTTCTCGGTATGAGGACAGTTGAAGGGAATATGAATGTACATATATATATACACATACATATGTCTATATAGGAGGGTATATGGGTGTATGAATACATATGTGAATGTGTGTATATATGTGTACAGGTATACATAGATAGAGGGCACAGGACCAGTTGAATAGGAAGGGATGATACTTAAAAGGTGAAATTGAGAGGTGAGAGAGGAACATAATGAGAGGAGATGGGGAGAGACAGAATGGGGTAAATTATCCCATATAGAAGAGGCAAGGGAAAACTTTTACAATGGAGGGGAAGAACAGGAAAGCAAATGGGAATGGGTCAACCTTACTCTCATTGAATTTGGCTTAGGGAGAGAATGACATATACACTAAATAGAGTAGATCACCTTACAGGAGGGTAGGGGGGAAGGGGATAAGAGGGGGGGGATGATGGAGGGGAGGGCAGGTTGGGAGAGAAGGAAGTTAGAAGCACATGTTTTTGAAAAGGGACAGGGTCAAAATAGAGAATAGAAAAAGTTGGGGGTGGGATAGGATGGAGGGAAATATAGTCAGTCTTTCACAATATATTCTCTATGGAAATGTTTTGCATAGCTACACTTTACAACCTATATTGAATTGTTTATCTTCCCATTAAGGGTGGGTGATGAGGGAGGAAAGGAAAGAATCTGGAATTCAAAGTTTTAAAATTAAATGTTTATATATATATATTTTACATGCAACTGGGAAATAAGATATACAGGCACTGGGGTATAGAGATCCATCTTGCCCTATTGGAAAGTTGGAGGGGGAATGGGGGAGGTTATTGGAGAGAGCAGATTGAGAGAGGGAGTATACAGTGGGATCACTGTTTTGGGGTGGTGGGTAGGGGAAAGATGGGAAGAAAAGTTGTAACTCAAAATCTTGTGGCAATGAATGATGTAAACTAAAAATGAATATAAAATTTAATTTAAAAAAAAGAAAAGAATGTTCTTAATTGAATAGATGGTAAATACAATAAAATAAGAGAGTTGATGAAGTGTCAATTGAAATTATGACTCACGATATCTGTTTTCTTTACCATTAACATTCTATAACATAGTATATGTCCAAAAATATTAAGATAAGAAAAAGTACCATTACTCAGGTTAATGCCTTGAGTCAAGGGTCTCATCCTTAAGGGCCATAAAGTAAGCGTCTTTTGCTATGTTGACATATGAAGAGGTATTCTCTGAGCTCACTCAGAGAACAAAGACAAAGAAAAATTCCATTTGGAATTTTGATTTCAGGATGTCTCTGCTTTTCTCCCGAATGGAGTATGTCCCAAGATAGAAGATGTCCTAAGACTGGAAATCCCACTTCCAGTCTTATCTGGTCTCTGGAGTTGCTGACACAGAAAAAGGCATTTTCAAAGCAAGTCAAAGCAGTCTGTTTGATTTAATTAATTTGGCCAAAAATGTGATATTTAATGATTATCAATTGTCATCCCATTAAATTGCTTTTCTGAGAATCAAATTTCTTTTTTTTTGGCTATTTCAGGTTTCTACTATATAAAATGAGGAGGTTGGACTGGGTACTGTTAAAAGCCCCTTTCAAACTCCAACTCTATGATCCTATGCAGAAAGCACTTTGCATACAGTAGGCGCTTAACAAATGCTTGTTTATTTAATTGTGTTGAAAGCAATACAGAGCTAGTAGAACATTATTGGCAAACTTGTCTTCAAGGATAAAGGAGAAGAATACCATACTACTGACAAAGAATAAGAAAACTAAATTTATATAAAGCTTGCTTGCTATGCTTTATACAATCAAATCTAGGCTGATCTGGGGGTTGTGCTGTTAGCAGCTTAAATAGAATCTTAATTGTTCATTGTGAGCATTTACACTGCACAAATCACCAAACACTGTAAATCAAGGCTTGATTTATTGTTTTGTTGATTTTCCAGATTCAAGTAAGTGATGGAGAAAATGTTAATAATGAAGGCTAAATTTAAAAGTATGTAATTCATATATTTTCCCCAGAGAGCTGGTTGCTTAGCATTTACCAGCAAAATTCTGTTTCTTCCCACAAGCTCTCCAGCTTGTCAATTACCTAGATTATATGTGAATATCCAAGAAGGATTCTTGATGTTCTGGGTTGGGTCTAATGCAGACTAGTCCCTTGTTAATTTAGGTTTGATATTGAAACAAAATGAGATATTTTAGTTCATTCAGTAGGTAGCAACAGATTTACTTAGCCATAGCAGGAGAGGGAAATTCAGCAAGAAAAGCCATCGAGTACATCTCCAGTTGACTCAAATGCTTTGCCTGTCTTATCCATTTTAGTTCACTAAGAATCAGAAAGCACCTAGAACTTCCTGTGGCTATTTTATACTCAGGGGAAAATGAAGTGATGTCAATAGTGTGAGTCTTTAGACCTCCTAGCCAAAAAAGTCCTGAATACTTTTTAAGAAAAACCCCAGCCCAAATTAAATGGGAGCAGTAGCTAAGATATTGCTCCTATTACATCTGCCACAACAAAGTCTCTTTCTCCCTTGGTTAGCATTTATGCTTAGAAATTGGAAACTGATCCCTCAAACAAAAATGTTAATAAAAATGACAATAACTAAAATTTGCATGCCACATTAAAATTTTCAGAGTGCCCTACTTACGTTATCTCATTTGAGCCTCATAAAAATCCTGTTGATGAGGTAGATACCCATGTTATGATGAGGAAAACAGGAATCAGAAAGAGGAAGAGATTTACCTATGGTCACATTGTCATAAGCAAGATCACAGAATCACAGAATTTCAATATTGGAAGGGACCATCTGTTCAACCCATACCAAAAAAAAAAAAGTCTACATTACAACATACATGACAAGTAGCCAGTCATTCAGCTTTTGTTTACCTATCTCCAGTAAGGTATTCAAATACCAATGAGGCAGACTACTCGTTCCACTTTAGGAGAACTTTCATTGTAAGTTTTGCCTGGCACTCTTAAGTCCATTGCTCCATCCTAATCGTAATGCATTATTAAGTCAAACAGGAAGGGTTTGGTGCTATCCATGGTACTGCTCCCATATCTTAGTGAAGTTACTGTAGTGTTGACTATATATTTTGTATAGTCTATTTTAAGGGACTTTTTCCTACTGCAAAAGCACTCCGCCCCGCCCCCCCCCTCCCCACTCAGGTGATGAAACTAAGGTAAATGGAGATCAAGTAAGGGACTAATGCCAGAAAGGAATAGAATCCAGGTCTCAAAATGCTTCATTAGCCTTATATATCTTTTTAAAATTTTGGTTAAATTTAGCAATTGGCATTCAGAGATCTTTATAGGATCAGAGATCGAGAGTGTTAGTATATCTAGCATCCTCCCTGTTTTTGGTGAGAGGATAGAGTTGTTCAGGGGGTGATATAAGATCACAGGATTGTATTTCTCTAGAGGTATATTTCAGAGGTCCTCTAGGCCAACCTCCTTGTTTAGCATATAAGAAAACTGGGGTCCAGGGAAGTTAAATGACTTTCCCAAGATTAATCAAGCAATAAATGCCATGAGATGCTCATTGCTCTGCAAAGGTGTTGCAGAAGATGGTTAAAACACTAGTGCCAGAGGCTCTAGTAAGTATCCAATGGTGTATGCTGCTGAACTGGAAGTACCTCCTGTAAAGCAAGGCCTCAATCTAGGATCTAGCTGTTCAATTGGTTACTTTCACATGGACAAGGATGGTAAGGTATGGGAGCAGTACCATGGGTAGCACCAAAGCATTTTGACTTGTTTTGAGAATGCTTTATGATCTGGATGGAGCGATGGACTTGGAGTGATAAACTCTCATTATTTTTATGGAAAAGATGGTGTTGTAGCTTTGACAATATACAATTAGACAGACAAACTGTGAATGCACTAAATATAATAAGACCAAGATGTGGATTGCTAAAGAGGATTGACATCTTGTACAGATAGATCAAGGTTAGGAGTAAAAGAAAAGCTAAGTACATAGTTTGAGTAGAGATTATTTGAAGGGAGCAGGGATATTTAGCCTGTTATAAGAAAGGATATGAACTGTAAGTTGTAGAATGGGGAGGGAGCATAGGACAGTAAGAAGAAAAAACACAGTAGCTATCTTTAAGAATTTGATGTGTCGGGGTGGCTAAGTGGCACAGTGAATAGAGCACTGGCCCTGGAGTCAGGAGGACCTGAATTCAAATCTGGCCTCAGACACTTAAAACAAACACTAGTCGTGTGACCTTGGGCAAGTCACTTAACCCCAATTGCCCTCCAAAAAGCAAAAAAAGATAAAAAAAAAAAAGAATTTGATGTGTGGCAGAACTATTAGACTTATTCTACTTGTCTCCACCAACAGAATTAGAAGCAATGGGTAGATGTTGCAAAAAGGCAGATATAGGGTTTTTTTTAATTTGTAAGTTTTTTTTACTTTAAACATATATAAAATAAGAAAAGAAAAAAGAAAAAACTTAAATACTAAACTAAAATAATACAAAATAAGAAAAGAAAAAGAGCATTGCCATGTGCACAGCAGAACATGAAAGAGGATTTAAAACATACAGCAATAAATTTCCATTTCATGAAAGCCTATGTCATAAATACTATGCATTGTATTGAGAGCTTTCCATCTTTTTTTTGCTTCCTTGTGGGTTTTCTTTTGTTCTCTGCTATATACTTACTACTTTATCTTTTATCCCCCAACTTCCCCCCCAAAAGGCTAGAATTAAAAGAGTGGATATATTTGTGTGTATACATACATGCACATACATGTATATACATATACACAGATACATGCACATATACATACATGCTGTGAACCAGTCTGATCCCTCCCCAAACCAACCTGAGCCCTTCTCACTTGAGAAATGGCCTAAAACTTGGATAGATCAATCAGAAGAAAGACATATTTGGGCAACTCTGAGTTTAACCTACCATAATACTCTGCATACTCTGGCATAATAGACATGCTTTGCTTTGCTCTCTGAGTGAACCCAAACTCTCCTGCTATATTTTGCTGACTGGAAACATTCTTCTGCCAAAGGCCAGGTGCATTGAACTGGAAACCATCTTGAGTGATGGTATCCCTCTACCCTGTTGTTTATGAGCAATGATATATTTTATGTTATGTTAATGATAGAAGAAACACAGACATCTTGGGAAATATAATTTCAATGGACACTTTGACACTTATCTTACTATATTTACAATCTATCCTATTAAGAAATTCCTTTATCATACTATGATTAACACATATAAAGACTATAGTTTTTACTGATAACAGGCATTCTGAGTTGGGAAGGGAGGGAAAATTGCTCTAAGGATATAAGGTCCCCTTTTTCTATCCTTCCTTGAATTCATTTTGAATGACTCCTTAGTATGGACACATAAATATCACCTGCTTTGAGAGAAATAAACATGTGCACGCAACCTGATTCTGTTTGTTCTCTGAATAAGCCTCTGGTATTCATTGACAGTTGACATACACACACAAGGATATACATATACACATAAACACACATACACCTGTACATACATACATTTACACAAACCTATACTTAGATATCACTAATGATAGTCACATATAGACATATACATTCATATGTATCTATGTAAGACCATACTATACTGATTTATCCTGTTTCTCTGAGGGTGGATAACTTCTTTCATAAGTCCAAGTCTTCTTGTATTCTTCCAATTCTACCAATTCATCATTTCCTATGCCACAGTAATATTCCTACCTTATACTGTCTAGTTGTTTTAAATAGTCCAAAACAACATTAATAAATATGGTTGACATATAATGTAATTTTCCTGTTTTCCTCTTTTGATTAAATCTATTTTAGATTTAACTTTGTCCAAGATCATGATTATTACCGCTGTTTCTTTTTCCCTAACAAATTCTATTCCCAATCTTTATTTTATGTTTGTGCATATTTCTTATTTACTATCCTTTCTGACTCCTCTACTTTACTTCTACTTGCTACCTTGCCCTCCTACTATCTAACCTATCCCCTCCAAGGATCAATCCCTTATCCTTCCATTCCCATTAATCTAAACACCCTTCTATACCCCCTTTAATCTATTCCCTCACCCTCCCCTCTAAAGATCCCTTCCTTATCCCTTTCATCCCCTTAGTGTTTTATTTCTTTCTGAATATAGAATACTTTAATATTCTTTTAGACATATATGTATTGTTCCCTCTTTGAACCCATTTCCAATGAAAGGTTTCTAGAACTACTGGCCCTCCTCCTCCAATTCCTCTGTGTGAGTTCTCCCACTTGAACCTCATTTATATAAGATAATTATTCTTTTTAGTTGTTCCTAAACAGTTTTGCTTTTAAAAATCACATTATGGGGCGGCTAGGTGGCGCAGTGAGTAAGAGCGCCGGCCTCGGAGTTTGGATGACCCGAGATCAGATCCGGCCTCAGAAAATGAGCACCCACGCATAAATCAAAATGACTAGCCGTGTAACCTTGAGCAAGTTACTTAACCCCAATTGCTTTAAAAAATATATATATATATATATATATATATATATATATATATATATATATATAAATCACATTATACTTAGGTCTACCCCAATCTTTCTTATGAACTACCCAATTATGAATAACAATCTTAGACACACATTACACATTTTATATACATAAAAGGTAAACAGTCTCTCCTTAATGAGTCCCTCATAATTAGTCTTTGGTATGTACCTTATATTTTTCTTGACTCTTGTATATCAAATCTTCTATTAAGTCCATTTATAAAAACCCCAAAATCCTGAGAAGCCTGACAATTCATTAAATGTCCACTTTTTTATTCAGGATAATGCTTAGCTTTGCTGAGTATGTTTTCAACTGGAATCCCAGGTTTTTTGCTCTTTGATATATAGTGTTCTAAGACCTGTGCTCTTTTGGCATCATGACTACTGGGCCTTATGTGATTCTAATTGTGGCACCACTGTATTTAAATTGGTTTTTTTCTTGTTGCTCATAATATTTTATCCTTGAGCTGGGTGTTTTGGAATTTGACTATGATATTCCTGTGGGGTTTTTTTGTAGGATCTCTTTCAGGTGATGATCAATGGATTTTTTTCTATTTCTACTTTCCCCTCTTGTTATAATCCTTCAGGACAATTTTCTTTAATTATTTCTTGTATTATTGTATCAATATTCTTTGTTTATCGTAATGGATTATTCTTATGTTTTCTCTTCATTATCTGTTCTCCAAATCAGTTGTTTTTCTTATGAGATGTTTCACATTCTCTTCTATTTTTTCATTCTTCATATTTCCTTTTATTATTTCTTGATTTCTTATAACTTTTCTAGCTTCTCCTTGCCCAATTCTGATTTTCAAGGAGTCCTTTTCTTCCTTAAGGTTCTGGATCTCTTTTTCCAATTGGTTGACTTTCTTTTCATAATCTTGTTGTTCTTGAATTTTTTACATTTAGTTTTCCCTCAATCTCTCCCATTTGATTTTTAAAGTCTTTTTAAAGATGTTCTATGCATTCTTTTAGGGCAGGTGACCATTTGACATTACTCTTTGGGGATATAAGAAGGTTTCTTTGCTTCAGTATCCTCCTCTGAAGATGAACCCCAGTCTTCTCTATTCCCATAGTAAATCTCTATAGTTAGATTCTTTCTCCTTTGCCTGTTCATTTTTTAAAAATTTTTAGCAGCTTAGTTTTTGTAATCACTTTTTTTTTTTGGTAATTTTGTAATCACCTCTAGCCCTGGGGCATGGTGGAATGGTACCTATGGCCTTAGATGCTCCTTCAGTTTTCTCCTCTGACCTAGAACCAAAACCAAGACCTCCAGCCTCCTGTAAGTGCTCATAGCCAATAGCATCACCACCCCGTTGCTTCTGAACTCACTGGGTGTGTGCTGGCTCCTTCTAGCCCCAACTGCATCTCTGCAGCACAGCTGGTTCCTTGTCTGGTGTTCCTTGTCAGCAAAGGTTCCCTCAATCTTTCCTAGCTCAAATGCGCAACTCCCCTCATTGTCTCAGGCATAGAAGTTTCTGTGGCTGGGGATGAAGCTGCCTTCCAATCCAGCTAACCCAAGGGCTGGCTGATTGGTGTTTAAGGGAACCTAACCTGGAGGTGTTTACTCTTTACAGGGACCAAACCTCATCCTGGCATTTTTCTTCAGATCTCCCAATTGTCCCAGGAGGACCATTGTTCTTAAGAACACTACTCTTATTATTATTTTTTTATTGCTCTATGTTCATCCTGAGGCACATTATTATTTTGTTTATGGGGGAAATCTGGAAAGCTTGGAATTTTCCAACCTATTCTACCATCTTCCCAGAATCCTCTCCAGATTTTGGTTTTGTATGAGGCAATGCTTCCTCTGATTTGGTCCTGGTCAGAAGTGGAATGGACTACCTCAAGAAGTTGGAAGTCTTCAAATATTCCTTAACATTTATCAGGAAAGTTGTAGAGAAGACTCCCTTTTGGGGCATGGATTGGACTTGAAGGTTACTGAGTTCCCTTCTAATTCTGAAATTCTATGCTTTTTTGATCCCCACTATCTGCTGGTTCCTTCTCTGCTGTAAACCAGTGTACCTAAATCTCCCTTATGTGGAAAAAACCTTCAGCAGACCCTACCATTCACTTATGCTTTTGTCTTATTGCAATTACCACTGTCACAGTCAAACTCCTCAAAAAAAATCTGTCTAGACCCAATGCTTCTACTTCCTCTCCTCTCAACTCACTTTTTAATCCTTTGTGATTCAGCTTTTAATCTCATTACTAAACTGAAATTCTCTTGAAAGTTATCAATTTTGTTATCACATCTGATATTTTTCTCTAGCATTTGAAATGGTTGACTTGTTTTCCCTCCAGAATCCCCTCTCTCCTCTTGGGTTGTTGCATCATTGATGTCTTGATTCTCTTCTTACTGTTTAATTGCTCTTTCTTAGACTCTGTTGCTGGCTCATTCTCCATATCATACCCCCTAATTCTGGAGAGTACCCCAAGGTTCTGCAAAAGGCCTTCCTTTGAGCTATTTCCATACCCTCTCATTTGGTGATTCTATTATTTTTTATGGATTTAAATATTATCACTTTGAAAATGACTTCTGATATGTCCAGCCCTAGTCTCTTTTCTGAAAGCCAGACAAGTCAACATTTATTAAGCATTTATTATGTGCCAGGTGTTGTGCTAGGAATATAAAGAAAATTAAAAAACAAACAACCCCATTCCCATCCACCTTGTTGCCTGTCACTTGGACAATTGGAATAACCTCCTAATTTGTCTCCCTACCTAAGCCTTACTCCTCTTCAATCCACCCTCCACATGTGACTAAAGTGATTTCCTCAAAGGGCAGGTATGACCATTTTATTCCCTTACATTCCAATAATTCCTTATTGCCTCTGGAATCAAATAGAAACTTTTGACTTATTATTTGACTTTTGAAGCCTTTTACAACCTGGTTCCAATCAGCCTTTCCACATTCTTCAGTCTTGCCAAACCAGCCTGCTTGCTGATCCTCACAGATAATATTCCATTTCCCCTATCCATACCTTTGGACCTGGCTATCTCCCATGTCTGAAATGCACTGCAATCTCACATTTGATGCTTAGAATCTCTTGTTTTTTTTCCATAACTAGTTAAGCATCATTCAAGCATCACCCTCTACACAAAACCTACATGAGTATTCCTCCTCAAAATCTAGATGTATTTATTTCCTGGTATCTTCTCTGACAGAATGTAAGTTCCTTGAGGACAGGGACCGCTTCATTTTTGCCTTTATATTTCTTATGCCTAGCACATTGTCTGATACAGAGTAAACACTTAATAAATGCTTGTCAATTGATTGGTTGAGTTTTGTGCTTTCAAGCTAATTTAGCTGAATTTTTCCCTTTTTTGTTACAAATTTTTTCCCATTCTCATTCTAAAACTTTTTCTCATTTCTCTGCTGGAATTGATTCTCTTTGTTCTGTATTTTGATGTTCACTACCCCTACCCCCACCCTGGGGTATGTTCCCTTCTCATAAGTGACCCAATGTATTCTATAGAATTCCAAATGCTTTGTACCTAGGACTGTCAGCAGGTGGTTGCCATTGAATGTCAATACATTACACCTGTTGCTTATAGTTGCAATGCTGTCAATCAATCACTTCCACTTAGAGTTAGTAGTAGCATTATGATATTGACCATACTATTGCTTTACTGTATTTTGGAGAAGCTAGGTGGCCCAGTAGATAAAGTGGTAAGCCTAGAGTCAGGAAAGCTCATTTTCCAGAGTTCAAATCTGGTCTCAGACACATACTAGCTATGTGACTCTGGGTAGGTTGCTTAACCCTGTTTGCTTCAGTTTCCTTATCAGTAAAATGAGCTGGAATAGGGAACAGCAATCTACTTCATTATCTTTGCCAAGAAAACTCCAAATGAGGTCACAAAAAGTTAGACACAACTTAACTGTATTTATGCAATATATGTAAGCCCAACAAGGGCAGAAGCTTCTTCATTTTGGTCTTTGTATCCTCATCAACCACTACAATGTCTAGTACACAGTAAGTGCTTAAGAAATACTTTTAGTTTATTTGATGGTTGGTTGGTTTATTTTTTAATATGATAATTTATGTATGTTTATGTATTTATGTATTTTTCAAATTATATGCAAAAATAATTTTAAACTTTTGTTTAATTTTGAGTCCTGAATTCTCTTTTTCTTTCCCTTCCCTTCCCCCTCCCCCAGACAGTAAAGAATTAGATATAGATTACACATGTGCAGTCAGGCAAAACATATTTCAGTATTATTCATGTTGTAAACAAAAACACAGGTCAAAGAAACACAAGAAAAATAAAGAAAAAATTTTAAAAAGCATGCTTTGACCAGTATGACTCCATCAGTTCTTTCTCTGGATATAGATAGGACTTTTTGTCATAAGTCCTTTGGAATTATCTTAGATGATTGTATTGCTGAGAATAGCTGTTATTCACAGTTGATCATCATGCAATATTGCTGTTACTATGTACAATGTTCTCTTGGTTCTTCTCATTTCACTTTGCATCAGTTCATGTAATTCTTCCTAGGTTTTTATGAAATCTACCTTCTCATCATTTCTTATAGCACAATAATATTCCATCACAATCATTACAGGTTGATCAATTTATTACATGCATTGTATGTTGCCTTGATTTTTACTCCAGTTATACATGTGTAATTATATAATTTACTGTCGATGTGTGTGGTCTGTTCAGGGAAGCTAGGTGGTGCAATGGATAGAACACTGGACTGGGAATTAGGAAGACTCACCTTCTCAAGCTCAAATCTAGCCTCTGATTCTTACAAGTTATGTGACTCTGGGCAAGTCACTTAACCTGGTTTGCCTCAGTTCTTCATCTGTAAAATGATCCAGAGAAGGAAACTGATGAAGTCAGAGTTGTAAGAGCTGGTTCAGTTTTGAAAGAATTCAATCAGACCTTCTCTTTAGCCAAAGGGAGCTTTATTAACACAAAAGCCTGAATAGGCCTGAGACTTAGCAAGGAGCTAAACAAAGGCATTGATATAGGACAAGGACCAGACTTATATACACAGAGAGTTACGTGACCTATAGGATGATGATGTAATTTTAGGGTTTCTATGGGGGTTGGAGGATTAGGCACAGGATGAGGAAGATGGACACAAGATAAGGGAGACAGGGGAAATTTTCCGACCCAGGATGGGGGGGTGACAAGGAAATTCATGGTCCAGGACAAGGGGGAAGTTTTATGGCATTTCAAGATAAGGGAAGAGACTTTAGAACACTCTCAGGCTCAGGAGGGCCTCCCAAGGAATTGAGAAAGCAACCTTTGATATTAGGTTAAGCCTTAAGGCACCTTTGTATCCACATTTCCCCACTCAACCATTAGGCAGGAGAATTCTTTCGGGAAAAAGGGACGAAGGTCATTGTTTGCAGTAGCTGCTTCCTGCTGCACAGGGGCAAGAGTTCATTTCAAGGGCCCAGAATTGGTTGGGGGGGGTGGTCAGCGGGGGGTGCAGAAGTTGGTGCCACTTGATTCCAGGATGGTGAGAGGTGGGACACCAAGGGTAGGGGTTGCCATCCTAAAATCTGAAAGTGGAATTTCTGCAGGTGAGAAGACACAAAGCAAACCAGGAGGTTAAATTAGCATGAACCAAGTATGAGAGCATGTAAAATGATTAATAATGAGGTCAGAATGGGGGAAGAAGGGAGAGGAACCACGACCCCCAAGAGGATGTAGGGGAAGATATCCAGCTGGAGTGGATGCCTTGCATCCAAGAGGCTGCCTGTAATATCCTTTGAGTGCTCAAAGGATAAATTCCATGCAGGGTCGTCAGGGAAGAGGGTAGAGCTGTGGGTGGGAAGTAACCTAGTATACTGGGCACAATGTTGACATACCCAGCAATCATGTACTCTGCCCTGCCCCACAGAGTGCCCTATTTAAATTAAGGTATTAGACTTCCAGTTCCAAGGAAGCAGGCCTAACCCCAGGCACAGGGTGGGAATCAGAATAAGTGGGCTACAAACAGAAGTGGTTCAAGGTGGGACCCAGAATACAGCATAGCTAGAAAGCACACAGGCAAGTCCCCACAGTGAGGGGCTTCAATGTATAGTGTTCTTGGATCACTTTTCTGGCTGGTCGTGCCTTGCATCTTATCTCACACCTCACATCCTGCCTCCTGCTTGCTTCCTCTGCCTCAGCACTCCTGTCTGCCTCACCATTCACCCATTTGGGAGAGGGATAAAGGAGCTGCCCCTGACTGAGTGGGGTTGGGGAGGGGAGTAAAATGAGGTTGAAGCAGTGTCCAGGGGATGTGGAGGGTGTGGAACAGGTATTCTTGTTGCACAGTCAATAGTCTTTTGGGAGAGGGATAAAGGAGCTGCCCCTGACTGAGTGGGGTTGGGGAGGGGAGTAAAATGAGGTTGAAGCAGTGTCCAGGGGATGTGGAGGGTGTGGAACAGGTATTCTTGTTGCACAGTCAATAGTCTAGGACTCACAAATCTGATAAACAAGTTAATATGCAGGGCCCAAATAGAGAATAGAGGAAAACAAAGAAAGAAGCCAGGAGAGCCCCAAGAGGGTCCTATTTACTTTTGACATGCAGGATTACCTGATCTTGTTATTTTCTCAGAAGTTTCCACTCTGATTCTAGTTCTTTAGGAGGATCAGATGCTGCTGAGGATCCAACTCTATACATGTAAATATAAGGAACAGCACTTTGCAGGTAGAAGCTTTCAACTCTATCAGCACTTTGCAGGTAGAAGTTTTCTATCCTTGAGTTCAAGAATTATATACATGAATTTACTTATAAGAGACTGACTTTTACTCCAGTTATCATAAAAGAATTGGGAGGATTCATAAGTAATTAATTCCCACACAGTGCATATCAATAAGTTGCTTATAATAAAAGATGTTTGTATCACAGAACACACAGTATATATAAACAGGTATTATTTTCACAATAGTAGCAAACTTTAAATGAAGCTGACTTTCCCATTAATACAGAAGTATTCCATAAGTTACCTGCTTTTAAGAAATTTGAATTGAAATTCTTCTCCTCAAACAGAAGACATTTCTGATCTAGTTTCAGTATTTAATAGAAGAAAAGGGGGCAGCTAGGTGGCACAGTGAATAGAGCACTGGCCCTGGAGTCGAGTACCTGAGTTCAAATATGGCCTCAGACACTTAACACAAAAAAAATTAGTCGTGTGACCTTGGGCAGTCACTTAACCCCAACTGCCCTCCAAAAAGCAAAAAAATAAAAAAAAGAATAACAACTAGGTCCCTTGATCAGTTGTACCGATACCCAATTATTATAATTTTGAAACATTTAAGGACCTTTTTCCATACAAACATATATCTAGTGACAAGCAGATGACTAGGCCAAATACCCACTTCCTAAGTTCTTAAATATATAAAAAGGAATATAATCTGAGGCTGAATAGCCCAGATCCTAAACACACACTTTATTATACTAGCTCAGATGCATCCCAGCCTTAGTCTATGGGATAATGATTCAACATTGTGTTTGTACCTTTGTTCCACAAACTTCTTTTCCCTTTGTTTAATTATTCCCATGTTATTCAGAAGGAATGTCCTATTCCAGGGATTTAATCTTTCACATGGCTCTGCAATTTTACCCAACTGGGGTATAGAATAACTGCACATTCAGGACCGAAAAACAGCAAAATTTCATATATGTGCATTGTTCTCATATCTTTCATTACCACTTGCTTTGATTACAGAAATTTACCATAAAAGGAAAGCAAGGACTTGATTAGATAAAATGTCACAGTTTTCCAACCATGCACTATCAATTCCACCTCATAGCCAGACTCAGAAATAGTCAGGTAAGACACATTCCCTTTTCAAAGGAACACAATGGGGAAACTGAGCCAGGATCCCATCCTAAGCTGAGGCTAGGATTGTCCTCTCAGCCTTTCCAGACACAGACCAAATAAAAGGGCAAGTAAAGTTACACCCTGTAACAGTCACATTCTGTCTGAGCAGCTTGTGGCATTTCTCTCCAAAAGTGGATTATTGACTATTGACTATTGATGGATTTTTATGATCCATCGGACAACCCAAAATAAAATCCATTATAGTCCCAAGAGTCCCAAGAGTCTCAGATGGCAAGCTTCACTAATCAAGAATTTTACCAGGACTTCCATCTCAAAATTTAAACTTGTCCTCGTGCAAAAGCCAATCATTGGAGATCATTTCCATATACTTGCAAGTTCTCCACATGCCAAGTTCCTTGTTTAGGAACTCCGTAACCCAAACGAGCTCTTTGGCAATCTTATAAAATTAGGAGGATGGAGAGGAACCCCTGAAAGGAGCTGCCTTTTCCACCCCATAGGATAGAGCTGCTATGGGCTGTGCTTTTGACTAGACCTGAGGATTGTTCTGAATGAGCAGAATCCTCCTTCCCATACAACATACACACAGTAATCAATTACCAGCTTTAGGTTTTAGCATTAAAACATAACCAACAATCTTATAATTTTCATAAGCGATAGTCAAAAGAAGGATGGACTGTCTTACCCAGTGCAGAAGACTGCTGGCTTCTTACCTCACAGGAGGTACTTCCAGGCTTTTAGCAGCAGGGACTCAGGGCCACTACCAGTCAGGCCCTCATGGTAGCTGATGCCTCTTCCCCCTCCCCGCTTTTGCCAGGTGGGGGAAGGTGAGTTTGCAGGTGGAGGGAAAGGGTGAAACTCTCTTTTCCTAATCTGATCTGGAATGAGAAGAGTTAATACAAAAAACTCCAGGGCTATTTGCAGTTGTACTGAGATATCCTCTTGACTCAAGGGGGAGGGAGGGGGAGAAAGGGAGTGACGGGGGGGGGGGGCGGGGCTCCTCTTGATTCAAGGGGGAGGGAGTGGGGGTTGTCAGGAGGTATTTCAAAATTTCTTAAAGATCAATTGCAAACCTCATAAAACCTTTGAATCTGCTAAATCGTTTTTTAGCTGTTCTAACTTTTCACTTCTATGCTCATCCCTAATTTAAGGTGGGACATTGAACTTTTCAGACTGACAGTCAAGAGACCAATGCCCTTTCTTAGGAAACCGGAAGCACAAACCAAAGACTTTTTCTGAAAGCACCTTTATAAGACTGATCTAAGGACACAACACACCTAGAAGTGAAATTTAGAAAATTCACAGTAGGTTTAAATATAATTGTTATCAGTATCAAATTATTGCAACAAATTAGCTTGCAAATGAAAATTTAAGTAGACCTTTAGAATCACACAAAAAGATTTTGCAAAACATTTCTTTGTAAAAAGGGTTTCCCTTTCTAAAACAAAAAAAAGTTACAATTTATCCTGATGTTAAAGGAAATAATCACTAAACTTTCATAAAATAAATTAGATGGAAACCTTAAAGATTGGGATTTATCAAAACCAAGTTGGCATAAAATGTCTTTTAAGCATCACAAATCCCAAAGTACCACAAACCAAAATTCTCAATAATCATAAACTCCTAAGTACCAAAAGATGTTTACCTTGGGGAGGAAGTTCAGTTTTTTTTTTTCCTAAGGCACGAACATTCCCAATTAAACTACCCTTATCACAATAACAAAACTTACCAGGTCTTTAAGAACTTAGTAGAAATTTGGCTACACAGAACACTTTACATAGGGTTAAGCAAATCAAATCTGGATTCATAATCACTTAGTGGTAACATTTTAATTTCTAAGGCCCAATACTTGTTAGCACTTTAAAGAAAAGACTAGAAAATGCATATGGGGCAGCTAGGTGGTTCAGTGAATAGAGCACCGGTCCTGGAGTCAGGAGGACTTCAGTTCCAATCGGGCCTCAAACACTTGACACACTAGCCATATGACTTTGGGCAAGTCACTTAACCCCAATTGCCCAACCAAAAAAAGAAAGAAAAGAAAACGAATATAAAGTTTTAAGTTAATAACACAGGGCACAGAGACCCTGAAACTGGAATGCAGGGACCCCCAAAGAAAACCAGGTACAGAGGCCCACTTCCGAACCTCCCCAAAGTCCCACAGGGGAGGGGAAGAAACAATACAGTAAAGCAGGGAGCAGGGGGAACAATACAGGGTAAAAAGTTCACTCAAGCAGAGCAAGGTGCATTTTCTTTAAGTTTTGGAGACCGAATTTCTTACTAAGTTTGTTTTGTTTAGAAATCCCCTTCACAAATCACTTTTCTAGATTATATTGAGGTCGGGCTGTGTTACAGTGAAACACTAGGCACTCTTCCTTAAGGTCTCCCCAGTTTCCCTCCTAGCAGCCTCCTAAGCAACCTCTTGCCACTTGTCCCAGTGATCCCAGGACACAGAGGAGAAAACAAATGTGACCGACGCAGCACAAGGGCATCATCTCCTTATACAAAGGTCCACAGTCCCACTGACCACCCAGAAGTCAGTGGAGCTTTAGACACCTCTGGTAGTGTCTGGGCACTACAGGAGTTTGTTTCCCTGCTAGGGAGACAGTAGGAGCAGGAAGGTCTGGTGAAGAGAACAAAGAAAAGGGTGCTTACCTGTTATCCCTGTGGCTAGGAGAAGATCATCAGAGTCCAATTAATACTTGGACTCCCGGGTTTTGGCACCAAAATGATGAAGTCAGAGTACTAAGAGCTGGTTCAGTTTTAAAAGAATTCAATCAGACCTCTTTAGCCAAAGGGAGCTTTATTAACACAAAAGCATGCAGGCCTGAGACTTAGCAAGGAGCTAAACAAAGGCATTGATATAGGATGAGGACCAGACTTAAATACACAGAAAGCTACACAGCCTGTAGGATTATAATGTAATTTTAGGGTTTCTATGGGGGTTTCAGGATTAGGCACGGGATGAGGAAGATGGATGACACAAGATAAGGGGAACAGGGAAAATTTTCTGACCCAGGATGGGGGGGTGACAAGGAAGTTCATGGTCCAGGACAAGGGGAAGTTTTATGGCATTTCAAGATAAGGGAAGAGACTTTAGGACACTCTCAGGCTCAGGAGGGCCTCCCAAGGTACTGAGAAAGCAACCCTTAATATTATGTTAACCCTTAGGCCACCTTTGTATCCACATCAAAATGGCAAACCAGTCCAGTATCTTTGCCAAGAAAACTTAAATGGGGTCATAAAGAATCAGAAATAGATAAATTAACAACTACAACATAGTATGTTTTGTTTTGCTTTTTTGGAGGGGGAGGATAGGGCAATTGGAGTTAAATGACTTGCCCAAGGTCACACAGTTAGTTTTGTGTTGTGTCTGAGGACAGATTTGAACTCAGGTCCTCCTGACTCCAGGGCCAGTGTTTTATTCACTGTGCCACCTAGCCACCCCCATAGTATGTTCTAATGCTTATTAAATTTTGTTATGGCACTTTATACCCATAAGTCACGTTTGCATTACTATTTTGCTGATCACAACCTTAATTTGAATAAAATGGAGCACAAAACTTTATAATATGTATCATAAAGTAACACACATAGAAATATAAAAAGTGGGGCAGCTAGGTACAGTGAATTAAGCACTGGCAGTGGAGTCAGGTGGAGTTCAAATACAGCCTCAGACACTTAACACTAGCTGTGTGACCTTGGTCAAGTCACTCAATCCCAATTGCCCTGTTTTTCCCCCTCCAAAAAGACAAAAAAAAATATAAAAAGTGTTTCTCAAAGGATTGTAAAAATATTGAATGGAGCTGTAAGAGATTTGGGCAAGTGTGATATGATCTCTAATGTGTACTATAGAAGCACTGCTATGACTATGACTTGTGACTCGTTTAAAAAATTACTTATTAAATTAAATATTAATTAAATAAAATTAACAAAATAATACTATAAAAATAAAAGAAAATTAATTAGTAAAATTAAATTTAAAAAATCAAATATGTTAGGGGTGGCTAGGTGGCACAGTGAACAGATCACCAGCTCTGGAGTCAGGAGGACCTGAGTTCAAGTCCGATTTCATTACTAGCCATGTGACCAAGTCACTTAACCCCAATTGCTCTTCCTCCTCCAAAAAAAGCAAAAAAAAAAATCAAATATATTTATAATAAGAGACAACAGTAAGTAGCTGGTGATGAAACCTGCCTCTGAAGAGAAGGAATTGATTAGACAGTAGGAAATCTTAATGGGTAGGGGAGGTACAAACTGGTGGATGAACAGAAAAGCTTGTTTATAGTGTAAAAAAAAAATACCATGCCCACAGATAAGTGCATGATTTAGAGCTCCTACACCACAGAGAAATTCTAAGCCTGTGATAGGAACAGTCTTAGGAAAGGAATGGGGGTGTGGTGGGAAGAGAGAGGGTCATGCCTCATTCTTGCATTGCTCGGTGAAAGACAAGGACACCTCTTACCCCCAAATAAAACTAAATGTGTATATGTGCATTATCTGCCCATTCTGTGGGACTCTAATGCTTCCACAAGTTTGCCATAGTCAACCCAATATGCTGGGGACCTTCTCTGCTGCCCTCTCAAGGTGCCAGTGGAATACCCAGTCTGGCCATTAGTTTTCCCTTCCTTTTACTGCATGAGCAGCCCAGCTTTCTTTCTCGTCACAAATTTCTTTGATGACATCCTTCATTCTGGTGTTGTAGACTTCTCACACCCACTGTGTACCTCCTCTGAATGATGCTCATTTTTAATTCTGCGGAGATTTCAGTATTCCATACATAATTCATAGCCATTGGGTAAAACAAAGCAAAACAAAACAAAAAACCACTGATGCAATAGCAGTATTGGGAAAAAATGGATTTTTGCTTCTAGGAGAAGTTTCTTTAAAGGTCATTTAAAAAGCTTCACAATCATTTGAAGGCAATCCTGCTCACTCTCCTCCCTCTCTTTAATTCTGGCCATAAATTGATCTTCATTTCACCATCTAATTTGACCGAGGTAGAAATTTCAACATCAAGGTAATCAAGGCTGTGATACCAAAGTACTCTGGCTATGGCAGGAGAAAAAAGTCTGATATGGTGCAATGAAGAGACTTCTGCTTTTTAATCAAAGACTAATTAATATCCCAGTTCTTCCTCTTACTATGTGCTATTGGTCAAATCTCTTAATCTGCCTGGGCTATCATTTCCTATTCTATAAAGTGAGGGGGGCGGTTGGCACCTTTAAGGTCTCTCCCAACTCCAGTTTTGTGATCTTGTAACCTGGTTTCCTGGGTTCCCACCTACAATGCATTGGCATAGATATATCAGACTTTAGAAATGTCGAATTGACTCTGGTCGAGTTCATTTGTTTGATGATGTCTCTTTCAACCTGACTTTGAAGGCTTCTGGGAAGGAGAACCCAGAAGATGTTACCCCTTGGGTCATATAGAAGGAAAAGCAGCAGACAAGGTTAAATGGTGAAGCTATTCTGGCTGCTCTGATTCTCCCTTGTCCTCATCCTCTGGGACTTGGGTGAGCTGTCATTCTGGATGGAACACCAAGAGCTGTGAGACACCAGAGACTGTTCAGAGCTGAAGCAATTAGTTGGCAGGACAATGTACACGCTGAACCCAGATGCCTTCCTTTTACCCTGCCTCCAGTTCAGGTGAGGAAGTAGTACACCTACCCTATGAATGCCCCATTTCAAAACATGGAGAGGGCACAAATACTCACATTTCTCAACAAAAAGATGGATGAATAAAACTTATTAGTAATGCCTCCTGCTGTGGAGAGTTGTACCAGAAACAAATGATGGTATCTTTTGTGAAGATGTTTGGAAAGTTAACCAAGTCCTGCTGAGGAATTATGATGTCCAGGTATGATGTCCATCAGAAGGCAGATGATGGGAAGTCACTCAGTACCACATGATTAAGAGACCGGGCACTTAGCTTGTCTACAAAATAGTCCTGGGGGAATGAAAAAGTCAAAGAATCATGGAATCTGAGAGTTGGAAGAAATCTCAACAGCCACATATTCCGACCCAAATGCAAGAGGAATCCCCATCATGGCTTGCCTGACAAGTGCTCACTGAGCCTCTGCTGGAAGACTTCTGTTGAGGGGAACTTACAGTCTCTCATTCTGCTTTTGTACAGCTCTGTCAGGGAGAACTGCCTGCCACAAAGCCCAGATTTCTCTCTTTGTAACTCTAGCCTATAAACAGGAGCATGCTCAAATTTCCCCTTGCCTAGTGTGTTATACAGAGGACAGACACACCAATATTCCTGCCTTCTTCTAACTCAGCATGTGGAACTTTAGAAGCCCTGTCTTCTCACCTTAGAACATCACTGGGTCAAAAGGTATATATAGTTTAATAGCCTTTGGAGGATAGTTCCAAATTGCTCTCCAAAATGGTTGTGCTAGTTCACAACTCCACCAGCGGTATGCTAGTGTATTTATTTTCCCATTCAGCATTTATCATTTTCCAGCATTTGTCATTTTCCTTTTCCATCATCTTAACCAATCTAATGGGTGTGTGTGGGTACTTCAGCATTGTTTTAATTTGTATCTGTCTAATTATTAGTGATTCATAGCATTTTATATGGTAACTGATAGCTTTGATTTCTTCCTCTAAAAGCTGCCTATTCAGGGGCAGCTAGGTGGTGCAGTGAGTAGAGCCTCGGCCCTGGAGTCAGAAAGACCTGAGTTCGGATCCGACCTCAGACGCTTAACTGCACGCACAAACAAAAACCTAGCCGTGTGACCTTGGGCAAGTTACTTAACCCCAATTGCCCTCCAAAAAGCAAATAAATAAATAAATAAAAGCTGCCTATTCATATCCTTTGATCATTTGTCAGTTGGAAATGGTTCTAATTCTTATAAATTTGACTCAGTTCCCTATGTATTTTAGAAATAAGACCTTTGTCAGAGAAACTTGTTGTAAAGGTTTTTTCCCCAGCTTCTTGCTTTTCTTTTTCCAATTTTAGCTACACTGATTTTGTTAGTGCAAAATCTTCTTTTGATTTTATGTATAAAGACTTCCCCTTTTATTTCCGGCAAAGCTCTCTTGCTTGGTCATGCAATCTTCCCCTAACCATAGATCTGATGGGTAATTTCTTCCATGCTCCACTAATTTGCTTATGATAGTAACCTATTTAATTTTTTTGCTTTTTTTTTTGTTTGTTTGTTTTGGAGGGGGAAAGGCAGGGCAATTGGGGTTAAGTGACTTCCCCAAGGTCACATGGCTAGCAAGTGTTAAGTGCCTGAAGCCCGGATTTGAACTCAGGTCCTCCTGACTCCAGGGCGGGTACTTTATTCGATGTGCCACCTACCTGCCCCCATTTTTCTTTTCAGTTCCTGATCCAAAGTGAATGATGCAAAGTGAAGTGAGCAGGACCAAAACACTCTATACAGTTGTAAGCATGATCAAGGGGGAAAGACTCGGCTATTCTGATCAAGACCATGAGTCAAGACAATTCCAAAGGACCCATGATGAAAAGTGCTATCTACCTCTGGAGAAAGAATTAATGAACTCTGAGTGCAGAATGAAGCATACTTTTTAAAACTTTATTTTTCTTATTTGTGTGTGTGTATGTGTGCTTTCTTTTGTAGCATGGTTAATATGGAAATATGTTTTGCATGATATCACATGTATAGTTGATATAATATCTCTTGCCTTCTCAATGGTGGGGGACGAGAGGGAGACAATTCAAATTTTTTAAAATGAATGTTAAAACTTTTTACATATAATTAGGAAATAGTTGATGAAATGTTTTTTTTTAAAGATGCAATAAACTTCAAAACATTTAGTTTCTGATGGACTCAATTTCACTCTCTTTCTAATGTTGGTCATCTCAACCTTACACTTCTCTGCTTTCAAATCATGTTTCAAATTCCCTTTGGAAATAGCTTGCTTTTATGCCATTGAATCTCTTATGCAAATCAGCACATTTTTCTGATGTATCTAAAATTCATTGAGCAGAACTTTGCTTTTAGCCAATCAGAACTAAACTTCAAGGTATCCATTCCTCATTTGCCATGGAAAACATTTCTAACTTAGTTTCTGACTTAAGAACTTGCCAATAGGGGCAGTCAGGTGGCACAGTGAATAGATCATGGGCCCCGGAGTCAGAAGGACCTGAGTTCAAATACTGCCTCAGACACTTGACACACTTACTAACTGTGTGACCTTGAACAAGTCACTTAATCCCAATTGCCTTGCCTTCCCTCCTCAAAAGGAAAGAAAAAAAAAGAACTCACCAAATGCATGATATGTTCGTGTTCTATTTAGGTGATTTCACTTCTAATTCACCTGGTTCAGCTTCTGTCAAATCATTCAAAAGCTCGCTGTGGTCAGCCAAAGCAAACTCCAAAAACAAAGTTTTGCCTTTTGGACAATTATTTTACTCGCCTCTTCTAAGACAAAGCCTTGTTCTTTCCAAACTGGAAGCAAGTTAAGTTTAGTTAAGTTAAAGTTGTATACTTGCTAGGAGTTTCTTCATCACCAGATCCCACTTAGCTTTAAAGTACAAATCTCCTTTTCTTCTTTCTCTCTTTAACTGACTTCAGATTTGTTTATGGACTGAGCACCTTTTTTGCTGAACAAATATCAACACATTCTCACAGAGGAAGCAAAGAGGGATGGGAGGGAGTAAGCGTTTTTATAGTACTTAAGGGATACTTGCAGAATCACCAGCCTTCTGGTACTGGAGGAAAGTGGCTAAAGTCCAAGGCAATAGATGATTTCAATGTAACTCCTGTCCCAAAGCCCATTGGTATGGGATTCTCTCCTTACTGGTAGAGATGAAGGCCCTATCCTGCCTAAGGGGCAGGACAGAGGCAAGAGCTTCAGTTTAGCTCTACAACCCCCTTTGGGGACCCTTCAAGCAAGAGTCTTCTTTTGGCTTAGTGTTGTCTCTGAGAGAAGGCAGAAGAGACCAACCCTACTTTAGGTTGCTAAAGGAAAAAAACTGGGAAGAGATAATAGGAACAGGTAGTGTCCATCACATCCCAAGTTTGCTTCTCTAGAGATGCTGGGGAGTTACCAGGTGACATCCAGGTCCCTCTCATTCCCAATGGGAGAGCTCCCTCACTTTGTATTGTCTGGTGTGTATCCTATGTATACCTTCTCTGATTTCTGTTTTGCTATGATTTGGATAAATGGGTTTCTTTGCTATTTGCTATGGGTTCACTGTGAAACTTGGATTAGATAAGGAAGGAGTGAAACATTTGATACAGAGCTTGGAGTCTTTACCCCCCCTCCCCAAATGACAATGGAATCAAAAGTTAAAGTGGAATCTGATTATATCCCCTAGATAAACAGTATTTAAGGAATCATATAGATACACTTCTAGCATAGTACTCTGTCTGAGAAGAGCAGAATGGCCTTTGACTTCAACTTCTTGCTTCCTTTCCTGGTAGGAATGAAAAGAGCCTTTAGAGCAAGGGGGTAGAGGGAAGAAGGGAGTAGAGCTGTGTTCATTCTGTCTCCCTTTGAGCTTTACCACCGATATGCCTCACTACACATGTGGAGCCCACTCTATTCCTTATATAAACATGCTAAAGAAGTGGTTTATCTTGCCATAATTAACATAAGGCTTACCATGACACGTGAGGTGTTACCAACACAGACATGAACAGATATGCGCATCTGTATCGGACTGATTTAGCCTTTCTCTTAAATAATCAGATTCCATATGGCTAATCAGAAGTCAGCAAGGTGGGGTGGTTGTACCCTGAAAAACTTCCTAGAAGCATTTAAAAGGTCTTTCACCTCTATTTAGTTGGCCATGGAAATCTTTTAAAGAGAAGCAGTCCTGGGTCCGATGGTGGGTTTGTAGCATTGCCTAGCATAGTAAGTACTATATAAATACTAATTCCCCCCACTTACTCCTTTGAGATTCCTTCTCCTGATAGAGCTATGATCCTGTTATAACACACTGCCTCCCATGTTCATACATCAAAAACCAGAGGCAGATGGCACATAGGAAGCATAGAGATTTATAACATTCATCTAGCTATGGCTCCCCAGGTCTCTAACCTAACTGAGGGTGAAAAGGAAGGGATTGCTGCTTCTCCCAGGAGTGTCCTAACCCAGTGATGTGGAAACAAAAAAACAACAAAAGCCTGTGTGGCACCTCTACTTCCCCATTCTCAAGTGGCTAGTATTTACAAATGACCACAGTACTGTATCTGAGTAAATGGGATCATTAAATTGCTGAAGAAAAAATTGAATGCTAATAATATATTGTGCAATTTAGGCTTACGTCTACCAGAAATAAGCCTATTGAATTTAACATTATTCTATTTCTAGAACTATTTCTAACTTGGAGAGAGAAATGCTTAAACTGGCATAGAATCATATGGTCTCTAACACAACTCTGCCCCAAGATAAAATTTGAGGAAACATTTAAAGGAATCTTGAACAAGAAAAATAAGATATTAAAAATGCTAGAATAGTCACCACTCCTTTTCTTCCTGAATCACTCCCCTTAAGGAATGAAAAGAGTTCCTTCCTGTGATGGCATCTTAAACTTGAACTTTGAGTGAAATAGTTCCTTGTGTGGGTCAAGATGTTCATCACCCCAGATAGAAAGGTAGTAATTTATCTAGATAAGAGTTTAATTTGGTACCACTCTTACTCCCTTTCAGGGGAAGTCTTTGGCTTTAGTTCTTCCCAATTTCCTAAAGAGAAAAGTTTGGTAAGGGTTTTAAGCTGGAAAAACATTGCTTCCTAATATTTCTGGGGAAACTAAAAACAAAAAAGAAAAATTTTTTTTAGTATCTCTCAATGATTGTGAGGGTCTTAATAAGTATTCCTAGCATTTCTTTAGTTCAGGACTCAGGGTCAAATCTACCCCCTGCTTTTTGTATGTCTAGAACTAAGAACGGTTTTTACATTTTTAAATGTAAACTGCACAAATCCTATCTTCTCTATAGGGATGTGGACGAGCACAAACTTTTCAGATTTGGAATAGCTAAATCTGTCTAGGAAGGGGCAAGGAATGCTGCTGGACCAGTTTCAGAGAAAATGACCTTATCCCTGGGTTTAATTTTTTCTCTTTGTGCTTTTCCCACACATTTATCTGCACTGAAAAATGGAAAAGATTTGGGGTGAGAAAACTGCTGCCAGGAAACCCAGAGCTGTTTGGTGATTATCAGGCAAATAATGATTTACCAGAATTATATCAGAACTGGTGGCCTTCTGAGATTGAAATAATTGGGAAATATATCGGATACTCACCATAAGAAAAGAAGTCTCTAAAATTGTGTTTCCATATTCTTATCTCAAGATTGAAGAACGGGGAAAAATACTGAATACTCCCCATAAGAAAAGGGGAAGTCTCTAAATTAGTGTTTCCAGATTCTTAGGGGCAAAAGGAGTTTAAACAAAAGGGAAAATAGACTGAACGTAAGGGTGCAAACTAGTTGGATTGCCCTGTTCTTTTTTTTTTTTATTTTTATTTAAACAAATACTTTATTAACTTCTGTTTTACATCATTCATTTCCGCCAGATTTTGAGTTACAATCATTTTCCCCCCATTATTCCCCTACCCAGCCTCCCAGAAGAGCAGTCCCACAAGATATCGCTTCCTCCAATCTGCTCTCTCCCATACCTTCTCCCATACCCCCATCGACTTTTCCATTAGAGGAAGGTGAATCTTTGTGTCCCAATGCCTGCACATCTTATCTCCCAATTACAAGCAAAAGAGTATTAATAATAGTATTTATGTATATTTGAAACATTTAGTCTTAAAACCTCAACTTTCAGATCCCTTTCCTTCCTCTCTTGTCACCCATTCCCTCTGGGAAGATAAGTAATTCAGTATCTGTTGTACATGTCTAGCTATGCAAAACATTACCATAGTAGATATATTGTACAAGGCTGCTTATAATTCCCTCCCACTCATCCCACCCCCCACCTGGTCCATTCCCTACATGATCCTGTCCCTCTTCTATAGTGGGTACTTCCACCCTCCCCTCACCCCAAGGATGCCCTCCCATCCATCATCCCTCCTCTCATCCCCCTTCCCCCTATCCTGCTGCAGGTTGAGATATCCCATTTAGTATGTATGTCATTTTCTCCCTGAACCAAATTCAATATGAATGTGGTTTTGCCTTTTTAGCCTTCCTTATTCTCCCCCTCCTTTGTACCCACTTCCCCTACATGAGATAGTTTACCCTACCATGTCTCTCCCCATCTCCTCTTGCCACTTTCCTCTCTCACCTCATAATTTCATCCCTTGAGTATTCTCCCTTCCCAACAAATTCAACCTATGGCCTCTATCCATATAACTGTAACCATATACACACACATTCACATATGTATTCATATGACCACACTCCCTTCTTCCATTATTTTCATAGTGAGAAAGATATCATCAGTCACAGTTATTGCTTTTCCATATAGGAATGTAAATAGTTCAACTTTGATAAGTTCCTTTTGATTTCTTTTCCCTGATTACCTTCTCAGGCATCTCTTCCTTCTTGTGTCTGGATGTCAAATTTTCTATTCAATTCTGTTTTTTTCCTCAAGAATGCTTGAAAGTCCTCTATTCCACTGAATGACCACATTTTCCCCTGAAACAAAATACTCAGTTTTGCTGGGTAGGTGACCCTTGGGTTCATTCCCAGCTCTTTTGCCCTCTGGAATATCATATTCCATGCCCTTCGATCCCTCAGTGTAGAAGCTGCCAGGTCCTGGGCTATTCTGATTGTGTTTCCACAATATTGAAATTGTTTCTTCCTGGCTGCTTGTAGTATTTTCTCCTTGATCTGGGGATTCTGGAACCTGGCTATAATATTTCTGGGAATTTTCTTTTTGGGATCTTTTTCAGGAGGTGATTGGTGGATTCTTTCAACCTCTATTTTGCCCTCTGGATCTAAAACATCAGGGCAGTTTTCCTTGAGAATTTCTTGAAGGGTGATTTCTAGGTTCTTTCCTTGATCATGGCTTTCAGGTAGTCCAATAATTTTAAATTGTCTCTCCTGGATCTATTCTCCAGGTCAGTGGTTTTTCCCATGAGATATTTCACATTGCCTTCTAATCTTTCGTTTGTTTGGATCTGCTTAACAGCATCTTGATTTCTCATAAAGTCACTAGCTTCCATTGCTCCAGTCTAACTCTGAAGGAATGAATCTCCTCAGTGAACTTTTGAGATTCTTTTTCCATCTGGCAAATTCTACTTTTTAAGGCATTCTTCTCCTCAGTGCCCTTTTGGGCCTCCTTTGCCATTTGAGTCAGTCTATTTTTTAAGGTGTTGTTTTCCTCAGTCAGGCTGTTGACCCTCATTTCATACTTTTCCTGCATCCTTCTCGTTTCTCTTTCTAATTTTTCCTCCACTTCTCTTATTTGATTTTTAAAGTCCTTCTTAAGGTCCTCTATGGCCTGCAACCCACTCATGTTTTCCCCTGGGGCTTTTGGAGCAGGACTTCTGACCTCGCAGTCCTTTTCCCGCTCTATGCCCCCAAATAGGAGTCTAGGGTTGCATTTTTCTGTTTCCTTTGCCTTGGCATGTTGCCACTTAATTGCTTGACTTTTGGGCTTGTTGCCACACTATGGCTTTAAGGCCAGCTAGAGGAATTTTCGTCCCGAACGTGTGGGGGGCAACTTCCATTTCTGGCAAGCTGTGAACCCACCCACAACTTCCACCCTAGATCACAATCCAGATCCAGGGAGGTTAAAGCAAGAGCGATTACCCCCCAAGACTGATCGCTGGATCTCCCCACGATTTGTAGGCTGGGAGCCGGAAATGCCTCTGAAAACTGCACAGTGGCGTGTCTCCTCAGCAGCTTCTAGCCCCCAGGGGAGGGAGCTGACGCATTCCCCAAATACAGGTCCCAAAGTCCATAGGACACTAACCTCTTACTTTGTCCTAGGCAAGTCTATGTTGATAATTCTAGCGTCTCCACAGTTCCTGGTGTTCTGGGGTTCCTCCAGCCGGCTGCTGGCCCTGCCGCCCTGGGGCTAAAACCTCGGCTCACGTGGACCTGGGCTCGGCTTGGCTCCTGTGCTCTGCGCGCTGCCGGCTCCCAGACCACTGCGCTGGTCCTTCCTGCAGGGTGCTGGGCTGTCCTCAGCGGGAGGTTAGCTTCTCTGTGTCGTTCTGTGGGTGCTGGGGCTCTAGAAGATTTTCAGAGTCCTTTTCTACATAGTTTGTGGAGAATCTGGGGGCAGAGAGGCTTGGACGAGCTGTTTCTACTCCGCCATCTTGGCTCCGCCCCTGCCCTGTTCTTTTTTCTAGAGAACTTGTTCCTTTTGCTGAGACTCTCTGGCTAGAGAGATGATAAGATTCCATACCTGAGACTCAAAGGGAACAAGGCCAGACAGATTTTCTGCTGTCTGTAAGTGGTACTGGTTGACTAACCACACTGAAGGTGAGGTTCTTTGTCTTCAGGGGCATTCCAAAAGCCCTGTCAACTTTAGCCTCTTTGTTTTATTTACATCTGTAAATTTACATTTACAAAAATTTACATTTACATCCCAACTCCAGTTTGAGTTGGGAAAGTGAGTCACAGGAATCCAGGAGTCAGAAATCAGTCCAGGTTTTATAACCAGCAGAGCACTGATGTCTTTAGGAGTAGGAAATGACCTTCAGGAATGATTTTCAGGAACTTAGCCCAGTGCAAGGACTTACCCATAAGTGGGATCAATATTATGAAGTCATTTATGCCCTTGAGGCATTGTGGGGAGGGAGAAAATATTTCTATTTTGTTCTTGCAATGTCTTTGAAGCAAATATCTCTTTGTTAAGCTGATCGATTATTTCCTGGTTAAATGTAAATGGCATATCAGTCACAGACTCTTATCATAGACTCTTAATAGAAAGAATGCAGCTGGTGGGGACTCAAGTCAAAGACAATAGAGAAAATATACCCTTCCCCCTCTGGGTTTCCCCTTGAAACTGGGAAGGGAAGATGATAGAGCAACCTGGATTTGAGAGAGGAGGACCAGAGTATATTCACTACTCTAAGCGGGAGGCAGCTAAGGATTTCATTAAGTCATAGAAAGCAGGGCAACCTCCAGAGAAGACTGAGATAAGGAGGGTAGTAGACTGTAGTACCAATGCAATATTCACAGCACCCACAGTGACTATAAATATGCTGGCACAACTCTGAATTGCAAAATATAACAGACTCTCCATATAGAAGACAGAAGCAAAACATTTATTCACACACTGGAAAACCAAAGCCCAACACCAGAAAGTTAAATCCATCATAGAAACAAAGAAGTTAATACACCATAACATAGCAGGGAGCCACACCCTCCTTTATCCTTCCCAAAAACAAATACAAGCCTTAGATGTCTGCTCCCCTGCATCCTCTCTCTCCCAGGGTACTAGGTATTCTGACTCCCAGCTTCCTATGGGCTCTGCTCCACCCTTCAGCAAACTCCTCACACAACAGGCTCCATGTGATTACATTTGGCTTGTTAGGGGGCAGGGAAGGTCTTCAAAGCAGGAAAGATCAAATTCCCTTAGGCCTATTATATGAGGGAAGATCTTCAAATTACCATTACCTTTACATAGCCTCAGTGGGAGTAGAATAATATAACTAGAAGACATCCATGGCTCTGTCAGATATCAGTGGCCTTGCAGTGGTGGAGATGGGAGTTGTCTCCTTTTACTCATGTGCCTTATTTTCTCCTTGATCTGGGAGTTCTGGAACCTGGCTATAATATTTCTGGGAGTTTTCTTTTTGGGACCTTTTTCAGGAGGTGATCTATGGATTCTTTCAACCTCTATTTTGCCCTCTGGGTCTAAAACATCAGGGCAGTTTTCCTTGAGAATTTCTTGAAGGATGATCTCTAGGTTCTTTCTTTGATCGTGGCTTTCAGGTAGTCCAACAATTTTTAAATTATCTCTCCTGAATCTATTTTCCAGGTCAGTGGTTTTTCCCATGAAATGTTTCACATTGCCTTCTATTCTTTCATTTGTTTGGATCTGTTTAACAGCATCTTGATTTCTCATAAAGTCACTAGCTTCCATTTGCTCCAGTCTAACTCTGAAGGAATGAATCTCCTCAGTGAGCTTTTGAGATTCTTTTTCCGTCTGGCAAATTTGGCTTTTTAAGGCATTCTTCTCCTCATTGCCCTTTTGGGCCTCCCTTGCCATTTGAGTTAGTCTATTTTTTAAGGCGTTGTTTTCCTCAGTCAGGCTGTTGACCCTCATTTCATACTTTTCCTGCATCCTTCTCATTTCTCTTTCCAATTTTTCCTCCACTTCTCTTATCTGCTTCTTAAGGTCCTCTATGGCCTGTAACCTGCTCATATTTTCCTTTGGGGCTTTTGGAGCAGGATTTCTGACCTCACAGTCCTCCTCCTGTTCCCTGCTTCAATCCTCTTTGCCCCCCAAATAGGAGTCTAATGTTGCATTTTTCTGTTTATTTTGTTTCCTTTGCCTAGGGATGTTGCCACTTAATTACTTGACTTTTGGGCTTGTTGCCACAGTAGGACTCTGCCACCAGACAGGGGAGCTTCTGTCCCGAATGTTGGGGTCTTCACAACTTCTGGTTCTGGCAAGTTGGATGCCCACCCCAGACCTCCCCCCAGATCATAATCCAGATCTAAGCAGGTTAAAACAAGAGCAATTAACCTCCAAGACTGATCCCTGGATCTCCCTACAGTTTGCAGGCCAGGATGCTGCCACTGAAGCTGCAAAATGGCGAGCGTACCATGTCTCCTCAGCGGCTTCTATCCCCCAGGGGAGGAAGCTGAAGCATTCCCCAAATACTGGTCCTAAAGTCCATAGGGCACTAACCTCTCACTTTGTCCTAGGCATGTCTGTGTTGATAATTCTGGAATCGACACAGCTGCTGGTGTTCTGGGGTCCCTCCCGCTGGCTGCTGACCCGGCTGCCCTTGGGCTAAAACCATGGCTCACCTGGACCTGGGCTGGCTCTCCACACACTGGGCTGTCGGCTCCCAGAGTGCTGTGCTGGCCCTCCCTGCAGGGCTGCTGGGCTGTCCTTAGCGGGAGGTTAGCTTCTTTGTGTTGTTCTGTGGGTGCTGGAGCTCCAGAAGCTGTTCAGAGTCCTCTTTTACATGGTTTGGAAGTGGTCTGGTGGGAGAGCACCTTGGAAATGCTGTTTCTACTCCACCATCTTGGCTCCGCCCCCTGGAAGCTGGTTTACCTTTTCTTTCTCCGGATCATTTTACAGATGAGGAAACTGAGACAAATAAGTTTAAGTGACTTGCCCAGGATCACACGGCTAGTAAGTGTCTGGCACCAGATTTGAATTCAGGAAGGTGAGTTGTCCTGACTCCAAGCCCAGAACTCTATCCACTGAAATACCTAGCTTCCCTTTTTGTCATTGGAATCGTTCAATTTAACCAATACCTCTCTTGGAGTTTACTGCGTAAGTTTGTTTTCTGAAGGCAAGCCATGGATTCTTTTGGTTGTCACTTTGTTTTCTATGCTCAGAAGTTTTGAGCAGCTTTCTTGTATTATTTCTTACATTATTTTGTTCAAGCCTTTTTTTGGTCATGTTCTTCTGGAGATTGATAAATATTTACATATTCTATCTTCAAGAGCATAATGTTTTATTTATTTCCATAGAGATCATGTGTTTTTTTCAATGTTATTACTCTTCACTTTCATTTTTCCAGCTTGTCTTTTCCTTGTATGTATTTGTATTCCTAATAAGTTATTCTCCCTTTTGTTTCTTTGGAGACACTTACCATTATATGCTCAGGTTTTCTATTCTCTCCATTATTTCTGCTGTATAATCATAAATTCTGCTTTCACAATACTGACTTCTCTCTTGAATCATTCAGGAACATCTTGCTATGCTTCCATGTAGATTCTCTTGGGAATCCAAAGAGTCCTCTGCCTCATGAAATATTGAATTATTTCATCTTGTAGTATTTATTCCAAGTTTGGATTTTTTAGATGCCCTGGAAATTATCTTCCCTTCTTTTATTAGCATCTTCCTTGTTTATTTATCTACTTGTGCTCAGGGTTTTTAACTGAGTTTTCTTCCTACTGGAATGTGGTCCTTTCCAACTTTTTTTCTCTTATGTTGCCCTAGCATTCATTTTCTGACTCCTTGCCCTTTGATGGTGGATCCCTTAGGAGTTGGACTTCAAAGCTATCTCAGTTTCCTCTCACACTACAGATTATACTATTTTACCAGTTTCAATCCCTGTCCCAACTGACTTCTGGGAGGACAGAACTAACCCAGATGGATGCCAGTCCCCTTTCTTTCAGGTCTGGTATAGGCTGTACCTCCACTTTATCCATATAGTGTGTGTGTATGGTGGGGAGAGGGGGAATTGAGTTCTGCTGTTTGTTTCCACAGAATGATGGAATGGTAGTAGGGACAGGGTTTATTGACAGAGATTTCAATAGCAACTAGAAATTGCTGAGTGTATCAGAGTGTAAGCCTATGGGTTCTGTGGGAGATGGAATACTGAGTGAAAGCCTTGTGGATTAGGGATCAGACTCCTCTGCTACTAATTCATTAGGTTGCTATATTGTTAACATCCTTGGTGTTTTAGCTTGCGGAAATAGCTGCAATTAGTTTACCTCTTGCAAATAATTCTTATGCTGGGGAGTTTTGAGTATTCAGGATGATCAGAGAAAATGTCTAGTCCTCCATCGTGCTGGTAACATAGAAACTGCTCTTGGTCACATTCTCCTTGAGACCAAGGTGGTATAAGGTCTCCCTTATGAGTTCCTAGGTGTTGGGAGAAAATGTTTGTACTTCTGTTCTTCCTATATCTTTGTAGCCAATACCCTTTTGTAAAAGAGGACTGATGTTAATTGGTTAAATGTACCTGTGCTCTAAGTATTGGCAGTTAACAGTTGGGAGAACATACTGGAGTGGGGGCTCAAATTGATAGAATTAGATCAGAATCACCTCCACCAAACCCTCAGGGATGTCCCTATGACCCTGAAAAAGAGATCTAGATGTCTAGGGGATACATAAATGTCTTCCCATTCTGAGAGAATGAGTTTAGGGCCCTGCTACATATGAAACTGAAAAACTTTTACACAAGCAAAAATGAACACATTTACATAAACCATAATAGCAATCTACTGGGGAAAAAATCTTTGTATCAAATATCTTTATGAGTTTGATATCTAAGAAATATAGACAACAGAGATATTAGACTAAATGTCATTCTCCAATAGAGAAGTGGTCCAAAGACACAAATAAACATTTTTAAGGGAGAATTGCAAACTTTTAAGCATTTGTTTTTAAAACTTTGAGTTCCAGATTTTTTCTCTTCTTCCCTCCTCACTCGCCCCCACTGCAGACTTTTAACAACTGTATGATAGGATGTTCCATATCACTAATAATGAGAATAAGTTTTTTAATCTGAGGTTTCACCTTATACCCATCAAATTTATAAAGTTGACAAAAGATGAGAATGATCAATGCTATAGAAAGACAGATACATTAATGAATTGTTAGTGGAGCTGTGATTTAGTACAGACATTCTGGAAAGCAATTTGGAAATGTACAAATAAAGATTCTAGAATGTGTGTGCATTTTCATTCAGAGATATAGCTGTTAGGCATGTGCCCTAAGGAGGTTACTGACAAAAAGAAAAGTTTGGCACACACCAAAATATTCATTGCAGAATTTTTTGTGGTTTCAAAGAATTGGACACCAAATAGAAGCCCATAAATTGGGGAATAGTTAAACAAATTGTGGTACACAAAGATAATGGAATACTCCTCTGCATTAAGAAGTAATGGGGAGTGGCTAGGTGACGCAGTGAATAGAGCACCAGCCCTGGAGTCAGGAGGACCTGAGTTCAAATCAGGCCTCAGACACTTGACACACTTACTAGCCATGTGACTTTGGGCAAGTCACTTAACCCCAATTGCCCTCCAAAAAGCAAAAGAAAAAAAAAGTAATGAACATGAATATAGAAGAAGCATGGAAGCATATGTATTAACAATGCAATATTCACTATGCCTATGGCAATTATAAATAGGCTTATGTGGTTATTAATCACAAAATATATCAGTCTCTCTATATGGGGGATAAAGCCAGAGAATTTATTAAAATACCAAATAACCGAGTCCCAAAACCAGAAAGTCAAAGCCATCAGGGTAGTTATGAAATTGGCACCAGTAGTTAACATAGTAAACAACCACATTCTTAAGCCTTCAAAACAGAACAGGCTACTTCAGGCAAAGGTCCTTCTCTCCCGACTCTCAGCAACTGCTCAGCGTCCAGGAAGCGTGCTCACAACAGCTCCGGCCCCCCGCAGTTCCAGTTCCCGGCAGCCCCCAACAAGAGTCCTTAGCAGAAATTCTGGCTGGCTTAAAAAGAGATTTGGGCCTCCACCTCTACCTTGGCTGCTGCTGCTTCTGCTGCTGTTGCTGTGGCCACCAGCAGTCCCCAACAGTCCCCAATGGAACTCTAGCTTTTTTTTCCTCTTACTCTTGCCCCGCCCCTTCCTGCTATGTCAGCAAGTCCAATGGGACATGGAAGATCTTTAAATCCCATAACCCTTACAGCATAGAAAGACTTACCTAAACGGATGCAAAGTGAAATAAGCAGGACTTGGAAAGCAATATACACAATGATTACAACAATGTAAATGGGGACAGCTAGATGGCACAGTGAATAGAGCACTGGCCCTCAGGTCAGTAGGACCCCAGTTCAAATGTGGCCTCAGACACTTAACACTTACTAGCTATGTGACCTTGGCCAAGTCACTTAAACCCAATTGCCCTGCCTTCCCCCCTCCAAAAAGACAAAAAAAACAAAACAAAATAAAACAAAAAAAACAATGTAAATGGAAAAACCAATCCCAAAACAATTGGAACTGAATATTGTGGAAGTATAAATATAAGTTGGCTTCAAAGAAGAAATACAAGAAGACAATTAAATTAATCAGTCAATAAACATTTATTTAGCAGCTACTATGTGCCAGGCACTATGCTAAGTGCTAGAGATGCAAAAAGAGGCAAAAAATAGCCCTTGCCCTCAAGGAGCTTACAATCTAATGAGAGAGGCAACATGCAGACAAATATATACAAAGTTACAAACAGGATAAATAGGAAATAATTAAATGAGGGAAGGCACAGGAATTAAGAGGGGCTGGGGAAGATTTCCTGGAGAAGGTGAGATTTTAGTTGGGACTTAAGGAAGCCAGGGAAGTCAGTAGTTAGAGTGGAGTAGGGAGAACATTTCAGTCATGGGGGACAATCAGAGAAAATGACCACAATCTAGAGATGGAATATCTTGTTTGTGGAACAGCTAGGAGGCTGACCTGCCAGCAGCTATGGTAATAGTCCAGGAGTGAAGTGATGAGGATCTGTACCAGAAAGGTGACAGGGTCAAAGGAGAGAAAGGGGCATGTAGGAGAGATGCTGCAAGGGTGAAATTGATAGGCCTTAGCAACAGACTGGATATGGCGAGCAGAGTAGGGTAGAGAGAGATAATGAGGAAGCCAGGATTACTCTTAGGATGCAAACCTCAAGGAACGGGAGGATGGTGTTGCCCTCTACAATAGTAATAGGGAAGGTAGAAGTTGGAGAGGGCCTAAAAGGAAAGATAATGAGTTCCATTTTGGATATATTGAGCTTAAGATGTCAACTGGACATCCAGTACAAGATGTCTGAAAGGCTGTTGGAGATGCAAGATTGGAGGTCCACCCAGAGGTTCAAGTAGGAAAGATAGATTTGAGAATCATCAGCAAAAAGATGATGATTAAATCTATGGGAACTGATGAGATCAGATGTGGAGTGTATAGAGACCTTGCAGGAGGAGGAGGCTTCAAGTTCAAGAACCTGGAACACTACAAATAGCATCAGATTTTCTGTGCTGGTAAGTTTTGTGGGATTTTTTTTTCTCTTTTTCTTCTTTTTTCTCTTTTATTTTTGACAATTTGATTTTAGTTTATTTTCAATTCCAAATTCTCTCCGTCTCCCTCGCCCTTCCCTACACATTGAGAAGGCAAGAAAAATAAAACCCATTACAAATATGTATGCCCAGACAAAACAAATGTCCATATTAGCCACGTTCCCCCCATGAGGAAAAAAAAGGCAAGAAAAGGAAAAAAGAGAAGAAAATATGTTTCAGTCCACACTCTGAGCTCATGAATTCTCTGTCTGAAAGTGGGTAACATGCTTCACCATAAGCTCTTTGGAATTGCACATCATTGTACTAATAATCAGTCTTTCAAAGTTGATTATCTTTACACTATTGCTGTTACTGTATAAATTGTTCTTCTGGTTCTCCTTTGCATCCATTCACATAAGCTTACCCAGGTTTTTCTGAAACCATCCCTTTCATAATTTTTTTTGCTTTTTGAAGGGGGAAAGGCAGGGCAATTGGGGTTAAGTGACTTACCCAAGATCACACAGCTAGTAAGTGTTAAGTGTCTGAGGCCGGATTTGAACTCAGGTCCTCCTGACTCCAGGGCCGGTGCTCTATTCACTGTACCACCTAGACAGCCCCTCTTCATCATTTCTTATAGCTCATTTGTATTCCATCACTTCACGTACCATAACTTGTGCAATTAGTCTCCAATTGATGAGTATCCCCTCAGTTTCCAATTCTTTGTCACCACAAAAAGAAGTTATAAATATTTTTGTACCTTTGGGTTCCTTTCCTCTTTCTTTGATCTTTTTGGGGTATAGACCTAATAAGAGTATTGCTGGATCACACATTTTATACACATTTTAATAACCTTTGGAACATAGTTCCAAATTGCTTTCAGAATGGCTAGGCCAATTCACAGATCCAACAGAGCATTTTTTGTGACCCCATTTGGGGTTTTCTTGGCAAAGATACCAGAGTGGTTTGCCCTTTATTTCTCCAATTCACTTTACAAACAAGGAAACTGAGGCAAATAAGGTTAAGTGACTTACCCAGGATCACACAACTAGTAAGGGTCTGAGGCCAGATTTTAATTCAGGTCTTCCTGATTCCAGGCCCAGAACTCTATCCACTGTGGCATCTAGCTGCCACAGTCCCTCTAGCATTTGTTATTTTTCTTTCCTGCCATCTTAGCTAATCTGATGGGTATGAGGTGGTACCTCAGAGTTGTTTTAATTTGATTTTCTCTAATTATTAGTAAGTTACGGTATTTTTTCATGTGGCTACTGATAACTTTGATTTCTTATTAATTAGACAATGGCTCTTATGCTTATAAATTTCATTCAATTCCTTGTATGTTTTAGAAATGAGATTTTTATCAAGAGAACTGAGTCAAATTTATAACAGTACAAGTCATTCCCCAGTTGATAAATGGTTAAAGGATATGAAAAGACAGTTTTCAGAGGAAGAAATTCAAGATATCTATAAGCATATGAAAAAATGTTCTAAATCACTATTGATTAGAGAAATGCAACTTAAAACAATTCTGAGGTACCATATCTCACTGGTCAGATTGGTTAAGATGACAAAGCAGGAAAATGATAAATGCTGGAGAGGATGTGGAAAAACAGGAACACTAATGCATTGTTGGTGGAGTTGTGAACTGATCTAACCATTCTGGAGAGCAATTTGGAACTATGCCCAAAGGGTTATAAAAATGTGCATATGGGGCGGCTAGGTGGTGCACTGAGTAAGAGTGCCGGCCCCGGAGTCGGGATGACCCGGGATTGGTCCCAGCCTCAGAAAATGAGCACCCACACATAAATAATGACTGGCCGTGTAACCTTGAGCAAGTTACTTAACCCCAATTGCTTACAAAAAAAAAATGTGCATACCCTTTTACCTAGCAATACCACTTCTAGGGTGTGTCTCAAAGAGATCATACAAGTAGGAAAAGGACCCATATATACAAAAATATTTATAGCAGCTCTTTTCATGGTGTCAAAGAATTGTAAATCAAGGGGATGCTCAACAATTGGGGAATGGCTGAACAGTTGTGGTATATGAATGTAATGGAATACTATTGAGCTACAAGAAATGAGAAGCAGACGGACTTCATAATAACCTGGAGAGACTTACATAAACTGATGCTGAGTGAGGAGAGCAGAACCAGGAGAACTTTGTACACAATTACAGACACATTGTATGTATGATGACTAACTTTAATAGACTGGGCTCCTCTCAGCAATGCAATGCTGTAAGACAACTCCAAAAGACTCATGGTGCAAAGGAATAGCCACATCAGAGAAAGAATTACAGAATCTGAATTCAGATTGAAGCAAACTACTTGCTCCCTCCCTTTTGTGTTTTGTTTTGTTCCTTCTTTCTCATTGTTCATTCCATTGGTTATAATTCTTCTTTATAACTTGACTAATGTTTAATGTGAAGGTATTTGTAGAACCTATATTGGATTGTATGCCACCATAGGAAGGGACAAGGGAGGAGGAGAGGGAGAAAATTTGGAACTCAAGGAATTGTGGAACTGAATGTTGCAAACTAAAAACAAGCAAACAAACAAATAAAGGGGGAAAAAAGAAATTTGCAAGAAGATCGCCCAGTTTTCTGCTTTTCTTCTAATTTTAGTTGCACTGTTTTGTTTTGTTTTGCTTTTGTCTGTGAAAGGTTTAAAATTTTATACGATCAAAATTATCTATTTTACTTCTACCAGTAGATCTGACAGGTAATTTCTTCCATGCTCCACTAATTTGTTTATGAAATCACCCTTTATGTCTAAATCATGTACTTGTTTTAAACTTATTTTGGTATACAGGATGAGATGTTGGTTTATGCCTAATATCTACCAGATTACTTTCCTGTTTTCCCAACAGTTTTCATTAAATAATGAGTTCTTATTCCAATAGCTGGCATATTTGGGTTTATCAAACACTAGATTACTGTGCTCCTTTGCTTCTGTAAATTGGGTACCTAATCTATTCTGTTGATCAACCTCTCTATTTCTTACCTGGTACCAAATTGCTTTGACAACTACAACTTTGTAGCATAGTTTAAAATATGTTACTGTTCCTAGAGGGGTAACTAGGTGGTGCAGTAGACAGGTCTGGAGATTCATCTTCCCAAGTTCAAATCTGGCCTCAGACACTTACTAGCTGTGTGACTGTGGGCAAGTCATTTAACCCTATTTGCCTCAGTTTCCTCATCTATAAAATGAACTAGAGAAGGAAATGACAAACTACTCCCATATCTCTGCCAAGAAAACCCCAAATGGGGTCACAAAAAGTGGGACACAACTGAAAAATGACTAAATAACAACTGCTTCCAGAAGGTCTCCTTTCTTCTCATTTTTTATTATTTTGCTGGATATTCTTGACCTTTCATTCCCCTGTATGAATTTTGTTACTTTTTTTTAACCCTATAAAACAATTCTTTGATAGTTTAATTGGTATGGCACTAAATAAGTAAATTAATTTAGGTAGTATTATCATTTTTATTATATTAGACTCGCATAATCACAAGGATTTAATATTTCTCCAAATATTTATTTATTTATTTTGATTGGTAAAATTCTTTATTAATTTGTTTGTTTACTTTTAGTTTAGATGATTCAGTTCCACAATCCCTTGAGTTTCAAATTTTCCCCTCTTCCCTTGCAAGCAATTAAGTATAGGATCTGCAAATACTTTCACATTAGACATCAGTCAGGTTGTAAAGAAGGATTGTAACTGATGGAATGAACAATGGGAAAGAGGAAACAAAACCAAACAAGAAAAAACGAATATAAATTTCTTTGAAATATACCTTCCAATACATACACAAGAACTGTATGAATACAATTGCAAAATACTCATCACACAAGTAAAGACATCTAAATAGTTGGAAATGGAGAGGATGTGGGAAAATTGGAATACTAATGCATTGTTGGTGGAGTTGTGAACTGATTCAACCATTCTGGAGAGCAATCTGGAACTATGCCCAAAGGGCTATAAATAATTACATACCCTTTGACCAAGCAACACCTCTTCTAGGGTTGTATCCCAAAGAGATCATAGAAATGGTAGGAAGAAATGTATGTGGAAAAATATTTATAGCAGCTCTTTTGGTGGTGGCAAATAATTGAAAATTAAGAGGATGCCCATTAATTGGGGAATGGAATACTATTGTACTATAACAAATGAAGAGCAGACGGACTTCGTATTTACCTGGAGAGACTTATACAAACTGATGCTGAGTGAGAAGAATAGAACGAGGAGAAATTTGGTTTTTGCCTTCTTAATGGGTGGAGGAGGTGTGGGAGGAAGGGAGAGAATTTAGAACTCAAAAAAAATTTTTTTGAAGAATGTCAACATAGGGGTGGCTAGGTGGGGCAGTGAATAGAGCACTGGCCCTGGAGTCAGGAGGACCTGAGGTCAAATCCAGCCTCAGAAACTTAACACAAAATTAGCTGTGTGACCTTGGGCAAGTCACTTAACCCCAATTGCCCTACCTTTTCCCCTAAAAAAAAAAAAAGAATGTTAAAATAAATAAATAATATATTTTTAAAAGAAAATCACAACATTTTTGTCATTTTTGCTATTAATGTGGTCAATTATATTTGTAGCTTTCCTAATATTGAACCAGCCCTGCATTTCTAGTATATATACAACTTAATCATGATGTATGATTTTTCTTATGTATTATTTTTTTCTCCTAGCTAGAATTTTATTTAAAATTTCTAAATAAATATTCATTAGGGAAATTGATCTATACTTTTCTTTCTCTGTTTTGACTCTTCCTAGTTTAGGTGTAAAGTCCTTATTTGTGCATTCCCAGAGTTCCCTTGACCATGTGTTTCCTATACTTTATATTCCTATATCTTTCTACTTTTGTACTTTACATGCATGTTCATTCTTTCTCCCATGGATTTTTTATGCATTTATGGGGAACATGTGATCCTGGTGCATATGTTTTAGGGGAAATGATTTTTGACTACTGATCTTGTTATGTCAGTTAAGTAAATACCTTTACTAAAGAACTAACTGAATACATTAGGGAATTTGATCTATAGTTTTCTTTCTCTGTTTTGACTCTTCCTAGTTTAGGTGTAAAGTCCATATTTGTGCTATAGAAGGAATTTGGTAGGACTCTTTCTTTACCTATTTTTTTCAAACAGTTTATATAGTATTGAAATGAATTGCTCTTTCAAAGTTTGGTAGAATTTGCTTATAAATCCATCTGGTCCTAGGGTCTTTTTTCTTTATTAAAAATGTTTTTGTTATAAAATGTGGTTATTTGGGAATAGGAGAAGAGAGAGACAGGAGAAATCTAGGTGTTATATAAAAAAATAAAATAGATCAATAAAGGTCTTTTTTTTAAAAACAAAGACAAATTTGGTTGGAAAAAAAGAGTTATGAGAAGATATCTTCTTCTGCTCCTTTGTAGAGGTCAGGGTGCATAGGAATGGAGGATTGCATTTACTGCCAAGTTTTTTTTTTAACATGTTTACTGTTCCAACTGATTTTTTTTCTTCCCCTTTTTCTTTCTTTCTATTTTTTCCCCCAAAGTCTTTGTTATAAGAGAGAACTCTCTGAGAAGGGGTAAGAGAATAATATATAAGGACACCTAGGCAATATGAAAACAGAAGATAATAAAAATCTATTAAAAAGGGAATATTCACTGATTTTGTCTTGGAGTCACAGTGGCTCCACCCAGTGGGTGAGGCAGTATGTACGTAAGGCAGGGGTGGTAAGGTACAGGGCTTGTTCTCTTGTCCCCACCTTCAGATTAGAGATGGGCTGGTGGTGCAATGGGTAGGCAAAAGGAAATGGGTTCTCCTTCTCATCTAATTTCTTTGCTTCTAAAGCCTTTATAGTATATGTAAAAGGAAATGCCTTGGCGAGACTTCAGCAAAAGTGAAACGATGTGGATATTGACATTTTTCACTTTTTGATTTTAATTTAGTTTTTCAATGAACAAAATTATATTACTCTTTCCTATCTTCTCTTCTATCTCCCACCCCCACTTACCATTGGAAAAGCAAAGCAAAAAGCCTTGCAATAAATATGTACAGTAAAAAAAAAAACACATTTTCTCATACATTATTTCTTGTCTTTCAGAGTGGTTAGTCTTTACAAGCTTGACCCAACCCTTCAGAACTACCCAATTAGCAAAACTACCCAATTAGCCAGATAAACGGAATGACTTATTCATCGCTCACACTGTGACTCAGTAAATTTGGTTAGAAGCCTATAAAAGAAAGAAAGGACATTGATTGAAGACTTGCATTCCCAGAGTTCCCTTGGCCATGTGTTTCCTATCCACATATCTTTCTACTTTTGTACTTTACATGCATGTTCATTCTTTCCCCCATGGATTTTTTGAGCATTTGTGGGGAACATGTGCTTTAAGGAAAATGATTTCTAACTAGTGATCTTGTTATGTCAGTTAAGTAAATACCTTTACTAAAGAACTAACTGAATCTACTAGCTGATTGTTAATGGGAAGCATACCAGTGGAGCTTGTGAGCTAGTGTTAGGAGGATAGCTCCCTCCTGGGTCTCAGTAGAACCCTGAAAGTAGTAGTAAGTCAACTTTCTGGGGACATAACCTGCCAGTATGAATGTGGGTTGGACAAGTGAACTCAGAGCAGGATATGACCATATAGTTTTTGATTGATGTAAAATTATTTGTTTGATTCTTTGTACTCTCTTAAATATTTGGATTACCTTAAATTTTTGGCTTTTGCTTTTAAATTGTTGATCAAAGGTATAAACATTTCTGTAATACTTTTGTTTTCCCATGTTTCTTTTTTCTTGCCTTTAGTTGGGCAGTATGGTGCTCAAGCTTTCTAATGTACAAACCACTTGGATATTGACATAATCTTTCAATATTTTTTCCACAGGTTGTGAATAGTTTTCTCAGGTCCTTTACATCATGATGGAATCTGTCCCTAGCGGTATTCTTCTATAGCCCCACTTTTCCTCCTTTGATCCTCACAATAGCAACTAGCCATGGCACACACTGCTCTGCCTTTGGTTCTAGGCTTTGTGGGCTGTCACCGTTATCTCATCTGCCTGCTTACTCTGGAAGTTCCCTCAGCACCTGTGGTTCTCTCCCACTATTGGTGGATTCTTCCTGGAATCTGCATTTTGAGGACTAGTCCTAGACTGCCCTTCTTCACTCTCCTGGCTCTGCTCCTGACTTTTTGAGCTCTGTTCCCATAACCCACATGGAGATAACTCCTACTCCACCTTTTCAGTATTGTCTTCCTCCATTAAAATGTAACTTCCTTGAGTGCCAAGACGGTGTTTCTGTACTTTTATTTGTTAATACAAGGCTTCACACAGTGACAGGTGCAGGGCTTAATAAATGCTTGCTCTTTTGACCTGTGTACAGTTGCTGAAATGTTTTTACATTCTCTGCCAAATACCAAGTGAGGGCAGATGCATTCATTCATTATGCTTACAGTAGATGCCAGTAATCTTTTTTTTTTAATTTAATCTGTTTTGGTGTGGTTGTTTTATTATTTGAATGTGTGCCATCAAATTCAAAAAGAACTCTTTGAAATTCCATTCCAAGTATGTTCACTTCCTTTACTTTTTAAAAAATTTTATAATAGAATTTAATGGAAGAATGTGTTTCCTTTACACTTTTTTCGAGCTGTGAACTTTACTGAAACACGTCTGTAATTCTTCTGTACTCACAAAATTTCAGAGTTGGTAGGGCCCTCAGTGGGCCATCTTGACCAACTCTAGATATCTTCCTAGAAGGAATTCCAGTCTACAACATATCCAACAAGTTGTCACCACACCTTTGTCTTAAAAACTCCAGGAAAACAGAACTTCTCCACTTACCAAGGCAGTACATGATGTTTGGGGGATAACTCTAATTGTTTGTTTGTTTTTTTTAAAAAGCTTTTCCTGACATCAAGCCTAAAACTAGTTCTTCCCTCTGGAGTTAAGGAGAACAAGTCCCCTCTCCTCCATGATAGTACTTCAAACACTTCAACACAGCTATCACATTCCCTGCTTAAACGTCTCTTCTTTAGCCTAAAAGTCTGTAGGTCTGTCAATTCACATGGCATGATCTTGAGGTTCTCCACCATCCTACTTATCTCCCTCTGTATGGCCTTCAGTTTATCATTAGATTACTAGTGTAAGATTACTGTGGTTCCCATCTAGTGGCTCATAATCTCCTTGGGGATTTACAGTGATGGTTGCAAGGGGTTCACGCTAAAAATTTTCTAATCATAGCCACCAGGAGATATGTGATTTCTTTTTATATGATTCTCTTAAGTCTTTTGTTTGAATGTTAAATTTTCTATTCAATGCTAATCTTTTCATCAGGAATGCTTAAAAGTCCTCTATTTCATTAAATATCCATTTCCCCTCATATATATATAATATATAAATATATACATGTGTGTATATATACATTTGTGTAGATACACACAAAGTGACACACATATACACATATGTAATGTATGTGTGTATACACATATACATATACACATGCACATGCACATACACATATACACCTATACCTATACCCACACCTACAGCTACACACATATACATATACATACACATATACATGTACATATACACACATACATACACATACACATATACACACAATATACACATACACATACACATAAACATATATATACATATACATAATGTCAGTTTTGCTGGGTAGGTTTTTCTCAGCTATAATTCTAGCTGCTTTGTCCTCCAAGATATCATATTTCTAGCCCTCCAGTCCTCTAACATGGAAGCTACTAAATCTTGTGTGATCCTAATGGTGGCTCCACAATATCTGAATTATTTCTTTCTAACTATTTACAATATTTCTCCTTGACCTGGGAGCTCTGGAATTTGACTATAATACTCCTGGGAGTTTTCATTTTGAGATCTCTTTCAGGAGGTGATCAATGGATTCTTTCAATCTCTATTTTACCCTCTGATTCTAGAATATCAGGGCAGGTTTCCTTTATAATTTCTTGAAAGATGATGTCTAGGTTCTTTTTTTGCACATGACTTTCAGGTAGTTCAATAATTCTTAAATTACCTCTCCTTAATATGTTTTCCAGGTCAGTTGCTTTTCCAATGAGATATGTCACATTTTCTTCTAATTTTTTTCATTCTTTTGACTTTGTTTTATTGTTTTTTTGACACCTCATGGAGTTACTAGCTTCTATTTGCCCAATTCTACTTTTTAAGGAGCTCTTTTCTTCAGTGAATTTCTGTGCCTCTTTTACCATTAGGCCAATTCTGGTTTTTAAGATGATGTTTTCTTCAGTATTTTGGGGGACTACTTTTACCAAGCTGTTAGTTTTTTCATAATTTTCTTGCATCACTTTCATTTCTTTTCCCAATTTTCCCTCCACCACTCATATCTATGTAGTTAACTCTCCAAGAATTCTTGTTGGGCTTGGGTCCAATTAGCATTTTTCTTTGAGGTTTTGTTCATAGCTGTTTCCATATTGTTGTTTTATTCTAAGTTTATGTCATTACTACTGCCATAGTAGCTTTCTATGGCTGTGTTTTTTTTAATCATTCTTTGTTCACTTTTCCAGGTTATTTCTTCACTTTGAACTTGAGGTTAAAATTGGGCTCTGCTCACCTGGGGGTGACAAGCTTCAGGGTTTTCTGTGATGTTGTTTTAAAAGTGGTCTGGTGGTCTGAAAGTTTTGGATGCTTCCAAGTTGGTGTTATCCTGGGAAAGGTGTGGTCGCTGTTCTTATGTGTATTCTTTTCTTTACCCAGGAAGGGTCTCTGCTCCCCTGCAGCCACAAGTACTAGTGCTCCTCTTGGGCCTGGTACTGTGACCATGTCCCCTGCCCTCTTGTGACTGATCACAAGAACTCCTCTCTGCCCTAGAACTGTGACCCAGATCTGCTTATGGCAATAGAATTGACAATCAGTGCCAGATATACCCAGTGCCAGAAAATGGTCCCCTGTAATTTCTTTCTGACCAGTTGTCTAAACACTTTCCTGTCTCTGGGCTAAGAGCTCCTGAAGCTGCTGCAGCTGTCACGGCTGCTTCCAAAGCCCACTGCTGGTGCTCCTGCCAAGCTCTAGGCTTGCATCCTCCTCTGTGTTACAGACCTCTCCTGAGGACTTTATAAAAAAAATCTCCCTCTCACCTTTTGTTGACGGAGGTGTTAAAGTTGTTTGGAGGGGAATGTTTGGAGAGTCCAACTGGGTCTCTATCTGTATCTGCCATCTTGGCTCTGCCCCTCCAAATCTTACTTCCTTTTCAAAATAATTTGAGACATTGATATTATTTTTTGATATCTATTTTATTATTAGGAGGCCTTTCTGAAGTTTGTGTTAAGTGAAGATTTTCAGTGCCTTTGGGTTCTTTAGCTTTTTCCTCTTTGTATCTAAGTAACCCCTAAATTTCTGCTCTTGTTCCACCTAATTTGGGATTAGGAATGAAGGGGATTCTTATGATTGCCCTGCATTGATTTTGTATACATATGCATATACACATACAAACACATACACATATACATACACATACATATATACATACGCATACACACATACATATATGCATATTCATACACATACATATATGTGTATGTATATATTTGAAATATATTGTTGGGTAATTTGGATATTAGGATTTCAATTCAATAAGCATTTATTAAGCATTAAAAAGTGCCACTTGGCACTGTGCTAAATCCCAGGCACACAAAGGAAAGCAAAAGCAGTCCTAGCCCTCAGCTTCTAAAGGAGGAGACCACATATATAAAAGATGTACACAGTGTAAAGGGTAGGTGACCTCAGGGGAAGGCACTAGCATTGAGAGGGACATAAGACAAGCTTTTAGCTGAAACTTGAAGGTAGACAGGGAAGTCAGGAGTTGGATTTGAAGAAGGGGAGCATTTCAAGCATGGGGGTTACTAGTGAAAATGCAAGGAGTCTGGAGATGGAGAACAACAATGAAGTCAGTGTTACTAGATCATGGAGTATGTGGAGAAGAATAGAGTGTAAGAAGAAGGAAAGGCAAGAAAGGGCCAGTTTATGAAGGACTTCAAAAGCCAAAGGATTTTATATTTGATCCTGAAAGCAATAGGGAGCCACCAGAGGTAGGAGGGTGACATGGTCAGAACTATGCTTTAGGAAGATCACTTTGGCAGCTGTATGGAGAATGGACTGGATGGGGAAAGATTTGAAAAAGGGAGAATGACTGACCTTTGGGCTATTGCCATCGTCCAGGCTGGAGGTGATGAGGACCTGCATCAGTGCCGTGGCTGTATGGAGGAGAGAAGGGGGCATACACTAGAGATGTTACACAGGTGGAATAAATAAGATTTGGCAATAAATTGGGTATGGAGGGTGTGAGAGAGTAAGGAGTTGAGGATGACTCCCAGTTTGTGACCTTGTGTGGCTGGGAAGATGTTGGTGCCCTCAACTTTAATAGGGAAGTTGGGAGGAGGGAAGGGCTTGGGGAGAAATGAGTTCAGTTTTGGACAAGAATTTAAGATATCTATATATCATATGGTTTGAGATGCTCAATAGGCAGGATGAGATGGGAGATTAGAGGTCAAGAAAGAGATTGGGATTAGATAAATAGGTCTGAGAATTATCTCATAAAGATGTTAAATGAATCCATGGGAAATGATGAAATAACCAAGCAAGATCACGTAGAGGGAGAAAAAAAGAGGACCAGAGAAAGAATATTGGAGGTCACCCCTTGCTAGTGAGCATCACCTAAATGGAGATCCAGCAAAGGAGGCTAAGAAGGTGAACCCAGAAAGGAAGGAGGAAAACCAGGAGAGAGGAGTGTCATAAAAACCTAGGAAGAAGAGTGCATCAAGAAGAATGTGGGGAAATAAGAAGCAAGATCTTTCTCTCAGAGGATAGGAAGAGGAGGAACCATGGGAGGTTTGAGGAAGAATGTGGAAGTTTGGAAAAGCTTCTGTGGTGAGTGCTTTGCTGCAGTGAGAACCCAGCTAAGATTATGTAACACAATATTATTAACTTGTTATTGATATTGTTGACAAAAGGCAATATGAAGCTCTCCAATTTTGTTTTGGTGTGGTACTGTAACATAATTAAAACATTAATGTCTTCTATCTATTTCATGTGGTGTACTCATGGTTTGCTCCTTTTAGTGTTCCTTGCCATCTGCTCCAAAGAACGACAGCGGGTGGGAAGTTGATTTGTATCTTGCTTTCTTGGGATCTCAGAACACAAAGAGGGTCACTCCCTCCCCTCTCCTCTATTTCAAGTCAATCATCATAATGGGCTCAAGGAGGGCCAGCCTAGAAAATTATGTCACCCGATATGGGCTTTGTATTAGATTCATAGGAGCAGTAACATCTTCTTGACTAGAGTGTTGACCTATTTGGTAATCCCAACAGAACCTCCTGATTGACATTTCAAGGTTCCTGCCAGGCCACAGTTAATAAAATAACTTCTTTGTTTTTATTGTAAGTCATTTTTTTTCAGTTGTGCCTGATTCTCCATGACCTTATTTGGGGTTTTCTTGGTAGAAATACCGGAGTAGTTTTCTATTTCTTTCTCCAGCTCATTTTACAGATGAGGAAACTGAGGCAAATAGTATTAAATGACTTGCCCAGGGTCATACAGCTAGTATCTGAGGCTGAATGTTAGCTCCCAAAGATGAGACTGTTGTTTGTGGCTATACTTTCTTACTAAAAATTGTTCTTGAACTTAACAAATGCCAAAATAGAAAGGACATTCACTTCTTGTTACAACATAGAACAGAGAGAGAGAGTCAGAGAGACAGAGTGAGAGAGAGAGTTATAGGAGAAAATGAGAATGTCTACTGCATATAGCTTGCTTTTTCCTTTTAAAGTATATCATAAGACTTGAAGGGGCGGCTAGGTGGCACAGTGAGTAGAGCGCCAGCCCTGGAGTCAGAAGGACCTGAGTTCAGATCCAGCCTCAGACACTTAAAGCACACACAAACAAAAAAAAAAACCTAGCCGTGTGACTTTGGGCAAGTTACTTAACCCCAATTGCCCTACCAAAAAAAAAAAAAGCAAGACTTGAAGCATATTTTCCCCTTTATTTCCTTGTTTTTTATTTTTATTTTTTGGAACATGGTTAATGCAGAAATGTCTTGCATGACTTCATATATATAATAGATATCATATTTCTTGCCTTCTCAATGGGTAGGGGAGGGTGGAGGTTGGGAGAGAATTTAGAACTAAAGATAAAAATAAATAACATTTGTAGTTTAAAAAAAAGCATTTCATAAGGCAGAGAGTCAAGATGGCAAAGCAGTGGTGTAGTGAGGTCACCTCCATGAGTCTTCCAAACAGATCTAGAAATTCCACTGGACCAAATTCTCATGAGGAAATCCAGAAAAAGCTACAATGGGTCTTTTATCTAGCCAAGGTCTATCAGGAGATAGACATTGAGATCTGTCGATACTGGGTACTGGGTCAGGATAGGGCATGCCCTCCTGCACACTTCAGTGTTCATGGAAACACTGTGCACTAGGACAAGAGCAGGTCCCATAACCAAAACTATGGGACCCCCAAACCATTACATGGACATTATGATAGAGACAGAAACCAGCTGGAAGCTTTATCACCTACTACCCGAATCACAGATCCAGGCTAGACTAAGAAGGGAAACCTATACTCAGGGGTGTTGTTTTGGTGGCAAAGACTTGGGCCACATGACAAGAAAGGAGTAGGTTTAGAAGCCAGCAGCAGCAGCAGCAGCAGTGTGGTTTAGACCCCAAGGAGAAGAGAAGTGTCTCAGTTCCAGGATTTAGCCAACCTGCAGAACAATGACTACGGCCGAAATCCCAGACCAAAGAGGAGCCTACGGTTCTGTCATGGTGAACCAGTAGAGCTTCCCAACTGACTGATAAGAGCAAAGTCTAGCAGCTGTCTACTCTTGCTTAGACCCAAACCCAGATTAGGAACTTGTAGAGTTCAGAGCAGGGGAGTAGTGGGTGGGGAGGTGGGCACAGCAAACAGGCACTTCCCTGAATCATAACCTTTTGGGAGCACTGAAAGTTTGCAGATCTCTGGTCCATCCCTGGGAACCTGGAATGATATGACACTCAATACCCTTAAAAAAAAAAAAAAGAGCAATAGGACCAACCTAGATCTTCCCTCCAGAAAAGTGGCAGAGCCCATCCCTAATATCGCCTAAATTCAGGAAGCTGGCAGGAAGAATGGGAGAACAAAAAAAGAACCACACCATGATGAACTCTTATGGGGGTAGAGATGCTCAAGATACAAACCCAGAAGAGAATGACTCCAAAATACCTACAAGCAATGTCTCAGAGAAAAATAAAGCTTAGGCACAAACTCAACTAAAATTATTGGAAGAGATCAAGATAGAGAGGGGAGAGACAGAGACAGAGACAAAGATAGAGACAGAGACAGAGAGAAAGAGAGGGAGAAAGAGAGCAAGAGTTTTTTAAAAAGATAAAAATGTTTTAATAAATGAAATGAGAGTGCTTGGAGAAAATTGGAAAAGAAAAGAGAGCCAACAAAGAATTTGAAAGAGAATTAATAGTTTGGCACAAAAGGAACAAAATTTTAAGCAAGCAACAAAGTCCTTGAAAATTAGAGTGGATCAAATAGAAGTCAATGATTCCATGAGAAATAAAGTTGAGAGGCTGAAAATAGTAAGAAAATATAACGTATCTCCATGAAAAAAACAAATAAGTGACCTGGCAAATAGATCAAGGAGAAAAAATTAAGAATCATTGAACTATTCACACACTATGACCAAAAGAAGTTCCTATAGAGATCATATTTCAAGAAATTTTAAAAAAGAAAACTGCCAAAAACCTCAGAATCAGAGGGCAAAGTAGAAATAGAAAGGAGCCAACAGTCACCTCCTGAAAGAAACCCCAAAGTGAAAACTCCGAGGAACATCATAGTTGAGAAGAATGGAAGGAAAAAGCATTTACTAGGCACCTACTGTTTGCCAGACACCTTAGTAAGTACTTTACAAATACTGTCTCATTTGATCCTCTCAACAATTCTTGCAGGTTGGTATTATTATTATCCCTATTTTAGAACTGAGGAAACTGAGGCAGACAGAAACTAGATGACTTACCTAGGGTCACATAAATGTCTGAAGCTAGATTTGAACTCAGGTCTTCCTGATTCCAGGCCAGCACTGTATCCACTGTGCCACCTGGTTGCCCACTGGTACATTTTGAGGAGATAATAGATATGAGTCATACCTAACTTTCTTATAGAAATTTCCCTTAGGAGTGAGGATATTATGAGTTTAAGAGTTAGAGGGAAAACTTCACTCCATTGATTGGAGTCAGGCCATCCCCAGGATGAATCCAGCCTCTGTGAAAGTCCAAAGAAGGAGTCTTTTTCTGGGAGGAGGTTCCTGGGCCATAGAAAATAATGCATTCTAAACTGGAATTCCTGATTTTAGTCTCTTCCTTCTCTTATCCATTCTTCACATAGTTGTCAGTATAAAGCACAAGTCTGAACAGGTCAGTCTCCTCAAATGGTCCCCCATTAACCAAAGGACTAACTTCAGATCTCATCTCAGCTATTTAATATCTGTGTGACCTTGGGAAAGGGCAGCTAGGTGGCATAGTGGATAGAATGCCAGGCCTGGAAGTCAGAAAGACCTGAATTCAAATCTGCCCTCAGACACTTACTATCTGTGTGACCCTGGGTAAGTCACTTAACCCTCTTTGTGGTAGGTAAAAGAGGAAATGACTGAGGAAACAGAGATTCAAATTTCTGAATATATCAATTTATTAAGCAATGTATGGAAATTGACCAAGGAATTGGGACCAGTTGCCTCCCTCAGCTTTGGCACTGAACACCAAATATAGGGTAGACATAGATTTTTATTCATTAAAACCAATTAATCAAACAAGACCAATTAGTTAAAAGAAAATAACTAACAAAGATACAAATTTAGGTAATCTGATTTCCAATTGGATGATGGGTTAGGGATTTTCCAGCTTGGGAGGGGGAGAGTGAATAGATACAATTCCCTGAAATCAGAGAAGAAGGTGTCCTCCTCCCCCCGCCCCCAAGTATCTATAAACAATCAAAGGGACATGGAAACAATAGCTGATTGATTAGTAAAGGGATGGACCTGAGTTCAAATCAAGCCTCAGATGCTTAACACAAAGCTAGTTGTGTGACCTTGGGCAAGTCACTTAACCCCAATCGCCCTACTTTCCCGCCTCCAAAAAGCAAAAAATAAAAGAAACATAAAAAAGGAAACATGAATGAACAATGACTAAACAAGGATAAACTGTTGACATTCTAACATAAGGAAATGATACATGTATCCCCTGTGATTCTTATCACCATCAGGGGTCATAGAGAGAGTCCAATTAGACAAGGCCTAGGAGTGGTTCATTATGTCTTGGTGACATTAAGAGACAAATGGGAAGACAGTTGTAAAGCCAAGGACAAACAGCTTTCCAGAGGACTGCTGCCATGAACAGCTTCAAGGTTCTGATTACATAGTATAGTGAACTCTCTATTTATTCAGTAACAAACTAAGACAAAACATTGACAGAAACCAAAGTACAGCATTCACAATGTTATGACATAACAGCTTATCACTAAAGTGGCCACATAGCTTTAAACAAAAGATATCATTCAGTAAGTCCTTAACTCACTCATCCTTAAGGAGTAAACCTCCTTAAGGGACACAAAGTACAAAGGTCAAAGTTCTCCACCCCTAGGTCACAGTAAATCATGATCTTCTCAGTCAGCATCAAGTACCCAAGAAGAGGTCTTTTCATCTTGATTTGATGTTGGCTCTCATATTCCATGGTTCCTCTATCCAACTGTCACCTAGATTCAAAGGCAGGAAGCTCTCAACTCCTCGTCCAGCTCCTTGTCCAGTTCCTCATCTAGTTCCCATTCAACACTGAAGTTCACAGTGCCCAGTCCACCTCAAATCCTTTACAGTTCCTGTTTCTGGGAAGACAAAGCTTAACAGAGCCACAATAATATTCATGCACATTGCCGGTGCCATCATCAATTCACTATATGCCTGTGAAATAAACATAGACCCATAAACAAGGTCCAAGAGGTCGACACAAATCATCAGTAAAGTCCCAGGACCTCCAAAACCCTCTCCAGGACTTCTGTAAACATACAACCAGAAAATCCTCTTTCAGGGCTTCCAGTAAGGCCCCAGGGCTTCTGTACAAAGTATCACAAACAAACATCAACACAGACAGATCAGACAAACATAGAGTGCTGGGATACCACAAGTTTTCTCCTTCTCAACTCTGCTTCCACAAGAGTTCTCTTAGTTCTTCTCAGTTGCAAGAGTTGTGGTGGAGATATAGTCAATCACATTTGATAATTGATTGGTTAAGAGAGTCAAGGAAAAGAAAGAGTCGAAGACTATCCCAAGGTTATGAATCTGGGTATTTGGAACTGTGATTAACAGAAAAGGGGAAATTTAAGAAGGGCCTGGTGTGAGAGGAATGGCTATTAAATTCTGTTCTAGACATATTGGGCTTGGGTTGCTGACTAGAGAGATAGGAGGAAAAAAAATAAAAGAAAGAAGTGTCACAAAAGCGAAAGGAAGAAAGAATATCCAGGTGCAGATGATCAACAGTATTAAAAGTTTCTGAGGGGTCAAGAATTAAAACTGGAAAAAGGACATGAACACTAGCCTCAATACCAGAGCCCAGTTGAAGTATTCCACCTGCCTTGTGACAAAGAGGTCATAAACTGAGGTGAAGAATAAGACATACATTTTTGGATACAGCCAGTGTGGGAATGCATTTTGTTTGCCTATGCATATTTATTAAAATGGTTTTGTTCACCTTTTTTATTTACATTTTTGAGGGGAAGGGGAGATGGAAAAAAAAGGGATTGGATATATATAGGTAACCCCAAAACATAGTGAAAGAAAAGAGGGTCATTAAAGCATTTTTTTTAAATAGCCTTAAGAAAACAGAAGGAAGGTCAGAAAAAATCTCAAATAGGTAGGGCAGCTTTGACAATTACATATTGAATTTATTATATACTTAAAAAGAAAAGCAAGTTTTACATAATTAAGATTCCTAGTATTTCATGCAAAAAATGACAAAGAATATCATAAATTCACTGTTACTTTCAAAGCTATCTTGCTTTTCTATGTTTCCTTCTGTACTTCCTTTCATTTTCTTCAGTGCATTTTTAAACATTCCCTCTTGGATCTTTGTCATTTCATAGACTCCATTTGGAAGTGGGCCACTTTCAGTTATATTTGGTAAATACAGTGCTCAGTGAAGTAAATGATATCTGGTTTTTGTTTATTTTTTAACCTGTTTGTTATGTGCTCTGAAAATGTCTATCAAGATTCTCTCCCCTATTGGAACCCCTAATGCACTGTTAGTGGAGTTGTGGACTGATCTAGCCATTCTAGAGAACAATTTGGAACTATGACCAAAGGGTTATAAATCTGTGCATATCCTTTGATCCAACAATACCACTATTAGGTCTGTATCCCAAAGACATCATACAAATGGGAAAAGAACCCACATGCACAAAAATATTTACAGCAGCTCTTTTAGTGGTGGCTAAGAATTGGAAATTGAGGGGATGCCCATCAACTGGGGAATGGCTAAACAACTTGTGATATAGGAATGTGATGGAATATTATTGTGCTATAAGAAATTATGAGCAGGTGAACTTCAGAAAAACCTGGAAAGACTTATATGAACTGATGCTGAGTGAAGTGAGAAGAACCAGGAGAACATTTAGTCCAAAAGACTCTTGATAGAAAATGCCATCTACATCCAGAGAAAGAAACATGGAGTCTGAATACAAATCAAAGCAAACTATTTTCTTTTTTTGTTTGTTTTGTTTTATTTTCTGTTTTTCTTTCTCTATGGTTAAACCCCTTCATTCTAATTCTTCTATACAACATGGCTAATGTGAAAATATGTTTAATAGGAATGTATATGTAGGGCCTATATCAGATTGCATGCCCTCTTGAGGAAGGAGGGAAAGAAAGTGTAAAACTTAGGGAATCGAATCTCGAAAATAAAAAATAAATAAATTAAATTTTAAAAAAAGAACTGATGAGCAGGCAGACTTCAGAAAAACGTGAATTGATACTGAGTGAAGTGAGCAGAACCAGAGCAGAACATAGTAACAGCAACATTGTACAATGACCAACTTTGATAGACTTAACTCTTCTCAGCAACACAAAGATATGAGATAATTCCAAAAGACTCATGATGGAAAGTGTTATCCATTTCTGGAGAAAGAACTATGGAGCCTGAATGCAAAAGCATATTATTTTCTCTTTCTTTTTTTGTTTCTTCTTTCTCATAGTTTTTCCTTTGGTTTTAATTCTTCTTTACAACATAACTAATGTAGAAATATGTTTAGTATGATTGTACATATGTTTAATATGATTGTATAACCTATATTGCATGTGGTCTTGGGGAAGGGGAAGTGGAGGGAGGGGGAGAAAACTTAGAACTCAAAATCTTATAGAAATGAATGTTGAAAACTAAAAACAAACAAATAAAATTTTTAAGAAAAAAAGATTCTTCTTTTTTATGTGCAAATGTTAATCTTTTTATGTTTTCCTTAGAATGATAGGTTCCACATTTTGTTAATATTTTACAGATTTTTAAAGGGCACTTCATAAATCTGTTATGGATACATTTTATAATTTTGAAAGTGTACTTTAAAACTAATTACTGTGTAGGTGTCAGTTGCTTTAAAATGAGTAAAGGATCCATGACCTTCAATCAATAAATGAATCACTTAAATTTCAAGGGTCTCAGTTTCCCCAGTTGTGAAATGAAGAGTTGGACCATGTGGCCTCTGAGGTTATTTTCAACTATAGATCTATGATTTATCCCATGGGTTCCAGAAAGACTTCGCCTGGCTGTCCTGCCCTGTTGCCTGGGTGATCCGCCCTTCCCCATACTTTGAGATGAGCTCAGAGTAAGCTGGTGCCCTACCCCTCCCACCTCCACATTCCTCCCATATCAGGTGCCTCCCTAGCCAAAAGTCTGGCAGTCAGTCCCTTGTGAGTTGTTGTCCTGCTATAATATTGAGACATCAGAGGCATCCCGTCAAAGAAAAGGGTGAGTACTCTGCTGGGATAGAGGGGAAAGGAAAGAAGAAAGGGAATTTTAGTGGGACCTAGGACACCAGCTTATGGCCCCTGAGTTTCTCAGGTACAGAATTAAATTCAGCATTTATCAAGCTCCTAGTATGGGAAAGTCAATTGAGTCTGCCTGTCATTGCCTTCAGGGAAAACAGACCCTGGAATCAGGGTGGAAACTGGGGGCCAGGCATGTGTCACAGGGACCTTCTCCAATCTAGCCCCTGGGTTTCTCAGGGAAATTACCTAGAAGTTTGTCTCCTATTCTGGGGGTTTAGGGCAGGGGAGGGGAGATAAGAACTGCCTCTAGGACAGATACCAGATCTTTAAGGGCAAGAACTCTGGGTCCAGACCTTCTCCAGTTGGTCAAGCTATATCTCTGGGGCTCTAAGATAAGGAGAGGACTTCAAATATGGAAGAATTAAGCAAAGAAAGATTCTTAGTAAATGAGGACAAATTCCACCAATCATTCTAATTCTTAATGACACAGGTTCCAGAGGATGACAGGTAGAACCCTAGTCCTTCCTTGCCCAACAGTTCCTAGTGTGATTAGGGATGATAGTCCATTAACGGCTCCTGATAAAGGTACTCTGGGGCTCCTTCACCCACCAGGCTCTCTTTCTCACAATATCGGAAACTGTCGGAGCTGGACCAGACCTAATAAATTTTCCAGATCAGACTGGGAACGACTTGCCTGAGACCAGATCTATCTATCTATAGATAGCCTGGGACCAGAGAACTGGACTCCTCCTCTCCTGCACAAGTGCAGTTTTCCCCCCTCTCCAGTACTGCTCCCTCTGATTGCTAATTCTTCTCAGCTTCCCTGCCCTTAGCCCTTCCATTATTCCTATATCAGCAAATCCTGGCACCATAAACCAGGAAACATCTTGTCCACAGAAATGGGGGAGAAGCAGGAGGCATGGGAGTGGGGAACTTAGGAAACTTCTTACCTGATACTAACCTCTTCCTTCTAGACCAGAACTTTTGTATCACAAGACTAATGAGGAGGCAGCTGATATTGAAGGTTTTACTGGGTTCAGCTTTCGTGGTGTTGCTGCTGGTAGATCAACAGCAGGATTCCTTCACACCCTCAATGGCTCCGTGGCCCTTATCCCAGAAAACTCCCACTGAAGACCCTCTCAGCCTCTCTTTGAGGAAGTTTGAGTGGTGGGTGCAGACACCACACCCCTTGGACCTCAGGTATCCTTATCCCTACCCTTTCCTGATCAATCATCCTGACAAGTGCGAGGGTCCCAGAGGTGCCCCCTTCCTGCTCATGCTGGTGATGACCCAACCCCAGGATGTGGGGGTGCGCCAGGCCATCCGGCAAACATGGGGCAATGAGACCTTGGTTCCTGGTGTGGTCATCCGCCGCCTCTTTGTTCTTGGCCTGCCCCAACCCCTCTTTGCCCAGGAACTTCAGACCCTCCTGGAGGAGGAGGACAAGGAGCATGGGGATCTCCTCCAGGTGGGCTTCCTGGATACATACCGAAACTTGACTCTCAAGGTCCTCACAGGGCTGGAATGGATGGCCCAGTACTGCCCCTCTGCCCACTATGTCCTCAAAGTAGATACTGATGTCTTCCTAAACCCCAGCTTCCTGGTACAGCAAGTGTTGCGGCCCAATAGACCCCTGCGGCCCGACTTTATCACAGGCCACATCTACAGAAATTCAGGCCCCTTGCGAAGACAGGGTCACAAATGGCACATGCCCCCAGAGCTGTATTCCCAGAACAAGTATCCAGTCTATTGTGGAGGCCCTGGCTATGTGATGTCTGGCTCCCTGGCCCTCGGGATCCTGACTGTAGCTCAGAGACTCAAGGCCATCTACTTGGAGGATGTGTTTGTGGGGCTCTGCCTGAAAGAGCTTGGATTAAAGCCTACACCTGCACCCCCCAACACCTTCCTGATGTTTAGGAAGAAGTATGACCTTTGTGCCTTCCGCCAACTTGTCCTGGTTCACCACTTCCAACCCCAAGAGTTACTACACATATGGCCAGACTTCCTGACAGCTAATACCACCTGTTAGTGGTACAGTAGATAGAGCACTGGACCTGGAATCAGAAAGACCTGAGTTCAAATCTAGCCTCACACTAGGAAGTCACTTAACTTCTATTTGCTTCAGTTTTCTCAACTGCAAGTGAAGGTAATAATAGAACCTGCCTCCCTGGGTGGGTGTGAGGGAAAAATGAGGTCATAGTTGTAAATTGCTTAGCACAGAGCCTGGCATATAATAGGTATTTAAAACATGCTTATTTCCTTTCTCCTTTCCCATGGAGGGAGGACTTAGCAAAGGCACCCACATACTGCCTTCCCCTACCTTGCCCCACATAGCTAGAAAGAGAAAGTGGCCACTAGCTTCATCCCATAGGGTTTTCCAAACTGACTCTGCTTCTTAAGACAGCCTGATAGCCCGGTGATCTCTGGAGTCAATGTAAACTCAGGCCTTTTCCTCCTTCACCCCCACTTAGTACTTTTCAGAGCTCACTGTTCCTGCAGCTCAATGGATCTTTCATCATGTATTTACCCTCATTCCTCAAGTGCATTTCCAGGTCTGAAAAGACAGGCTGGTTTATGGACAGAGCCTCGGATTTTGAGTGAAAGGACCTGGTTTAGAATCCCAGACTATGATTGTTTCTTTCTCAGCCTTAATGGTATTGTCTACAAATAAGCATGTTTGAACCAAATGACTTCTAAGGTTACTCATAGCTCTTCTTCGGATATCCAGCAAAAACAAGCAAATGGACAAACAAAAGTTCAAATCCTTGCGCCTTTCTGGGTTGTCTTTATGATGAGATTTTGTTAGTTTTCTGTTAAGCTGGTCTACATAAAAAGCATAAGGGATATAAACTAACTTGTGTACAGATCTGTTTTACTAGTATTTATTAAAAGGAAATCAGTTTCACTGTTAAATATATCAATGAACTCCTTATGTACTTATATGCTTCATTTTGGGTATAATTTTAGTCAGAAAAGCTTTGTAGTAGAATTGGGGTGAGATCAATAGGTCAATGGATCTATAGGTGGATGGATAGATGGATAGATAGATAGATAGATAGATAGATAGATAGATAGATAGATAAATAGATGTGTGCATGTGTTATAGGGTTATGTGTGTTACCTATTACAAGTTACACAGGATATGGAGTTGACTACACTAAGTCAACCTGCCCTTTGACTCATTTCCTTATTTAATCTTAGTACCTTGAGCTCTAGGGTAATACAGGGGTTTGTTGGTATATTTCCTCATTAATAAAGTCTCAACATATCCCCCAATTAATCAACTAAACTCAAAGACTTCTGCTCCAGTTCACCAAACATTATTAATTTAACAAACTGGAAAAGACCTCTTTTCCCACTAGTAATTAATCTTTTCTTTCATGATATTTCTGTCTACTTTAGGGTTTGCAATGTACAACATTATATATATATATAATCTTATATATAATATATATATTAAATATAATTATATATAATATATGATATATATTATATATAATTATATATAATATATATAATCTTATTTGATTCTCATATCAACCCTATTTATATACCCATTTTATAAATGAGGAAACTGAGGCTGAGAGAGGGGAAGTGACTTGCCAGGATCATACATCTAGTAAGTATCTGAGGCAGGAATTATACCCAGATCTTCTGTGTTCCTAAACTGGTCAGTGTTCTCTCCACCATACCATCTAGCTAACTCTCTGTTATATCCTTTAATCCCCTAGGACAAAATAAATTTGAAAGTTACCAACTACAATTTATTAACAATGAAATCTATAATAAAACAATAACAGGTTATTGTGTACAGGATCTTAGATGTGTCAGAGTAACTACAAATGAATTCTCTTCCTTTCTTAAGACAGTCTCATACCATATGGAATGACAAGTCGGTGGAGCAGTCAGAACACACCAAATATTTATCAATTAAGTTCGATGTCTTACGTGGGCACAATTAGTGGTGCCACAAAACAATTACAATAGAAACATCACAGATCACGGATCACTACAACAGATAAAATGAAAATCTTTGAAATACTGTGAGAATAATCCAGATGTGACACAGACAGATTATGTGAACATATGCTGTTGGAAAATGGTGGCAATAGATTTGTTCTACACAGGATTGCCATGAACTTGCTTTAACTGCCCCCCCCCAATATCTGCAAAGTGCAGTAAAGTACAATAAAACAAGGAAAACTGTATATACATATGTGTATGTTTGTGTGTGTGTTCACACATGTATAAAACACTTGCTTCAAACCTGCAGGGGGCTATAAAAATGTTATTATCTCTCTTTTTTTAACTATAGAGTACTAGTTTTTTCCCCCCAAAATTTTTATTTTAGACTCAAACGCCAGAACACAAATAGAGAATAAAAAAAATAAACAAAAACATATAAACTTAAATTTTGGAACTTAAATACAAAATTAGAAAGAAATAAAAGCATGCCATGTGCAAAGCAGAACATGAGAGGATTCAAAATATGTAACAATATATTTTCATCTCAAGAAAGCCTGCATGATAAATAATATTCATTGTATTGAGAATTGCTTCCTTCCGAGTTTTCTTTTGTTCTCTGCCGTGCACTTTTTTACTGTGTTCATTTTTCCCTCCCCCTAATCCCCAAGACCACAATAAAGTTTAAATGTTTCTCTATAGCTATAAATATATACATATATACATACACATATAAACATATACATTCCCGAACCCATTCTACTCCTGATCTTTGTTTTTATGTATATGCATCTCTTGTTTTCTATCCTTCCTGCCTCCTCTACTTTATTTTTACCCCCTACCTTGCCCTCCTATGACTTGCCTACCCCCCTCCAAGGATCCCTCCCCTATCCTCCCATTCCCATAAATCTAAACATCCTTCCATACCCTATTTACCTATTCTCTCACCCTCCCCTCTAAAGATCCCTCCCTTGTCCTCGCCCTACTCCCTATGCCCCTACCCTTTTCTTTCTTTTTTTTTCTAACTTGTTACTGGCTCTTTAAGGAGCAAAGGAACTTTTTTTTTTTTTTTGTATTGGCAGTGCTGTTTATTGAGAGGGGGTGGCAGAGTATATACAATCGTGGTTTTGAGGGAGAAAGGGAAGGTATGTGCTGTGAGGAAGGCACTGGGTGGCCCCGGCACAGGGACATTATACAGGTGGTGTAATGTAAGTGGACGTGGAGGGGCAGGAGTGAGGTACTTCAGGGATTCCCCTGTACTCCTTCCTCGCCATAGTCAATCCATGCCCCTGTGGGGAAGAGCCCCAGGCAGCAAGGCTGGTACAGAACAATCTCCTGAGGTGCCGCTCTGGTCCCCAGGGCAGAAGAGTTAAAGGAGGAGGCAGGGGAGACCACCGCTCCCAGCCTTCTTCCTGGGATTTGGGGGGCGGGGGGCAGCTCTTGCTCCTGGTACTTCCCGACAGATCGGACCAGTTGTTCATAGGCTTCGCCCACATTGAGCCGAAGTTTGGCTGATGTTTCAAAATAGGCTTTGTGGCGGGAGGTACAGAAGGCTGAGGCCTCAGAGCGGGGTGCTGTCCAGCCTTGCCGGGATCCCGTCCACACTGCACAGCTTGGTGTACGAGTCCTCGATGGTCGGGTCAAAGTTGGACACAAAGTAGGACTGGATGAACTGGATAGTGAGCCGCCCCCCACGACCACCAGCTTGTGAGTCTCCCGGCCGGGGTCGGGGCTGAGAGGGTCGCCCCTGGACGGGCCCGTCCGCGCCCCTGCCCGGCTCCCGCTCCAGTCACCGACGGAGAGGAACTTTTAAAGTTATATATAGCTAGGTACTGGACCTGGGTCTCATTGGTTTAAGGAACTTTGAGGTGAGGGAACTCCTTTCTTCACGCAAGCTGTGAACTTCTCTGCCTTTAGAATCTTGAATTTCCTAGAGCTCTGAGGGGCTGTCGGGTTGCTGTCAGACAACGTGAGTCAGAAGTAGGACTGAAATCTGAGTTTTCCTGTCTTCTAGGGAAGCTGTTTCTGTCGTTTGTTGGGGGGGGGGGGGGAGGGAGAGAATATGAGGAAAGAGAGTGAGAGGCAGGAGTCAGAAAGGAAGGGAGACAGAAAGGGGGGGAAGAGAGACACACACAGAGAGTGAAAGAGACAGAGAGAGAGAATATGAAAGAAGAGAAAATGAGAGGAGTCAGAAAGGGAGAGACAGAAAGGGTAGAAGAGAGACTTGAAGACAGAGACAGAGAGACAGAGATGTACTTATCAAATGTTCAAGAGACTTTATTTCTTTTTCAGAATTTCCTCAAAAAGTTTTGTAACCCTCCCTCCAAAACATATACATACTAAAATAACAGTAGCTCGTGTAAAACTTATCATATTTACTCTTATTTGAACACACTACCCAGCCTTAGATAACCACTACCTTTCAATGCCATGGTCTATATATTATCCTCAGATTAATTGTGGGAATCAGGCCAACATTGGTATTCCTCACTCCAAACAGAAAATACCTTCGGCTGAGGTCACTGAGGGTCGGACACCAGTTGTGAGTGCAGAAGACAGTCCATGAACTAGGCTCATATTCTTTAGTCAATTAGCATTCCAAAGAAGACTGTTTGCAAGTGTCAGAAATGTGTGTATGTTTAGATATACATATATGTTCTTATATGTCTGTAATATATGTGTGTATATAAACCCCAACTGCTAACAGAGAAGTTTTGACCTGTTAAGTTGAGTGTTGAAAGATTCCAGGAAAACCACATAAAAGAGCAGAGCATTCTGGGCATGTGGACAGCCACTGAAAAGGCATGGAGATAGGAGATGCAGTACCATGTTTGAGGAACTGAAAGGAAGCCAATGTGGATGAATCATAGAATTCGTGTAAGAGAGTAATGTGTAAGAAGGTTGGGCGGGTTGGGGTGGTGGTGGTGGCAGGAATCATGTGCAACAGTGATTCTCTGGCCCTCACTGCCTAAAGTCTAAACCTGTTACGTTTCACCCTTCCCATAGGGTTCCCTAATTCCCTTAGGAGATGTACTTTAGGAAGGTGTATCTCATTTCTGCCATTGACTCAAAATCCCACTGTATTCCCTCATTTTTAGGGGTCTACAAGCACCCTAGTTCCATTTAACCACAAAACAACTATTTTGCTTTTATTTATCTCAAAGATATAGCAAGAATAAACACATAAATATATCCCTCACCACCTCAGGGGGCATAATCTCCCTATACCACCTTTGTCTGGAGGAGGGGAGGAGAGGGAAATTAGAGCTTAATTCAAGTCCCATATAGCACCAGCCAGTTTCACCAAGTTCCAAGTACAAAGATCTCACTGGACCTGCTTCCCCACACCCTAGCTTCTTGGGGCTTTCCTGGGTGGGGAAGTGCTGACAGCAACATCCATCTTGGAATATTGGGATGCAAGGTCCCCATGGCTTGATATGAATGAAAACACAGACCTTTTCCCTCCTGCAAAAATAAAAAGGACACACACACACACATACACACACACGAAAAATAAAAGTTTTTTGTTTTTTTCTTTCTCGTGGTTTTTCCTTTTTTCTGACACTTCTTTCATAATTAGTGGAGAAATATATTTAATATGATTGTGCATATATACATAACCTATATCAGATTGCTTGCCATCTTGGGGAGAGGGGAAGGGAGAGAGGGAGAAAAAATTTGGAACTCTAAATCTTATAAAAATGAATGTTGAAAACTATAAAAAAAACTCAAAACAACAGCCATTTTACAAACAACTTACACTAGCAAGAGCTCAAATGGAGATCAGAAGAAGCAATAGGACACTTTTCAAGGACTCTCTGAAGAACTTTGGTAATGAAATGGGAGACACAGGCATAGGACCACTCAGCTTGAATCAAAGAAGATTCTGTGAGCAAAACGGAATCTCTGTAGCTCAAAAGAAATGTGAGATGCACAAATTTATAGACATGTCTACACGTTTCTATGGTCTATTTTTGACTGATGTGTAGTAGAGCCTTCTGAGCCCATATTGGTCTTATCAGCTACAGCTCGACACACCATATTGACCTTGACATCATCATGACATTTTGGTCCTCTGAATATTGACAACAAATGAACAAATGAATATATTATTACTGTTTTGTCCAAAAAAAAGGATTTTTTTCTTTTTTTTTTCTTTTTGAGAAGTCTTCTTATTTTATTTAAGTCTCTGGTCTTTGACCCACACAGTACCGAGCAATTTACAATTAGTATCTCATCTGATCCTCTATTGTGTGAGGTGAATACTATTATTATCCCTGTTTTACAGATGAGAAAATTGAGGTAGACAGAAGTTAAGTGACTTCCCCAGGGCCATATAGCTAGTAAGCGTCTGAGGTAAAATTTGACCTCAGGTCTTCCTGACTCCTAGCCCAGTCCACAGCTGCCCTCACATGCTGAATATATCAGAAGCAAATACAAGGTAATTTGCAGATGGAGTCACTGGCAGGGAATCAGGAAAAGCATCACGTAGAGCTGGAAGGGGTGCCTGAGCTGAGCTTTAAGGGAAGCTCAGGATACTAAGAGGCAGAAGTGAATACATTCCAGTTATGGTGGAATGGTCTATGTAAAGGCAAGGAGACAGAAGATGGAATGTGTTTATGAGGAAAAGCAAGAAGACTGGCAGGACCATAGAATGTGGACAGGGGAGGGATGCATCAAAAGCTTGAGAAGGTAGACTGTAATTAGGCTGTGGAAAGATTTAAATGACAAACACAAATTTTGTATTTGCTCTGATAAGCTATAAAAAGCCACTGGAAATTATTAAAGAGATTATGGAGGAAATAATGGCATGGTCTGACCTGTGCTTTTGGGGAGCTATAGCAACTGTCTGGAGAAGGGTTTGGGAGAGAGGAGAAATGATAGAAGGAGAACAATTAAAAGGCTATGGCAGAATCTAGCCTCAGACACCTAACACCCACCAGTCATATGACCTTGGGCAAGTCACCCAACCCCAAATGCCCTGCCTTCCCCTCTCAAAAAAAAAAAAAAAGCAAAAAAAAGAAAGGCTATGGCAGGTGAAAATAAGGGAACCACTGCAACATATGCAGATGAAAAACACTTAGAGACTCAACCACTTTTCTTTCTTGCCTGGGTATGGCAGTAAACCAACTTATCTGTAACTTACAGTATGAGAATGGAGGTTTGTGGATGGCCTCATGAGGATAGCCAAATTGATAGATTCCCAGAGGCAAAATGAATCCTATTTCCAGAAGTTCCTGTGTTAGTAACCCTAACATCAACACAGATATCTTCCTGCTAGCACTTCATGCTTTTTTTTTTTTTTTTGGTCTTTATTAATTTGTTTGTTTTAGTTTACAAGATTCATTTCCACATTCCTTTGAGTTTCAAATTCCCCGTCCCTCTTTCCTCCCCCCCAACATGGAGGCATGTAATCAAGTATAGGATCTGCAAATACTTTCACATGAGACATTAGTCAGGTTGTAAAGAAGGATTGGAAGCGATGGAATGAACAATGGGAAAGAGGAAACAAAACCAAACAAGAAAAAGAAAGAGAGCAGGTAGTTTGCTTCATTCTGCATTCAAACTCTGTTCTCTCTAGTTCTTTCCCTGAATGTAGACATCTTTTCCTATCATGAGTCTTTTGGAGTTGTCTTATAACCTTGCATTGCTGAGAAGAGTATAGTCTATCAAAGTTGGTCGTCACACATATGTTGTGTCTGTAATTGTGTACAGATTTCTCCTGGTTCTGCTCTTCTCACTCAGCATCAGTTTGTATAAGTCTCTCCAGGTAAATATGAGTCCGTCTGCTCCCCATTTCTTATAGCACAATAATATATCATTACATTAATATACCACAACTTGTTTAGCCATTCCCCAATTGATGGGCATTCCCTTAATTTCCAATTCTTTGCCACCACAAAAAGAGCTGCTAAAAATATTTTTGTACATACATTTTTGTAAGTCCTCCCACTTCTATGATCTCTTTGGGATACAACTCTAGAAGTGGTATTGCTAGGTCAAAGGGTATGCAATTATTCATAGTCCTTTGGGCATCATTCCAGATTGCTCTCCAGAATGGTTGAATCAGTTCACAACTCCACCAACAATGCATTAATGTCCTGATTTTTCCACATCCTCTCTAGCATTTGTCATTTTCCTGTTTTGTCATCTTAGCCAATCTGACCAGTGAAATGTGGTACCTCAGAGTTGTTTTGATTTGCATTTCTCTAATCACTAGTGGTTTAGAGCATTTTTTTCACATGCTTATAGATATCTTTAATTTCTTCCTCTGAAAACTGCCTATCATATCATTTGACCATTTATCAATTGGGGAATGACTTGTACTCTTATAGATTTGACTCAATTCTATATATTTTAGAAATGAAGCATTTATCAGAGACATTGGTTATAAAAATCCTTTCTCAATTTCCCACTTCCCTCTTAATCTTGGTTACATTGGCTTTGTTTGTACAGAAACTTTTCAATTTAATGTAATCAAAATGATCCATTTTGCATTTTCTACTTCTTGTTTGGTCATAAAGTCTTTCCCTCTCCACAAATCTGAGAGGTAAACTATTCCTTGCTTTCCCAGATTGCTTACAGTATCAATCTTCATACCTAGATAATGCACCCATTTAGACTTGATTTTGGTATATGGTGTTAGATAATGGTCTGTGCCCAGTTTCTGCCATACTATATTTCAGTTTTCCCAACAGTTTTTGTCAAATAGTGAGTTCTTATCCCTAAAACTGGAGTCTTTGGGTTTATCAAACAGTAGATTACTATAGTCATTGATTGCCGAGTCTCATATACCTGATCTTTTCCATTGATCTACTATTCTATTCCTCAGCCAGTACCAAATAGTTTTGATGACTGCTGCTTTATAATACAGATTAAAATCTGGTATAGCTAGTCCACCTTCCCTAGCATTTCTTTTCATTAATTCCCTTGATATTCTGGACCTTTTGTTCTTCCAAATGAATTTTGTTACTTTTTTTTCTAGTTCTATAAAGTAATTTTTTGGTAGATTGATTGGTATGGCACTAAAAATGTAATTTAATTTAAGTAAAATTGTCATTTTTATTATGTTAGCTCTACCCAGCCATGAGCAATTGATGTTTTGCCAATTAGTTAGATCTGACTTTATTTGTGTGAAAAGTGTTTTGTAGTTGTGTTGATATAGGTTCTGGGTTTGTTTTGGCAGGTAGATTCCCAAATATTTTATTTCTACAGTAACTTTAAATGATATTTCTCTTTCTATCTCTTGCTGTTGCATTTTGTTAGAAATATATAGGAATGCTGAGGATTTATATGGGTTTATTTTACATCCTGCAACTTTGCCAAATTTATTTATTGTCTCAAGTAGTTTTCTGCTTGATTCTCTAGGATTCTCTAGGTACATCATCATATCATCTGCAAAGAGTGATAACTTAGTCTCTTCTTTGCCTAATTTGATTCCTTCAATTTCTTTTTCTTTTCTAAATGCTACTGCTAACATTTATAGTACCAGATTGAATAAGAGGTGTCATAGTGGACATCCTTGTTTCACCCCTGATCTTATTGGAAATGCTTCTAGCTTATCCCCATTGTATATAATACTTGCTGATGGCTTTAAATAGATGCTACCTATTATTTTAAGGAAGACTCCATTTATGCCTATACTTTCTAATGTTTTTAATAGGAATGGGTGTTGTATTTTATCAAAAGCCTTTTCTGCATATATTGAGATAATTATATGGTTTCTGCTAGTTTTGTTATTGATATGATTAATTATGCTGATGGTTTTCCTGATATTGAACCATCCTTGCATTCCTGGAATAAATCCTACCTGGTCAAAGTGTATTATTCTTGTGATAAGTTGCTGTAGTCTTTTTGCTAGTATTTTATTTAAAATTTTTGCATCTATATTCATGAGGGAAATTGGTCTATAATTTTCTTTCTCTGTTTTGTCTCTTCCTGATTTAGGTATCAGTCCTATATTTGTGTCATAAAAAGAATTTGGTAGGACTCCTTCTTCACCAATTTTCCCAAATGGTTTGTAGAGAATTGGTCACTCTGATGTGTCACTCTGCCTTCAGACTCCATCAGTTCTTTCTCTGGAGGTGGATAGCATCTTTCATCATAAATCCCCTGGAACTGTCTTAAATCATTGTATTGATGAGAATAGCTAAGTTATTCACAGTTGATCATTGTACAATATTGCTGTTACTGTTGTACACTGTTCTTCTGGTTTTGCTCACTCTACTTTGCATCAGTTCAGTCTTTCCAGGATTTTCTGAAAGTATCCTGCATGTCATTTCTTATAGCACAATAGTATTCCATTGCATTCATATACCACAACTTGTTCAGCCATTCCCCAATTGATGGGCATCCCCTCAACTTCCAATTCTTTGCCACCACAGAGAGCTACTATTCTTTTTTGTTTTATAATCTCTTTGGGATATAGATCTAACAGTGGTATTTCTGGATCAAAATGAATGCACAGTTACATAGCCCTTTGAATATAGTTCCAAATCAGTGCCAGAATGGTTGGGTCAGTTCACAACTCCACCAACAATGTTTTAGTGTCCCAATTTTCTCACGTTTCTCCAACATTTGTTATTTTCCAGTTCCTCAACCAATCTGATTGGTGTGAAGTAGTACCTCAGAGTTGTTTAATTTTCATTTCCCCAATCAATAATGACTTAGAGCACTTTTTTCAAATGGCTATAGATAGCTTTTATTTCCTCTGTAAACTGCTTGTTCATATCATTTGACTATTTATCAACTGGGGAATGTCTTGTACTCTTATTGACTCCATTTTCTTTATATTTGAGAAAGGAGGACTTTATCAGGGAAACGATGTAAAATTTTTTTCATAGTTATGATTACTGTGTTTTTCTCTCCATCCCATGTCCTCCCTATTTATCCTTCTCTCTCTCTCTCTTCTTTCACCCTCCTCAAAAGTGTTTTGCTTCTGACCACCACCTCTCCCAGTTCACCCTTCTCTTATTCCCTTCCCCTCCTACTTTCCTATAGGATAATATAAATTTCTATACTCAGCTGAATGTATATGTTACTCCCTTTTTGAGCTAATTCCAATGAGAGTAAGGTACAAGCACTCCTCCCGCCCTCCCACTTCTGCCATTTCCCCCATATAAAAGCTCTTCTGCACCTCTTTTATGTGAAATAATTTACCCCATTCATTCTTTTTTCTCCCTTCTCCCAGTGCATCCCTCTTTCTCACTCCTTAATTTAATTTTGTTAGCTATTATCCCATCATGCTCAATTCACACCTGGTTCCTCTGCTTATGTATACTCCTTCTAACTTCCCTAAGAGGCTACAAGTATCATCTTCCCATAGAAGAATCTAAACAGTTTAAACTTATTAAATCTCTTATGATTTCTCTTTCCTGTTTATCATTTTATGTTTCTCTTAAGTCCTGTATTTGAAAGTCAAAGTTTCTATTCAGTTTTGGTCTTTTCCTCAGGAATGCTTAAAAATCCTGTTTCCTTAATATCCATTTTCCCCCTGAAGGATTGTGCTCAGTTTTTCTGCATAGTTTGTAATTGGTTGTAATACTAACTCCTTTGCCCTCTAGAATTTGATATTCCAAGCCCTTCAATATTTTAATATGGAAGCTGCTTGTGTTTTCCTGATTGTGACTCCACAATATCTGAATTAATTCTTTATGGATGCTTGCAACACTTTCTCCTTAAGCTGGGAGCTCTGGAATTTGTCTATAATATTCCTGGGAGTTTTCATTATGGGATCTCTTTCAGGAGTTGACCAGTGGATTCTTTTGATTTCTATTTTATTTTCTGGTTATAAGATATCAGAAAACTTTTCTTTGATAAGTTCTTGTAATATGATATCTAGGCTCTTTTTTTTTATCATGGCTTTCAGGTACTCCAATAATTCTTAAATTATGTCTCCTCAATCTATTTTCCCAGATGTTTTCCCAATGAGGTATTTTACATTGTCTTTCTTCTTTTTTCATTTTTTTTACTTTGTTTTATTGTGTCTTGATGTCTTGTGGACTCAGCTTCCAGTTGCCCAATTTTAATTTTTAAGGAATTATTTTTTCACTGAGCATTTATACCGCCTTTTCCATTTGGCCAATTTATTTATTTATTTATTTTCAAATTTTCTTCCCGTTTTTCCTCTACCCACTACCCCAAAGTAGTGATCCCACTGGATATCCCTTCCTCCAATCTACTCTCCCCCATAGCCCCTCCAACTTTCCAGTAGGGCAAGGTGGATCTTTATGCCCCAGTGCCTGTATATCTTATTTCTCAGTTACATGTAAAATAATATTGATTTTATATATATTTAAACATTTGATTTTAAAACTTTGAATTCCAGATTCATTCCCTTTCTCCCTTGTCACCCACCCTTACTGGGAAGATAAGCAAGTCAATATAGGGTGTACTTGTGTAGCTATGCAAAACATTTCCATAGTGGATATATTGTAAAAGACTGACTATATTTCACTCCTTCCTAGCCCACCTCCCACCTGTTCTATTCTCTACTTTGATTCTGTACCTTTTCAAAAGTGGGTGCTTCCAACTTCCCTCCCCATCCAGTCTGTCCTACCTTCCATCATCCCCCCTCTCATCCCCAAATCCCCTACTCTCCTGTAGGGTGAAATACCCTATTTAGTGTGTATGTCATTCCCTCCCTGAGCCAAATTAAATGAGAATAAGGTTGACCTAATCCCTTTTGCCTTGCTGTTCTTCCCCTCCATTGTAACCATTTTCTCTTGCTTCTTTTATATGAGATAGTTTACCCCATTCTGTCTCTCCCCATCTCCTCTCATTATATTCCTCCCTCATCTCTCAATTTCACCTTTTAAGTATCATCCCTTCCCATTAAATTGGTCCTGTGCCCTCTATCTATGTATACCTGTACACATATATACACACATTCACAATATATATTCATACTCCCATATACTCTCCTATATAGACATCTCTCTCTCTCTCTCTCTCTCTCTCTCTCTCTCTCTCTCTCTATATATATATATATATATATATATATATATGTGTGTGTGTGTGTGTGTGTGTGTGTGTGTGTGTGTGTGTGTGTGTGTGTGTGTGTGTGTGTGTGTGTATTTCTATTCCCTTCAACTATTTTCATACTGAGAAAAGTTTCCTCAGTTACAATTATTGCTTTTCCATGTAGGAATATAAATAGTTCAACTTTGATAAGTTCCTTTTGATTTCTTTTCCCTGTTTACCTTCTCATGCTTCTCTTGCTTCTTGTATCTGAATGTCAAATTTTCTATTCTGGTGTAGAGTCTGGTTTTTTCTTCAAGAATGTTTG